>QAOA01003589.1:150493-308634 GCA_003255065.1 Cercis canadensis | reverse complement strand
TGGTACCTACTAAGGATGTTTCAAAAGAGGAGGTGAAACAACCTAAGTCCATATTGTTTCCAGATAACCCTCCCCCATACAAACCCCGAGTACCTTTCCCTCACAGATTTCAGAAGCAAAACATGGACAAGCAATTCTCCAAGTTCCTTGAGGTGTTCAAGAAACTCCATATAAATATTCCATTTGCGGAGGCTTTGGAACAAATGCCTAGTTATGTCAAGTTCATGAAGGAGATTCTCACCAATAAGAGAAGGCTAGGGGATTGTGAAACTGTGGCACTTACTGAGGAGTGCAGTGCAATATTACAAAAGAAACTACCACCAAAATTAAAAGATCCAGGGAGTTTTAATATTCCTTGCATTATTGGCAACTTATCTTTTGGTAAGGCACTTTGTGATCTTGGTGCTAGTATTAACCTTATGCCTCTTTCTGTTTTCAGGAAATTGGGTATAGGAGAAGTTAAACCAACCTCCATCTCTTTGACACTGGCGGATAGATCAGTCAAATATCCAAAGGGAATCCTTGAGGATGTATTGGTAAAAGTGGACAAGTTCATCTTCCCAGCGGACTTCGTTGTGCTAGACATGGAGGAGGACCAAGAAATCCCTATTATTCTGGGTCGTCCATTCTTGGCAACTGGGAAAGCTCTCATTGATGTGCAGAAAGGGCAACTCACCTTGAGAGTTCAAAGTGATCAAGTCTCCTTCAAAGTTTTCAAAGAAACCAAACACCCGGATGAAGAGAATAGGTGTTTCAAAATCAACACAATAGAGGGAAGTATTAAAGAAGTGTTTCAAGCAAACTCTTTACAGAAACCAATTGAAGCTTGCATTAAGGGGAAAGTTAAGAAGGAAAAGCCACTTGACTCAGAGCTCCAAAATAAGAAAATCCCCACAAAGCAAGTGGCAAGTTCCTTACATCAAGTTTCGTCTCATAAGAACAAAAAGAAAAAGAAACCTTCCTTCAAAAAGATCTTTTTGGAGTACCTCAAGAAGTCTTCTTGCTTTGGAGATGGAAACGAGGTATGGAGATTAAAGGAGAATGACAAACAATCCAAGGTTCATAGAGATTGTGGAGTGAAGTTCCAAAAGACCTCCACTACCATTTTTGATCCTGGTTAATTTATTCCAGAGATAGTCAGGCTGAGGACTATAAAATAAGCGCTTTTTGGGAGGCAACCCATTTTCTTAATCCTTCCTTTTGTTTTGTTTTGTTAATTTCTTAGATTTTTATTTTATGTCTTTAGTTATGTGTTAAGTTTAACTTTTCTTTAGTTTTGTTAATTTTCAGGTGTGGAAGTAACAAAGGCTAGATTTTCATTCCCATTCCCATTCCAACCGAACATTGATCTTTCTCTTATCCAGGGGAGTTTTCTATACCTTGTCTTTTAATTTGTTGAACATTGAGGACAATGTTAGTCTTAAGTTTGGGGGTGGAATATGTTGAAGTTCTTCTTTTTGTTTTTACCTTTTTTTTGTTATTTGGATGTCTAATTAGTAAGTAGGATTTTAATTATAGTTTGTGTTGTTTTGAGTGATAATGAAGTTTGAAAACCTATGGCCAATGAAAAAAAAAATGATTGCAATTGTTCATAGCTCTTGGAAGATTATGCATGTTATGTTTGTGTGTGTGCTTGATTCTTGTGCTAGTTTTTACTTATCTTGTATTTCCTTGACATATTGAGCACATAACCTAAGCATTTGTACTCTTTGCTTGATTTGAAAACAGTTTAGGCATGCTTAGTACTTATATGATCTCAAAGGACTCTAGAACTAGTTTGAATGCCGCTTGAGGCGAAATCTTAGGCTATGCAACTTTAGGGAGATGATTTAGGCATTGTTTGGATAGTTTGAGCATTTCAAGCCAACCCTTGCATTATTTCTATCCTTAGTCACCCCAATTGAGCCTACATGTAACTTTTTCTTTGTCACCTCTACCTTAAACTAACCCTTGAATAACTTTCCTAACCTTGCATTCATGACACATTATCAGTTTAGGAAAAGTATTAAGAGCATATGGATAAATAAGGGTGGACAGGAAGAGTGTTGAGCTTTGAAAAAAAAAAAAAAAAAAAAAAATTCAAGATTACTGCTTCTTGACTCGCAAAAGAAAAAAAAAAAAAAACTTGATACACCCTTTTGATCATTAAAAGAAAATAAGTTTGGGGGTGAAGTCAAACATTCAAAGAAAAGAAAGAGTGAAGAGAAGCACAATCAAGTAAAAAGAAGGAAAATAATCAAAGTGAAAAAGTTGGGTGAAAACTAGTGAAGAAAGGCTCCAAAAGTGCCTAGATTGGTTTTGTGTCATGCGTGAATGAGCCTTATTGATTATCCTTTACCTCACCTTAACCTTAGCCATTCATTACAATCTTGAAAAGCCCTTTTGATCTTTGATGTTGTGACTAGCCTACATTAGTGGAGAGTGACATGAAAAACTAGCCTATGGAGTTCCTCATGTGCTTTATTTAGAGGTCTAATTACTTGGGTGAGCATGTATAAACTTATTCATAGTGCAAGAGGTCATTTGTGAAGGGTTACACACACACACTCAAGGAGATTATTAGTGAGTTACAACTTGCATTTGAATTAATTTATACACTTTCATGATATGATAAATTTTCCTTGAACTATGATTAATTTTTATCCTTGAGACCTATTTGGTTAGTAGAATTATGTTGTCACTCATATGTGTTAGTTTTGTTAACTTTGTTAGCTTAATTCTTTGTTTTGCTCGAGGACTAGCAAATCTCAAGTTTGGGGGTATTTGATAAGTCGGTTTTATACCGCTTATCTTATATTTATTTAACTTGTTAATTGTTTGTTCTAGGGTATTTTAAGTTTAATTCTTATGAATTAATGTTTCTTTTATAGGTTTTTACTTTAGAAGTCTTTGGAAGTCACTTTGGTGCTTTTTGGTGTCAAAAAGAGCAAATTCTGGCAAATTTGGGATGAAGGCAGCAGCTTGGGCGCCGCAGCCCCCAATCCGGGCGCCGCAGCGCCCTATGGTCAGGAATCAGCAAACTGAAGACAGAAGCTAGGGCGCCGCAGCCCCCAATCTGGGCGCCGCAGCGCCCACCAGGAGGCTGCAGCCCCCTATCAGGAGGCCGCAGCACCCTTCAGGCAAAGAACTAGGGCGCCGCAGCGCCCAAACCCAAGGCTGCAGCCCCCGACGGTCAAACTCGGGATTTGACTTCTGAACTTCCTTTTTTCATTAGGAATCCTATTTTATTTTAATTCCTTTTCTTCCTAAACTTCCTAGGACCTATAAATAGGACTCTTAAAGTCTAAATTAGGGTTCCACACTTTTGAGAGAAGAGGCAAGAATAGAAGAGGATTCAAGCTTGAAGATCAGAGTTTTTCGGCATCGAATCGGCATCACCAAGAGTTCAATTCTTCCTCTTTTCTGTTTCTGATGTGTAATCTGGTTGTGAGTTTATTTTCTATCTTGAATATGAACTAATTCCACCATCTAGGGTGGAGATGTAGCCTAGCTTATGATGGATTGTTATTTCTAATAAAGAAATCAAAGGACTTTCTTCTTAAATTGACTTCTTGATCTCTATCCTTAATGCTTCTGTTTGACTGGCCATCAATTTAGATGAGTTGGTAATTACAATAATACTGGAAGGTTAGTTGTAATTGAAGACCATAGGGATTAAGAACATAAATTACATAAGGGATAGGAATATACCGTTATGGTTTATGTAGCCATTAAAAAGAACCATAGAACAAATTGAATTCTGAGATTATTCGTAATTCACATAGGAATATAGTGGATTCATAGTTGAGAATATATTTGTTTGACCTTGGGAAAGGCTAATAAATAACTTAGGGTTCTTGGCTAGCAATTAGAGAGATTGTTGTTGATTAATAAATTAGGAATAAAGATCCAGACTAGCTACGGTGAAATCGACATCCTAGATACTTTCTCATTATATTCTTACTCATTTTTACAGCAATTATTTTCTGTTTACTGTTTTGCATTTAAATATCATCATAATTCACCTATCACTTGTCTAGATAAAATTAGAATATGCATAATTTTGGTACTTAGTAGCCACAGTCTCCGTGGGACGATACTTTATCTCACTTCTTTATTACTTGATTACGGCACGTGCACTTGCGTTCACATTTTACGTAACACTTCCCTGTATCTGACACGGATATTTTTCTTATAATTCCTTATATTTGGGACGAGACTATTTCCTGGTGAGTCACTATATCTGGCCCGGGAACCTGTTTCGGTTCACCCCTGTATCTGACTCGGATATTTTTCTTATGATTCACTGTATCTAGGATGAGACTGTTTCCTGGTGAGTCACTATATCTAGCCTGGGACCTTGTTTTGGTTCATCCCTGTATCTGACTTAAATATTTTTCTTGTAGTTCACTCTGTATATGGGAGAGGATAGTTTCTTGGTGAGTCACTATATCTGGCCCAGGACCCTGTTTCGGTTCATCCCTGTATTTAAGACTAATATTTTTCTTGTGTTTCGCTGTATGTGGGACGGGATTGTTTACTGGTAAGTCACTATATCTCGCCCGGGACCCTGTTTCGATTCATCACTGTATTTGAGTCGAATATTTTTCTTGTGCTTCACTTTATTTAGGACGGAACAGTTTCTGGGAGAGTCATTATATCTAGCTCGAGACCCTATTTCGGTTCATCCCTATATCTAACTCGGATATTTTTCTTATGATTCATTATAACTGGGACGAGACTCTTTCCTTGTGAGTCACTATATCTGGCCCGGGACCGTGTTTCAGTTCATCCCTATATCTGACTCAGATATTTTTCTTGTGGTTCACTGTATCTGGGACGGGACAGTTTTCTCTTGAGTTACTATATCTGGCCTGGGACTATGTTTCGGTTCAACCTTCTATCTGACTCAAATATTTTTCTTGTGGTTCACTGTATCTGAGACGGGTAAGTTTCCTGTTGAGTCACTATATCTGGCCTAGGACTATGTTTCGATTCATCCTTGTATCTGACTCAAATATTTTTTTTGTGGTTCACTGTATCTGGGACGGGACAGTTTTCTCTTGAGTCCCTATATCTGGCCTAGGACTATGTTTCGGTTCATCTTTGTATCTGACTCGAATATTTTTCTTGTGGTTCACTGTATCTGAGACGGGTAAGTTTCCTGGTGAGTCACTCTATTTGGCCTAGGATCCTGTTTCGGTTCATCCCTGTATGCAACTCGAATATTTTTCTTGTGGTTCACTCAATCTAGCACGGGAATGTTTCCTGGTGAGTCACTATATCTGGCCCGGGATCCTGTTTCGGTTCATTACAGTATTTAACTCGGATATTTTTCTTCTAGATCAAAGTATCTAGGATGGGACTGTTTCCTGGTGAGTCACTATATCTAGCACGGGAACCTGTTTAAGCTCATCCCTATATATGAGTCGGATATGTTTCTTACAGTTTACGATATCTGGGCGGGACTATTTCCTGGTGAGTCACTATATCTGGCTTGGGACCCTATTTCAATTTATCCCTGTATTTGACTAGGATATTTTCTTTGGGTTCACTGTATCTGGGAAGGGACAATTTTCTGGGGAGTCACTATATCTGGCCTAGGATCTTGTTTCGGTTCATCCCTTTATCTAACTCGGATATTTTTCTTCTGGTTCACTTTATCTAGCAAGGGACAGTTTCCTGGAGAGTCACTATATCTGGCCCGGGATCTAGTTTCGGTTCATCACTGTATTTAACTCGAATATTTTTCTTCTGAATCACAGTCTTTGGAACAGGACTGTTTCCTGGTGAGTCACTATATCTAGCCTGGGCCCCTGTTTGATTTCATACCTGTATTTAAGTCAGATATTTTTCTTGTAGTTCAATGTATTTAGGACAGGACTGTTTCCAGGTTAGTCATTATATCTACCTCGGGACCTTTTTTCGGTTCATCCCTGTAGCTGAGTCAGATAATTTTCTTATGGTTCACTGTATCAGAGACGAGACTCTTTTATTGTGAGTCACTATATCTGGCTCGGCACCCTGTTTCGGTTCATCTCTGTATCTGACTCAGATATTTATCTTATGGTTCACTGTATATGGGACGGGACAGTTTCTTGGTGAGTCACTATATCTGGCCCGGGACTTTGTTTTGGTTCATCCTTGTATCTGACTTGAATATTTTTCCTATGGTTCACTGTATCTGAGACGGGACAATTTCCTGGTGAGTCACTATATCTGGCCTAGGATGTTGTTTCAGTTCATCCATGTATCCAACTCGGATATTTTTCTTGTGGTTCACTCTATGTAGCACGTGACTGTTTCCTGGTGAGTCACTATATCAGGCCCGGGATCCTGTTTCGGTTTATCACTGTATTTGACTCAGATATTTTTCTTTTGGATCACAATATCAGGGACGGGACTGTTTCCTGTTGAGTCACTATATCTAGCCCGGGAACTTGTTTAGGTTCATCCCTATATCTGAGTTGGATATTTTTCTTACGGTTCACTATATCTGGGATGAGACTGTTTCCTGGTGAGTCACTATCTCTGGCCTGGGACCTTGTTTCGGTTTTTCCCTGTATGTGTCTCAGATATTTTTCTTGGGGTTCACTATATCTGGGAAGGGACAGTTTTCTAGGGAGTCACTTTATCTGGCATAGGATCCTATTTTTGTTCATCCCCGTATCTAACTTGGATATTTTTCTTGTGGTTCACTTTATCTAACACGGGACTGTTTCCTGGTGAGTCACTATATTTGGCCCGAGATCCAGTTTCGGTTCATCACTGTATTTGACTCGGATATTTTTCTTCTAGATCACAGTATCTGGGACGGGACAATTTCGTGGTGAGTTACTATATTTAGCCCGGGAACTTGTTTATGTTCATCCCTATATCTGAGTCGAATATTTTTCTTACGGTTCAATATATCTAGGACAAGAATGTTTCCTAGTGAGTCACTATATCTGGCTCGAGATCCTGTTTCGGTTCATCACTGTATTTGACTCGGATATTTTTCTTCTGGATCACATTATCAGGGCCGAGACAGTTTCCTATTGAGTCACTATATCTAGCCCGGGAACCTGTTTAGGTTTATCCCTACATTTGAGTTGGATATTTTTCTTACGTTTACTATATATGGACGAGACTGTTTCCTGTTGAGTCACTATATATGGCTCGGGACCCTGTTTCGGTTTATCCCTATATCTGACTCGGATATTTTTCTTGTGGTTCAGAGTATCTGGGAAAGGACAATTTTCTGGGGAGTCACTATATCTGGCCTAGGATCCTGTTTCGGTTCATCCCTACATCTTAATCGAATATTTTTCTTGTTGTTCACTTTATCTACCACGGGACTATTTCCTGGGGAGTCACTATATCTAGCCCGGGATCCAGTTTCGGTTCATCACTGTATTTAACTCAAATATTTTTCTTCTGTATCACGATATCTGGGACGGGACAGTTTCCTATTGAGTAACTATATCTTGCCAGGGACCCTGTTTTGGTTCATCTCTGTATCTAAGTTTGATCTTTTTCTTATGGTTCACTATATCTGGGACGGGACTATTTCTTGGTGAGTTACTATATCTGGGTTGGGAAGCTATTTCGATTTATCCATTTATCTGACAGGGAATATTTTTCTTGGGGCTCACTGTATCTGGCACGGGATAGTTTCCTGGTGAGTCATTATATCTAGCCCGGGACCCTGTTTCAGTTCATCTATGCATTTAAGACTAATATTTTTCTTGTATTTCACTGTATTTGGGACAGGATTCTTTCCTAGTGTGACATATATTTGGCCCGGGAACCTATTTTGGTTCATCCCTGTATCTGACTCGGATATTTTTCTTATGATTCACAGAATCTGGGACGGGACCGTTTCTTGGTGAGTCACTATATCTAGCCCGAGACATTGTTTCGATTCATCCCTGTATCTGACTCGGATATTTTTCTTATGATTCACTATATCTGGGACGAGACTATTTCCTAGCGAGTCACTATATATGTTCCGGGACCTTGTTTCAGTTCGTCCCTGTATCTGAGTCGAATATTTTTATTATGATTCACTGTATCTGGGACGAGACTGTTTCCTGGTGAGTCACTATATTTGGCCTGGGACCCTATTTCGGTTCATCCCTGTATCTGACTCAGATATTTTTCTTGTAGTTCACTGTATCTAGGACGGGACAGTTTCCTGGTTAGTCACTATATCTAGCTTAGGACCTATTTTGTTTCATCCCTGTATCTTACTCGTATAATTTTCTTGTGGTTCACTGTATCTAGGACGAGACAATTTCCTTATAAGTCACTATATCTAGCCTAGGACCATGTTTCGGTTCTTCCCTTTATTTAAGTTGGATATTCTTCTTGTGGTTCACTGTATTTGGGACAGGACTGTTTCCTGTTGAGTCACTATATCTGGCCTGAGACCCTATTTCGGTTCATCCCTGTTTCTGACTCGAATATTTTTCTTATTTTTCCCTGTATCTGGGACGAGATTATTTCCTGGTGAGTCACTACATCTTGACTGGGACCCTGTTTCTGTTCATCCGTGTTTCTGACTAGAATATTTTTCTTCTGGATCACTGTATATGGGACAGGACTATTTCCTGGTGAGTCAAAATATTTGGACCGGGACCCTATTTTGGTTCATACCTGTTTCTAACTAGGATATTTTTCTTGTCGATCACTATATCTGAGAAGGGACAGTTTCCTGATGAGTCACTATATCTGGACCGAGACCTTGTTTCGGTTTATCCTTTTTTCTGACACGGATATTTTTCTTGTTGATCACTATATATCGGACGGGACTGTTTCCTGGTGAGTCACTATGTCTGGCCCATGACCCTGTTTCGGTTTATCCATAAATCTGCCTCGAATATTTTTCTTGTGGTTCACTGTATCTGGGACGGGACTGTTTCTTGGTGAGTCATTATGTTTGGCCCATGACCCTGTTTCGTTTCATCCATGTATCTGGCTCAGATATTTTTCTTGTGGTTCACTATATCTGGGACGAGACTGTTTCCTAGTGAGTCACTATATATGGACTGGGACCTTTTTCGGTTGATCCTTGTTTCTGACTTGGATATTTTTCTTCTAGATCACTATATCTGAGACGAGACTGTTTCCTAGTGAGTCACTATATCTGGACCAGGATCCTGTTTTGGTTCATCCCTGTTTATGACTTAAATATTTTTCTTGTCGATCATTGTATCTAGGACGGGACAATTTCCTGGTTGGTCACTATATTTGGACCGAGACCCTGTTTCAGTTCATCCCTGTTTCTGACTCGCATATTTTTCTTGTCTTTCCCTGTATCAAGGACAATATTATTTCCTGTTGAGTCACTATATCTGGACTGAGACCCTGTTTCGGTTCAACCCTGTATCTAACTCGAATATTTTTCTTGTGGTTCCCTATATCTAGGACGGGACAATTTCCTGGTGAGTCACTATATCTGGCCATGGAAACTGTTTCGATTCATCCTTGAATTTAACTCGAATATTTTTCTTGTGGTGCCTTATATCAAGGAAGGGACTGTTTCCTGGTGAGTCACTATATCTGGACCAGGACCCTGTTTCGGTTCATCTCTGTATCTGACTCGGATATTATTCTTTTGTTTTCTTGTATCTAGGACGGGACTGTTTACTGGTGAGTCACTGTATATGGACCGGGACCATTTTTTGGTTGATCCTTGTTTCTTACTCGGATATTTTTCTTCTAGACCACTATATCTGGGATGAGACTATTTCCTAGTGAGTCACTATATCTGGACCGGGATCCTGTTTTGGTTCATCCCTATTTTTGACTTAAATATTTTTCTTGTCGATCACTGTATCTGGGACTGAACAATTTTCTGGTTGGTGACTATATCTGGACCGGGACCCTGTTTTGGTTCATCCATATTTCTGACTCGGATATTTTTCTTGTGTTTCCCTGTATAAAGGACGATATTATTTCCTGGTGAGTCACTATTAGGGGTGTAATCGGTTCGGTTCGGTCCGGTTTACACCCCAAACCGACCAAAACGGGACCGGAAAAATTCGGTTCGGTTCGGTTCGGTTTTTTAGAATTTTTTGAGTGAAACCGAGTCAAACCGAATTGGTTCGGTTTAGTCGGTTTTCCCGGTTTGCCTGCTGAGGGAAGGATTAAAATACACGACAGAGCCTATTAGATTCACAAAATAATAAACCTTGACAATCCTAATCTAATCTAGGGGTTTTCATTTCTTACATTCTTCGAATAAAACCTAACAATAAACCAAAAAACAAAAAGTTTTAATTGTTAACCAAAATATAACACCCAGAACTCCAGAAGTTGATATGATGACACATTCTCAAGCAACAAATGGAGAAGAAAAAAAAAAAAACTGAAGAAGCCATCTCAAATTCAAAAACTTCTTCATCAATTAGTACCCAAATTCAATAGATAATAGCAAAATCGCTACTATAAGTTCAAATTCAAAAAAATTACAAGAACAACAATAACTCTTCTCATCACCATTACCTTCGATTCTCCCTCGTTCCGAGCAGATTCATCTTCTCCCTGCTTTGTCAAATTAGTGGGCGATTGTTTCTCAGGATCTTCACCGATTAACAATTGGGTTAACGCTCATTCAAAAATAGTCAAAATCTCAGAAAAAGAGTCTACCCATTCATTCACAAATATCAATAAAATCCAAAAAAAAAGGAGATATCTGATATGAGGTTTGGCAACAAATATAGCAAATGGGTAAAGAAAAATTCGAATGGAAATGATTGAAATGAAAAAGGGTATGTATCAGAAAAGCACCTCGATCCGATTTGAAGTCTTGAGATAACACGATCTGCTTTCGCAGCAATAGAATGGAAGGCACTCGACAGCAGTCCTCGCTTTGGAAACAAAGGAGGGCGCCTCCATTTCCTATGCCTGTAGTGCGCACGTTAAGCTAACCCACTTCCCTAAATTCACTCAAATGTGAAGACTATATTTGACAGAGCAAATGGCAAAAGAGTGTGGGTGTCGTAGCTCTAGTTCTGTAGAGAGAAAAAGGAGAAGAAAGTACTGCGAAGGAAGAGAAATTGGGGAAGAAGAGGGGCGGTGGGTGTGGGAGGCGGGGGGAGGGGGAAGAGAGAGAAGGGTGAAAATAGGGATTAAGGAGAGTTAGGGATTCTGAAATGAGGGGAGGAGGAGTCAAAGGAGACTTGGGGCATTTATCAAAACGACGTAGTATCACTATATTCGGTTCGGTTCGGTTTATTACCGGTTTTTCTTCACTAAAACCGAAAACCGAATCGACCCCATCGGTTTTTTAGAAAACCAAACCGTGAACCGGACCGTCTCTATCGGTTTGACTCGGTTTATCTCCGGCTCGGTTTGGCCGGTTTAGGCGGTTTGGCTTACACCCCTAGTCACTATATCTGGATGGAGACCCTGTTTCAGTTCATCCCTGTTTCTGACACAGATATTTTTCTTGTTGATCACTGTATCTGGGACGGGACTGTTTCCTGGTGAGTCAATATGTCTGGCCCATGACCCGGTTTCGGTTTATCCATATATCTGCCTCAGATATTTTTCTTGTGGTTCACTATATCTGGGACGAGACTGTTTACTGGTGAGTCACTATGTCTGGCCCGTGACCCTGTTTTGGTTCATCCATGTATCTGACTCGAATATTTTTCTTATGGTTCACTGTATCTGAGACGGGACTATTTCCTGGTGAGTCATTATGTCTAGCCCGTAACCCTATTTCGGGTTATGCATGTATCTGACTCGGATATTTTTCTTATGATTCACTGTATCTGGAACGGGACTGTTTCCTGGTGAGTCATTATGTCTGGCCCATGACCCTGTTTCTGTTAATCCATTTATCTGGTTTAGATATTTTTCTTGTGGTTCACTGTATCTAGGATGGGACTATTTCCTGGTGAGTCACTATGTCTGGCCCGTGACCCTGTTTCGGTTCATCCACGTGTCTGACTGGGATATTTTTCTTGTGGTTGCCTATATTAAGGATGGGACTGTTTCCTGGTGAGTCACTATATCTGGACCAAGACCCTATTTCGGTTCATCCCTATATCTGACTCGGATATTTTTCTTGTGTTTTCCTGTATCTAGGACGGGACTGTTTCCTGGTGAGTAACTATATATGGAATGGGACTCTTTTTCGGTTGATCCTTATATTTGACTCGGATATTTTTCTTCTGGATCACTATATCTGGGACGGGACTGTTTCCTACTGAGTCTTTATATTTGGACCGAGATCCTGTTTCGGTTCATCCCTGTTTATGACTCAAATATTTTTCTTATAGATCATTGTATCTGGGACGGGACAATTTTCTGGTTGGTCAATATATTTGGACTGAGACCCTGTTTCGGTTCATCCCTGTTTCTGACTCGGATATTTTTCTTATCTTTCACTCTATCTGGGACGAGACAGTTTCCTGGTGAGTCACTATTTTTGGTCCGAGACCCTGTTTCGGTTCATCCCTGTTTCTGACTCGGATATTTTTCTTGTCTTTCCCTGTATATGGGACGGGACTACATTCTGGTAAGTCACTATATCTGGTTCGGGACTTGGTTTCTATTCATCCTTGTTTCTGACTCAGATAATTCTCTTATGGATCTCTCTATCTGGGACGGGAATAATTCCTGGTGAGTTATTATATCTGGTCCGGGACCCAGTTTCAGTTCATCTCTGTTTCTGACTCAGATATTTTTCTTGTGGATTACAGTATCTGGAATGGGACAGTTTCCTGGTGAGTCACTATATCTGAACCGCGACCCTATTTCGGTTCATCCCTGTTTCTGACTCGGATATTTTTCTTGTGGATCTCTCTATCTGGGACGGGATTGAATCCTGGTGAGTCACTATATATGGTCCGGGACCCTGTTTCGGTTCATCCCTGTTTCTGACTTATAGTTTTTCTTGTGGATTACAATATCTGGTACGGTACAGTTTCCTGGTAAGTCACTATATCTGGTCCAGCAACCTGTTTCGGTTCATCCTTATTTCTGATTCGGATATCTTAATTATGGATTACAGTATCTAGGCCGGGACAGTTTCTTGGTGAGTCACTATATTTGGTCTAGGACCCTGTTTCGGTTCATCCTTGTTTCTGACTCGGATATTTTTCTTGTGTTTTCCTTTATCTAGGATGGGACTGTTTCCTCGTGAGTCACTATATCTTAACCGGGACCCTATTTCGGTCATCTCTATTTCTGACTCGGATATTTTTCTTGTCTTTCCCTGTACCTGGGACAGGACTGTTTCCTGGAGAGTCGCTATATCAGGACCGGGACCTTGTTTCTATTCATCCCTGTTTCTGACTCGGATATTTTTCTTGTGCATCTCTCTATCTGGGATGGGACTGATTCCTGGTCAGTCACTATATCTGGTCCGGGACCCTGTTTCAGTTAATACCTGTTTCTGACTCGTATATTTTTCTTGTGGATTACAGTATCTGGGACGGGACAGTTTCCTGCTGACTCACTATATCTCTTCCAGGAACCTGTTTCGTTTCATCCCCGTTTCTAACTCGAATATTTTTCTTGTGGATTATAGTATCTGGGATGGGACAGTTTCCAGGTGAGTCATTATATTTGGTTCGTGACCTTCTTTCGGTTCATCCCTGTTTCTGAATCGGATATTTTTCTTGCGGATTACAGTATCTAGGATGGGACTGTTTCCTGGTGAGTCACTATATCTGGACTGGGACCCTGTTTCAGCTCATCCCTATTTCTGACTCGGATATTTTTCTTGTCTTTCCGTGTATCTGGCACGGGATTGTTTCCTAGTAAGTCACTATATCTGGACCAGGACCCTATTTCGGTTCATTCCTGTTTCTGACTCAGATATTTTTTTTGTCTTTCCCTGTATCTGGGACGGGACTGTTTCCTGGTAAGTCACTATATCTGGACCGGGACCCTGTTTCAGTTCATTCATGTTTTTGACTCGGATATTTTTTTTGTGGATCAATCTATTTGGGACGGAAAAGTGTCTTGTTGAGTCACTATATCTGGTCCGGCACCCTGTTTCGGTTCATCCTTGTTTTTGACTCGAATATTTTTCTTGTGGATTATAGTATCTGGGACGGGAAAGTTTCCAGGTGAGTCACTATATTTGATTCGGGACCTTGTTTCGGTTCATCCCTTTTTCTGAATCGGAAATTTTTCTTGTGGATTACAGTATCTAGGACGGAACTATTTCCTGGTGAGTCACTATATCCGGACCGGTACCCTGTTTTGGTTCATCCCTGTTTCTGACTTGGATATTTTTCTTGTGTTGTCCTGTTTCTAGGACGAGACGCTTTCCTCGTGAGTCAATATATCTTGACCGGGACCCTATTTCGGTTCATCCCTCTTTCTGACTCGGATATTTTTCTTGTGTTTTCCTGTTTCTAGGACGAGACTCTTTCCTCGTGAGTCACTATATCTTGACCGAGACCCTATTTCGGTTCATCCCTATTTCTAACTCTGATATTTTTCTTGTCTTTTCCTGTATCTGGGATGGGACTGTTTCTTGGTAAGTCACTATATCTGGACTGGGACACAGTTTCGGTTCATCCCTGTTTCTGACTCGGATATTTTTCTTTTCATTCCCTGTATCTGGGACGGGACTATTTCCTGGTAAGTCACTATATCTGGACCGGGACCCTGTTTCGGTTCATTCCTGTTTTTGACTCGGATATTTTTTTTTGTGGATCACTCTATCTGGGAAAGGAAAGTTTCCTGTTGAGTCACTATATCTGGTCCGGGACACTGTTTCGGTTCATCCCTGTTTCTAACTCGAATATTTTTCTTGTGGATTATAGTATCTGGGATGAGACAGTTTCCAGGTGAGTCACTATATTTGGTTTGGGACCTTGTTTCGGTTCATCCCTGCTTTGGAATCAGATATTTTTTTTTTATGGATTACAGTATATGGGATGGAACTGTTTTCTAGTGAGTCACTATTTCTGGACCGGGACCCTGTTTTGGTTCATCCATGTTTCTGTCTCGCATATTTTTCTTGTCTTTCCCTGTATCTAGGACGGGACTGTTTCTTGGTGAGTCTATATATTTGGACCGGGACCTTGTTTCTATTCATCCCTATGTCTGACTTGGATATTTTTCTCGTGCATCTCTCTATCTGGGACGGGACTAATTCCTAGTGAGTCACTATATCTGGTCCGGGACCCTATTTCAGTTCATACCTGTTTCTGACTCGAATATTTTTCTTGTGGATTACAGTATTTGGTACGAGACAGTTTCCTGCTGACTCACTATATCTTTTCCAGGAACTTGTTTCGGTTCATCCCTGTTTCTGACTCGAATATTTTTCTTGTGGATTATAGTATCTGGGATGGGACAGTTTCCAGGTGAGTCACTATATTTAGTTCGGGACCTTCTTTCGGTTCATCCCTGTTTCTGAATTGGATATTTTTCTTGTGGATTACAGTATCTAGGACGGGACTGTTTCCTGGTGAGTCACTATATCTGGACCGGAACCCTGTTTCGGTTCATCCCTGTTTCTGACTCGGATATTTTTCTTTTCTTTCCCCGTATCTGGGACGGAACTATTTCCTGGTGAGTCACTATATCTGGACCGGGAACCTGTTTCGGTTCATCCCTCTTTCTGACTCGGATATTTTTCTTGTGGATCACTATATATGGGACGAGACTGTTTCCTGGTGAGTCAATATATCTGGTCCGGGACCCTGTTTCGGTTCATCCCTGTTTCTGATTCGGATATTTTAATTGTGGATTACAATATCTTGGCCGGGACAGTTTCCTGGTTAGTAACTATATTTGGTCTAGGACCCTGTTTCGGTTTATCTTTGGTTCTGACTTGGATATTTTTTTTGTGTTTTCCTTTATCCAGGATGGGACTGTTTCCTCGTGAGTCACTATATCTTAACCGGGACCCTATTTCGGTTCATCCCTGTTTTTGACTCGGATATTTTTCTTGTGTTTTCCTATATCTAGGACGGGCCTGTTTCCTGGTGAGTCACTATATATGGAATGGGACTCTTTTTCGGTTGATCCTTATACTTGACTCGGATATTTTTCTTCTGGATCACTATATCTGGGATGGGACTATTTCCTAGTGAGTCTTTATATTTGGACCGGGATCCTGTTTCGGTTCATACCTGTTTATGACTCAAATATTTTTCTTAGAGATTACTGTTTTTGGGACGGGACAATTTTCTGGTTGGTCACTATATTTGGACCGGGACCCTGTTTCGGTTCATCACTGTTTCTGACTCAGATATTTTACTTATCTTTCACTCAATCTGGGATGGGACAGTTCCTGGTGAGTCACTATTTCTGGTCCGGGACCCTGTTTCGGTTCATCCCTATTTCTGACTCGGATATTTTTCTTGTTTTTCCCTATATCTGGGACGAGACTGTTTTCTGGTGAGTCACTATATCTAGTCCGGGACCTTGTTTCTATTCATCCTTGTTTCTAACTCAGATATTTTTCTTGTGGATCTCTCTATCTGGGACGGGTCTGATTCCTGGTGATTTATTATATCTGGTCCGGGACCCTATTTCGGTTTATCCCTGTTTCTGACTCGGATATTTTTCTTGTTTTTCCCTATATCTGGGACGGGACTATTTTCTGGTGAGTCACTATATCTAGTCCGGGACCTTGTTTCTATTCATCCTTGTTTCTGACTCGGATATTTTTCTTGTGGATCTCTCTATCTGGGACGGGTCTGATTCCTGGTGAGTTATTATATCTGGTCCGGGACCCTGTTTCGGTTCATCCCTATTTCTGACTCAGATATTTTCTTGTGGATTACTGTATCTGGGACATGACAGTTTCCTGCTGACTCACTATATCTCTTCCAGGAACCTGCTTCGGTTCATCCCAGTTTCTGACTCGAATATTTTTTTTTTGGATCATAGTATCTGGGATGGGACAGTTTCTAGTTGAGTCACTATATTTCGTTCGGGACCTTCTTTCGGTTCATCCCTGTTTCTGAATCGGATATTTTTCTTGCAGATTACATTATCTAGGACGGGACTGTTTCCTGGTGAGTCACTATTTCTGGACTGGGACCCTGTTTCAGCTCATCCTTGCTTCTGACTCGGATATTTTTCTTTTCTTTCCCTGTATCTGGGACGGGACTGTTTCCTGGTAAGTCACTATATCTGGACCGGGACCTTATTTCGGTTCATTCCTGTTTCTGACTCAGATATTTTTTTTTGTCTTTCCCTGTATCTGGGACGAGACTGTTTCTTGGTAAGTCACTATATCTGGACCGGGACACAGCTTCGGTTCATCCCTGTTTCTGACTCGGATATTTTTCTAGTGTTTACCTTTTTCTAGGACGAGACTTTTTCCTCGTGAGTCACTATATCTTGACCGGGACCCTATTTCGGTTCATTCCTATTTCTGACCCGGATATTTTTCTTGTCTTTACCTGTATCTGGGACGGGACTGTTTCTTTGTAAGTCACTATATCTGGACCGGGGCACAGTTTTAGGTCATCCCTGTTTCTGACTCGGATATTTTTCTTGTGGATCACTGTATCTGGGACGGGACTGTTTCCTGGTGAGTCAATATATCTGGTCCGGGACACTGTTTCGGTTCATCCCTATTTCAAATTCGGATATTTTTCTTGTGGGTCACTGTATCCTGGGACGGGACTGGTTCCTGGTGAGTCACTATATCTGCACTGGGACCCTATTTCAGATCATCCATGTTTCTGACTCGGATATTTTTCTTGTCTTTCCTTGTATCAAGGACGGGACTGTTTCCTGGTGAGTCAATATATCTGGTCCAGGACACAGTTTCGGTTCATCCCTGTTTCAGACTCGGATATTTTTCTTGTGCATCACTGTATCTGGGACGGGACTGTTTCCTGGTGAGTCACTATATCTGGAACGGGACCCTGTTTCGGATCATCTATGTTTCTGACTCGGATATTTCTCTTGTCTTTCCCTGTATCTGGGAGGGGACTGTTTCCTGGTAAGTCACTATATCTGGACCGGGACCCTGTTTCGGTTCATGCGTATTTCTGACTCGGATATTTTTTTTTTTGGATCACTCCATCTGGGACGGAAAAGTTTCCTGTTGAGTCACTATATCTGGTTTGGGACTCTGTTTCGGTTCATCCCTTTTTCTGACTCGAATATTTTTCTTGTGGATTATAGTATCTGGAAAGGGACAATTTCCAGGTGAGTCATTGTATTTGGTTCGGGACCTTGTTTCGGTTCATCCCTGTTTCTGAATCGGATATTTTTCTTGAGGATTACAGTATCAAGGACGGGACTGTTTCCTGGTGACTCACTATAACTGTACCGGGACCCTGTTTCGGTTCATTCTTTTTTCTGACTCGGATATTTTTCTTTTCTTTCCCTGTATCTGGGACGGGACTGTTTCCTGGTAAGTCACTATATCTGGACCGGGACCCTGTTTCGGTTCATGCCTATTTCTGACTTGGATATTTTTTTTTTTGGATCACTCTATCTGGGACGGGAAAGTTTCCTGTTGAGTCACTATATCTGGTTTGGGACTCTGTTTCGGTTCATCCCTGTTTCTGACTCGAATATTTTTCTTGTGGATTATAGTATCTGGGAAGGGACAATTTCCAGGTGAGTCATTATATTTGGTTCGGGACCTTGTTTCGGGACCTTGTTTCGGTTCATCCCTGTTTCTGAATCGGATATTATTCTTGTGGATTATAGTATCTAGGTGGGGACTGTTTCCTGCTGATTCATTATATCTGGACTGGGACCCTGTTTAAGATCATCCATGTTTCTGACTTGGATATTTTTCTTGTCTTTCCCTGTATCTAGGAGGGCACTGTTTCCTGGTATGCCACTATATTTGTACCGGGACCCAGTTTCAGTTTATTCGTATTTCTGACTGGGATATTTTTTTTTGGATCACTCTATCTGGGACGGGAAAGTTTCCTGTTGAGTCACTATATCTGGTCCGGGACCTTGTTTCGGTTCGTCCCTGTTTCTGACTCGAATAATTTTCCAGTGGATTATAGTATATGGGATGAGACAGTTTCCAGGTGAGTCACTATATTTGGTTCGGGACCTTGTTTCGATTCATCCCTGCTTCGGAATCAGATTTTTTTTTGTGGATTACTGTATATGGGACGGAACTGTTTCCTGGTGAGTCACTATATCTGGACCAGGACCCTGTTTTGGTTCATCCCTGTTTCTGACTCAGATAGTTTTCTTGTGGATCAATGTATCTTGGACGGGACTGTTTCCTGGTGAGTCAATATATTTGGTCCGGGACCCTGTTTCGGTTCATCCCTGTTTCTGATTCGGATATTTTAATTGTGGATTACAGTATCTAGGCCTGGACAGTTTCCTGGTGAGTCACTATATCTGGACAAGGACCCTATTTCGGATCATCCATGTTTCTGACTCGGATATTTTTCTTGTCTTTCCCTGTATCTGGGAGGGGACTGTTTCCTGGTAAGTCACTATATCTGGACCGGGACCCTGTTTTGGTTCATTCCTATTTCTGACTCGGATATTTTTTTTTTGTGGATCACTCTATCTGGGACAGGAAAGTTTCCTGTTGAGTCACTATATCTGGTCCGGGACCTTGTTTCGGTTTGTCCCTGTTTCTAACTCGAATAATTTTCCAGTGGATTATAGTATATGGGATGAGACAGTTTCCAGGTGAGTCACTATATTTGGGTCGGGACCTTGTTTCGATTCATCCCTGCTTCGGAATCGAAGTTTTTTCTTGTGGATTACAGTATCTTGGAGGGGACTGTTTCCTGCGGATTAACTATATCTGGACTGGGACCCTGTTTCGGATCATCCATGTTTCTGACTCGGATATTTTTCTTGTCTTTCCCTGTATTTGGGAGAGGACTGTTTCCTGGTGAGTCACTATATCTGGACTGGGACCCTGCTTCGGTTCATTCGTATTTCTGACTCGGATATTTTTTTTTTGGATCACTCTATCTTGGACAGGAAAGTTTCCTGTTAAGTCACTATATCTGGTCCGGGACCTTGTTTCGGTTTGTCCCTGTTTCTGACGCGAATAATTTTCTAGTGGATTATAGTATATGGGATGAGACAGTTTCCAGGTGAGTCACTATATTTGGTTCGGGACCTTGTTTCGATTCATCCCTGCTTCGGAATCGAATTTTTTTCTTGTGGATTACTGTATATGGGACGGAACTATTTCCTGGTGAGTCACTATATCTGGACCGGGACCCTGTTTTGGTTCATCCCTGTTTTTGACTCGGATAGTTTTCTTCTCTTTCCCTGTATCTATGATGGAATGTTTCCTGGTAAGTCACTATATCTGGACCGGGACACAGTTTCGGTTCATCCCTCTTTCTGACGCAGATATTTTTCTTGTGGATCACTGTATCTGGAACGGGATCGTTTCCTGGTGAGTCAATATATCTGGTCCGGGACCCTGTTTCGGTTCATCCCTATTTCTGATTCAGATATTTTAATTGTGGATTACAGTATCCAGGCCGGGACAGTTTCCTGGTGAGTCACTATATCTGGACCGGGACCCTATTTCGAATCATCCATATTTCTGACTCGGATATTTTTCTTGTCTTTCCCTGTATCTGGGAGGGGACTGTTTCCTGGTAAGTCACTATATCTGGACCGGGACCCTGTTTCTGTTCATTCCTATTTCTGACTCGGATATTTTTTCTTGTGGATCACTCTATCTGGGACAGGAAAGTTTCCTGTTGAGTCACTATATCTGGTCCGGGACCTTGTTTCGGTTTGTCCCTGTTTTTGACTCGAATAATTTTCTAGTGGATTATAGTATATGGGATGAGACAGTTTCCAGGTGAGTCACTATATTTTGTTCAGGACCTTGTTTCGATTCATCTCTGCTTCGGAATCGAATTTCTTTCTTGTGGATTACAGTATCTTGGAGGGGACTGTTTCCTGCTGATTCACTATATCTGGACTGGGACCCTGTTTCGGATCATCCATGTTTCTGACTCGAATATTTTTCTTGTCTTTCCCTGTATCTGGGAGAGGACTGTTTCCTGGTAAGTCACTATATCTGGACCGGGACCCTGCTTCGGTTCATTCGTATTTCTGACTCGGATATTTTTTTTTTTGGATCACTCTATCTGGGACGGGACAGTTTCCTGTTAAGTCACTATATCTGGTCCGGGACCCTGTTTCGGTTTGTCCCTGTTTTTGACTCGAATAATTTTCTAGTGGATTATAGTATATGGGATGAGACAGTTTCCAGGTGAGTCACTATATTTGGTTCGGGACCTTGTTTCGATTCATCCCTGCTTCGAAATAGAATTTTTTTCTTGTGGATTACTGTATACGGGACGGAACTGTTTCCTGGTGAGTCACTATGTCTGGACCGGGACCCTATTTTGGTTCATCCCTATTTCTGACTCGGATAGTTTTCTTGTCTTTCCCTGTATCTGGGACGGAATGTTTCCTGGTAAGTCACTATATCTGGACCGGGACACAGTTTCGGTTCATCCCTCTTTCCGACACAGATATTTTTCTTGTGGATAACTGTATCTGGGACGAGACTGTTTCCTGGTGAGTCAATATATCTGGTCCGGGACCCTGTTTTGGTTCATCCCTGTTTCTGATTCGGATATTTTAATTGTGGATTACAATATCTAGGCCAGGACAGTTTCCTGGTGATGAGCTGCCGAGGCTCCTCAAATTACTTAAAGTTTTAGGTCGGTTACCTAGCTTTTTGCAGCATAGGACAGCCCTAAGTCGAACCTAAGGATTGTTCTATTTAGTGAATCATATTAAGAAGCATGTAAATAGGGGGGTTTTGGTGGTTTATGTGATTAACGAAAATTAATTATCAGTGGTGAAGTTTAAGAGAAAGCAACCAATCCAAGTCTTTACTAATTCTGATTTAAGTTCATCCTTGATTTCTAATGATCCATTCAATTATTAACCATGTTCTTGGCCTTTAAAACATATCAAGAAGCCTCTCAATGTTCTATGGATTCCACTGGTTAAGCAACCAGAATTCGGTTTTAACTAAGACCAAATGAATTAAGCAAACATTCAAGTCTAGTTTTACCTAAGTCCATGATCCAGCCAAGGTGATTAATCCATCCAAAAGCTCAGAAACATTAATCAACCATACAATCCTCTTTTATCACATGCAATTAAGCAATCACACATGAAGATCCAAATTCGAATTTTAACAATCCAAACAGAATAGTCCAGAGGAAGCAAGAAACTTTGATTAACAACTAAAATGAAGAACAACAACTCATAATCTCAAAACCAATAATCAGAATAGCAAAACCTGGATTGATATGTTGGATTAGCCCTCCATGAACAAGAGGAGCTGAAGTTCTTACAAAATATCTAAAAGAAAACTTAAGAACTAAGGAAAGCTCAAAAATCTGTCTAAAATATCTAATGAGGTGATTCTGAATTTCGGCTGCCTCCTTCTTCTGATATAGACCTCCAATTTTACATGCACACCTAAATTGCCCTTAGGGCACACTTGTTCCCATGGGCCTTAGCTTCAATTGGGCTTTGGTTTGGGCCCATTTGGACTTGTCATGAGGAAGTTAGGCCCATTTAAGTGGCAGAAGGTGTCTGGAACCGTCAGCTAACTTGCACAGCAAATAAGACCATCTTCCACATAAAATATGGTGAACCGGTCTTCATATCAATTGAAGCTCTGTCTGTTAGCTTTCCAATGGTACCAGTTTCAGGTCAATATGACATCTACAACTCAAGTTATGACCCAAATACTGCATGTAGGTCAGGATCCTGCGACAGCATGTCTTCTCTGCCTTCCAGGCTGCATATGACCTGTTGAACGTCCGAATTAGCTTTGGAGCCCTGAAAGAAAGTTGTAGAAAATTCTCTCAGCTTTCCAACAAGGTATGACTCGGAATTTTTGGACATCCAGAACTCAAGATATGCCTGAAACACAGAGACAGCATATAATGCCCAGTATTGCTGGAAATTGCAATTAAGCATAAATGGATCCTAAGTCATGAAATGAGGTCTAAGTCTATGCAATTCAGCCCAAAAGAGGTTTAAAAGACTAAGTATGAGGAATAACTATTGTATAAAAAGTGTGTTCATCACCTGGTGAGTCACTATATCTGGACCGGGACCTTGTTTCTATTCATCCCTGTCTCTGACTTGGATATTTTTCTTGTGCATCTCTTTATTTGGGATGGGACTGATTCTTAGTAAGTCACTATATCTGGTCCGGGACCCTGTTTCAGTTCATTCCTGTTTCTGACTCGGATGTTTTTCTTGTGAATTACAGTATCAAGGACGGGACTGTTTCCTGGTGAGTCACTATATCTGGATCGGGACCCTGTTTCGGTTCATCCCTTTTTCTGACTCAGATATTTTTCTTTTCTTTCCCTATATCTGGGACGGGACTGTTTCGTGGTAAGTCACTCTATCTGGACCGGGACCTTGTTTCGGTTCATTCCTGTTTCTGACTTAGATTTTTTTTTGTGGATCACTCTTTCTGGGAAGGGAAAGTTTCCTGTTGAGTCACTATATTTGGTCCGAGACCCTGTTTCGGTTCATCTCTTTTTCTGACTCGAATATTTTTCTTGTAGATTATAGTATCTTGGACGGGACAGTTTCCAGGTGAGTCACTATATTTGGTTCGGGACCTTGTTTCGGTTCATCCCTGTTTCTGAATCAGATTTTTTCTTGTGGATTACAGTATATGGGACGGAACTGTTTCCTGGTGAGTCACTATATATGGACCGGGACCCTGTTTCGGTTCATCCCTGATTTGGACTCGGATATTTTTCTTGTGGATCACTGTATCTGGGACGAGACTGTTTCCTGGTGAGTCAATATATCTGGACCGTGACCCTGTTTCGTTTTATCCTGGTTTCTGACTTGGATATTTTTCTTGTCTTTCCCTGTATCTGCGACGGGACAGTTTCCAAGTGAGTCACTATATTTGGTTCGGGACCTTGTTTCGGTTCATCCCTATTTCTGACTCGGATATTTTTCTTATCTTTCCCAATATCTGGGACGGGACTGTTTCCTGGTAAGTCACTATATCTAGACCGGGACCCTATTTCGAATCATTCCTGTTTCTGACTCAGATATTTTTTTGTGGATCACTCTATCTGGGACGGGAAAGTTTCTTGTTGAGTCACTATATCTGATCCGGGACCCTGTTTCGGTTCATCCTTCTTTCTGACTCGAATATTTTTCTTGTGGATTATAGTATTTGGGACGGGACAGTTTCCAGGCGAGTCACTATATTTGGTTCGGGACCTTGTTTCAGTTCATCCTTGTTTCTGAATCGGATATTTTTCTTGTGGAATACAGTATCTGGGACAGAACTGTTTCCTGCTGTCTCACTATATCTCTTCGAGGAACCTGTTTCGGTTGATCCCTGTTTCTGACTCGAAAATTTTTCTTGTGGATAATAGTATTTGGGATAGGAAATTTTCCAGGTGAGTCATTATATTTGGTTCGGGACCTTCTTTCGGTTCATCCCTGTTTCTGAATCGGATATTTTTCTTGTGGATTACAGTATCAAGAACGGGACTGTTTCCTGGTGAGTCACTATATCTAGACCGAGACCCTGTTTCGGTTCATCCCTGTTTCTGACTCAGATATTTTTGTTTTCTTTCCCTGTATCTCGAACAGGACTATTTCCTGATAAGTCACTATATCTTGACCGAGACAATGTTTCTATTCATTCCTGTTTCTGACTCGGATATTTTTTTTTGTGGATCACTATATCTGGGACGAGAAAGTTTCCTGTTAAGTCACTATATCTGGTCCGGGACCGTATTTCGGTTCATCCCTATTTCTGACTCGAATATTTTTCTTGTGGATTATAGTATCATGCACGGGACAATTTTCAGGTGAGTCACTATATTTGGTTCTGGACCTTGTTCGGTTCATCCCTATTTCTGAATCAGATATTTTTCTTGTGGATTACAGTATATGGGACGAAACTGTTTCCTGGTGAGTCACTATATTTGGACCGAGACCCTGTTTCGGGCTCGGATATTTTTCGTGTGGATCACTGTATCTGGGACGGGATTATTTCCTGGTAAGTCATTATATCTGGACTGGGACCCTGTTTCGTTTTATCCTGGTTTCTGACTCGGATATTTTTCTTGTCTTTCCCTGTATCTAGGACGGGACTATTTCTTGGTGAGTCACTATATCTGGTCCAGCACCCTGTTTCGGTTCATCCATGTTTCTGATTCGGATATTTTAATTATGGATTACAGTATCTAGGTCGGGACAGTTTCCTGGTGAGTCACTATATCTGGTGTAGGACCCTGATTCGGTTCATCCTTGTTTCTGACTCGGATATTTTTCTTGTGTTTCCCTTTATCTGGGACGGGACTGTTTCCTGGTAAGTCACTATATCTGGACCGGGACCCTATTTCTAATCATTCCTGTTTCTGACTCAGATATTTTTTTTTGTGGATCTCTCTATCTGGGACGGGAAAGTTTTTTGTTGAGTCACTATATCTGATCCGGGACCCTGTTTCGGCTCATCCTTCTTTCTGACTCGAATAATTTCTTGTGGATTATAGTATCTGGGACGGGAGAGTTTCTAGGTGAGTCACTATATTTGGTTCGGGACCTTGTTTCGGTTCATCCCTGTTTCTGAGTCGGTTATTTTTCTTGTGGATTACAGTATCAAGGACAGAACTGTTTTCTGTTGAGTCACTATATCTCTTCAAGGAACCTGTTTCGGTTCATTCCTGTTTCTGACTCGAATATTTTTCTTGTCGATTATAGTATTTGGGATGGGACAGTTTCCAGGTGAGTCACTATATTTGGTTCGGGACCTTCTTTCGGTTTATCCCAGTTTCTGAATCGGATATTTTTCTTGTGGATTGCAATATCAAGGACGAGACTGTTTCATGTTAAGTCACTATATCTGGACCGAAACCCTGTTTCGGTTCATCCTTTTTTCTGACTCGGATATTTTTTTTGTGTCTCACTCTATTTGGGACGGGAAAATTTCTTGTTGAGTCATTATATCTGGTCCGAGACCCTGTTTCTGTTCATCCTTCTTTCTGACTCGAATATTTTTCTTGTGGATTATAGTATCTTGGGCGGGATAGTTTCCAGGTGAGTCACTATATTTGGTTCGAGACCATGTTTCGGTTCATCCCTGTTTCTGAATCTGATATTTTTCTTTTGGATTACAGTATCTGGGACGGGACAGTTTCCTGCTGACTCACTATATCTCTTCGAGGAACTTGTTTCGTTTAATCCCTGTTTCTGACTCGAATATTTTTCTTGTGGATTATAATATCTGGGATGCGACAGTTTCCAGGTGAGTAACTATTTTTGGTTTTGGACCTTCTGTCGGTTCATCCCTGTTTCTGAATCGGATATTTGTCTTGTGGATTATAGTATTCCAGGTGAGTCACTATTTTTGGTTCTGGACCTTCTTTCGGTTCATCCCTGTTTCTGAATCGGATATTTGTCTTGTGGATTATAGTATATGGGAAAGGACAGTTTCCTGCTGACTCACTATATCTCTTCGAGGAACCTGTTTCGGTTCATCCCTGTTTCTGACTCGAATATTATTCTTGTGGACTATAGTATCTGGGATGGGACAGTTTCCAGGTAAGTCACTATATTTGGTTCGGGACCTTCTTTCGGTTCATCCCTATTTCTGAATCGTATATTTTTCTTGTGGATTACAGTACCAAGGACAGGACTGTTTCTTGGTAAGTCACTATATCTGGACCAGGAGCCTATTTCGGTTCATTCCTATTTCGGACTCGGATATTTTTCTTGTGGATCACTGTATCTGGGACGGGACTGTTTCCTGGTAAGTCACTATATCTGGACCAGGACCTAGTTTTGAATCATTCCTGTTTCTGACTCAGATATTTTTTTTGTGGATCACTCTATCTGGGACAGTAAAGTTTCTTGTTGAGTCACTATATCTGATACGGGACCCTGTTTCGGTTCATCCTTCTTTCTGACTCGAATATTTTTCTTGTGGATTATAGTATCTGGGACGGGACAGTTTCCAAGTGAGTCACTATATTTGGTTCGGGACCTTGTTTCGGTTCATCTCTATTTCTGAATCGGAAATTTTTCTTGCGGATTACAATATCTGGAACGGAACTGTTTCCTGCTGACTCACTATATCTCTTCGAGGAACCTGTTTCGATTTATCCCTGTTTCTGACTCGAATATTTTTCTTGTGGATTATAGTATCTGGGATGGGACAGTTTCCAGGTGATCACTATATTTGGTTCAGGACTTTCTTTCGGTTCATTCCTGTTTCTGAATCTGATATTTTTCTTGGGGATTACAGTATCTGGGAGGGAACAGTTTCCTACTGACTCACTATATCTCTTCGAGGAACCTGTTTCTTTTAATCCCTGTTTCTGACTCGAATATTTTTCTTGTGGGTTATAGTATCTAGGATGAGACAGTTTCTAGGTGAGTCACTATATTTGGTTCGGGACCTTTTTTCGGTTCATCGCTGTTTCTGAATCGGATATTTTTCTTGAGGATTACAGTATCAAGGACGAGACTGTTTCCTGGTGACTCACTATACCTGGACCGGGACCCTGTTTCGGTTCATCCCTGTTTCTGACTCGGATATTTTTCTTTTCTTTCCCTGTATCAGGGACGGGACTGTTACCTGGTAAGTCACTATATATGGACCGGGACCCTGTTTCGGTTCATCCTTGTTTCTGACTCGAATATTTTTCTTATGGATTATAGTATCTTGGACGGGACAGTTTCGAGGTGAGTCACTATATTTGGTTCGGGACCTTGTTTCCGTTCATCCCTATTTCTGAATCGGATATTTTTCTTGTGGATTACAGTATATGGGACGGAACTGTTTCCTGGTGAGTCACTATATCTGGACCGGGACCCTATTTCGGTTCATCCCTGTTTCGGACTCGAATATTTTTCTTGTGGATCACTGTATCTGGGACAGGACTGTTTCCTGGTGAGTCACTATATCTGGACCGGGATCCTATTTCGTTTTATCCCAGTTTCTGACTCGGATATTTTTCTTTTTTTTCCCTGTATCTAGGACGGGACTGTTTCTTTGTAAGTCACTATATCTGGTCTAGCACCCTGTTTCGGTTCATCCATGTTTCTGATTCGGATATTTTAATTGGGGATTACAGTATCTAGGCCGGGAAAGTTTCCTGGTGAGTCACTATATCTGGTCTAGGACCCTGCTTCGATTCATCTTTATTTCTGACTCGGATATTTTTCTTGTGTTTTCCTTTATCTAGGACGAGACTGTTTCCTCGTGAGTTACTATATCTTAACTGCGACCCTATTTCGGTTCATCCCTGTTTCTGACTCGGATATTTTTCTTGTTTTTTCCATTATCTGGGACGTGACTGTTTCCTGGTAAGTCACTATATCTGGACCGTGACCCTGTTTCGGTTCATTCCTGTTTCTGACTCAGATATTTTTTTTGTGAATCAATCTATCTAGGACGGGAAAGTTTCTTATTGAGTCATTATATCTGGTCCGGGACCCTGTTTCGGTTCAACCTTCTTTCTGACTCGAATATTTTTCTTGTGGATTATAGTATCTGGGATGGGACAGTTTCTAGGTGAGTCACTATATTTCGTTCGGGACCTTGTTATCATCCCTGTTTCTGAATCTGATATTTTTCTTGGGGATTACAGTATCTGGGAGGGAACAGTTTCCTGCTGGCTCACTATATCTCTTCGAGGAACCTATTTCGTTTAATCCCTGTTTCTGACTCGAATATTTTTCTTCTGGATTATAGTATCTGGGATGGGACAGTTTCCAGGTGAGTCACTATATTTGGTTCGGGACCTTGTTTCCGTTCATCCCTATTTCTGAATCGGATATTTTTCTTGTGGATTACAGTATATGGGACGGAACTGTTTCCTGGTGACTCACTATAATTGGACCGGGACCCTGTTTCGGTTCATCCCTATTTCTGACTCGGATATTTTTCTTTTCTTTCCCTGTATCTGGGACGGGACTATTTCCTGGTAAGTCACTATATCTGGACCGGGACCCTGTTTCGGTTTATTCCTGTTTCTGACTCGGATATTTTTTTTTGTGGATCACTCTATCTGGGACGGAAAAGTTTCCTGTTGAGTCACTATATTTGGTCCGGGACCCTGTTTCGGTTCATCCCTGTTTCTGACTCGAATATTTTTCTTGTGGATTATAGTATCTTGGACGGGACAATTTCTAGGTGAGTCAATATATTTGGTTCGGGACCTTATTTCGGTTCATCCCTATTTCTGAATTGGATATTTTTTTTGTGGATTATAGTATATGGGACGGAACTGTTTCCTGTTGAGTCACTATATCTGGACCGGGACCCTGTTTCGGTTCATACCTGTTTCGGACTCAGATATTTTTCTTGTGGATCACTGTATCTGGGACGGGACTGTTTCCTGGTGAGTCACTATATCTGGTCCTGCACCTTGTTTCGGTTCATCTATGTTTCTGATTCGGATATTTTAATTGTGGATTAGAGTATCTAGGCCGGGACTCTTTCCTGGTGAGTCACTATATCTGGTCTAGGACCCTGCTTCAGTTCATCTTTATTTCTGACTTGGATATTTTTCTTGTGTTTTCCTTTATCTAGGACGGGACTGTTTCCTCGTGAGTCACTATATCTTAACCGGGACTCTACTTCGGTTCATAACTGTTTCTGACTCGGATATTTGTCTTGTTTTTTCCATTATTTGGGACGGGACTGTTTCCTTGTAAGTCACTATATCTTGACTGGGACCCTATTTCGGTTCATTCCTGTTTCTGACTCAGACATTTTTTTGTGGATGACTCTATCTGGGACGGGAAAGTTTCTTGTTGAGTCAATACATCTGGTCCGGGACCCTATTTCTGTTCAACCTTCTCTCTGATTCGAATATTTTTCTTGTGGATTATAGTATCTGGGACGGGACAGTTTCTAGGTGAGTCACTATATTTGGTTCGGGACCTTGTTTCGGTTCATCCCTGTTTCAGAATCTGATATTTTTCTTGGGGATTACAGTATCTGGGAGGGAACAGTTTCCTGCTGACTCACTATATCTCTTCGAGGAACCTATTTTGTTTAATCCCTGTTTCTGACTCGAATGTTTTTCTTGTGGATTATAGTATCTGGGATGGGACAGTTTCCAGGTGAGTCACTATATTTCGTTCGGGACCTTGTTTCCGTTCATCCCTATTTCTGAATCGGATATTTTTCTTGTGGATTACAGTATATGGGACGGAACTGTTTCCTGGTGACTCACTATAATTGGACCGGGACCCTGTTTCGGTTCATCCGTGTTTCTGACTCGGATATTTTTCTTTTCTTTCCCTGTATCTGGGACGGGACTGTTTCCTGGTAAGTCACTATATCTGGACCGGTACCCTATTTCGGTTTATTCCTGTTTCTGACTCGGATATTTTTTTGTGTGGATCACTCTATCTGGGACGGAAAAGTTTCCTGTTGAGTCACTATATTTGGTCCGGGACCCTGTTTCGGTTCATCCCTGTTTCTAACTCGAATATTTTTCTTGTGGATTATAGTATCTTGGACGGGACAATTTCCAGGTGAGTCAATATATTTGGTTCGGGACCTTATTTCGGTTCATCCCTATTTCTGAATCGGATATTTTTCTTGTGGATTACAGTATATGGGACGGAACTGTTTCCTGGTGAGTCACTATATCTGGACCGGGACCTTGTTTTGGTTCATCCCTATTTCGGACTCAGATACTTTTCTTGTAGATCACTGTATCTGGGACGGGACTGTTTCCTGGTGAGTCACTATATCTGGTCCTGCACCTTGTTACGGTTCATCTATGTTTCTAATTCGGATATTTTAATTGTGGATTACAGTATCTAAGCCGGGACAGTTTCCTGGTGAGTCACTATATCTGGTCTAGGACCCTGCTTCAGTTAATCTTTATTTCTGACTCGGATATTTTTCTTGTGTTTTCCTTTATCTAGGACGAGACTGTTTCCTCGTGAGTCACTATATCTTAACCGGGACCCTATTTCGGTTCATCCCTGTTTCTGACTCGGATATTTTTCTATTTTTTTCAATTATTTGGGACGGGACTGTTTCCTGGTAAGTCACTATATCTGGGCCGGGACCCTGTTTCGGTTCATTCCTGTTTCTGACTCGGATATTATTTTTGTGGATCACTCTATCTGGGACGGGAAAGTTCCCTTTTGAGTCACTATATTTGGTCCGGGACCCTGTTTCGGTTCATCCCTGTTTCTGACTCGAATATTTTTCTTATGGATTATAGTATCTTGGACGGGACAGTTTCGAGGTGAGTCACTATATTTGGTTCGGGACCTTGTTTCTGACTCGGATATTTTTCTTGTCTTTCCCTGTGTCTAGGACAGGACTGTTTCTTGGTAAGTCACTATATCTGGTCCAGCACCCTATTTCGGTTCATCCATGTTTCTGATTCGGATATTTTAATTGTGGATACCAGTATCTAGGCCGGGAAAGTTTCCTGGTGAGTCACTATATCTGGTCTAGGACCCTGCTTCGGTTCATCTTTATTTCTGACTCGGATATTTTTCTTGTGTTTTCCTTTATCTAGGACGAGACTGTTTCCTCGTGAGTTACTATATCTTAACTGCGACCCTATTTCGGTTCATCCCTGTTTCTGACTCGGATATTTTTCTTGTTTTTTCCATTATCTGGGACGTGACTGGTTCCTGGTAAGTCACTATATCTGGACCGTGACCCTGTTTCGGTTCATTCCTGTTTCTGACTCAGATATTTTTTTTTGTGAATCAATCTATCTAGGACGGGAAAGTTTCTTATTGAGTCATTATATCTGGTCCGGGACCCTGTCTTGGTTCAAACTTCTTTCTGACTCGAATATTTTTCTTGTGGATTATAATATCTGAGACGGGACAGTTTCTAGGTGAGTCACTATATTTGGTTCGGGACCTTGTTTCGGTTCATCCCTGTTTCTGAATCTGATATTTTTCTTGGGGATTACAGTATCTGGGAGGGAACAGTTTCCTGCTGGCTCACTATATCTCTTCGAGGAACTTGTTTCGTTTAATCCCTGTTTCTGACTCGAATATTTTTCTTGCGGATTATAGTAACTGGGATGGGACAGTTTCCAGGTGAGTCACTATATTTGGTTCGGGACCTTGTTTCCGTTCATCCCTATTTCTGAATCGGATATTTTTCTTGTGGATTACAGTATATGGGACGGAACTGTTTCCTGGTGACTCACTATAATTGGAACGGGACCCTGTTTCGGTTCATCCCTGTTTCTGACTTGGATACTTTTCTTTTCTTTCCCTGTATCTGGGACGGGACTTTTTCCTGGTAAGTCACTATATCTGGACCGGGACCCTATTTCGGTTTATTCCTATTTCTGACTCGGATATTTTTTTTTGTGGATCACCCTATCTGGGACGGAAAAGTTTCCTGTTGAGTCACAATATTTGGTCCGGGACCCTATTTTGGTTCATCCCTGTTTCTGACTCGAATATTTTTCTTGTTGATTATAGTATCTTGGACGGGACAATTTCCAGGTGAGTCAATATATTTGCTTCGAGACCTTATTTCGGTTCATCCCTATTTCTGAATCGGATATTTTTCTTGTGGATTACAGTATATGGGACGGAACTGTTTCCTAGTGAGTCACTATATCTGGACCGGGACCTTGTTTCGGTTCATCCCTGTTTCGGACTCAAATACTTTTCTTGTGGATCACTGTATCTGGGACGGGATTGTTTCCTGGTGAGTCACTATATCTGGTCCTGCACCTTGTTTCGGTTCATCTATTTTTCTAATTTAGTTATTTTAATTGTGGATTACGGTATCTAGGCCGGGACAGTTTCCTGGTGAGTCACTATATCTGGTCTAGGACCCTGCTTCGGTTAATCTTTATTTCTGAATCGGATATTTTTCTTGTGTTTTCCTTTATCTAGGACGGGACTGTTTCCTCGTGAGTCACTATATCTTAACCGGGACCCTATTTCGGTTCATCCCTGTTTCTGACTCGGATATTTTTCTTGTTTTTTCCATTATTTGGGACGGGACTGTTTCCTAGTAAATCACTATATCTGGACCGGGACCCTGTTTCGGTTCATTCCTGTTTCTGACTCGGATATTTTTTTTGTGGATCACTCAATCTGGGACGGGAAAGTTCCCTTTTGAGTCACTATATTTAGTCCGGGACCCTGTTTCGGTTCATCCCTGTTTCTGACTCGAATATTTTTCTTATGGATTATAGTATCTTGGACGGGACAGTTTCGAGGTGAGTCACTATATTTGGTTCGGGACCTTGTTTCTGTTCATCCCTATTTCTGAATCGGATATTTTTCCTGTGGATTACAGTATATGGGACGGGACTGTTTCCTGGTGAGTCACTATATCCGGACCGGGACACTCTTTCGGTTCATCCCTGTTTCGGACTCGAATATTTTTCTTGTGGATCACTGTATCTGGGACGGCACTGTTTCCTGGTGAGTCACTATATCTGGACCGGGATCCTGTTTCGTTTTATGCCAGTTTCTGACTCGGATATTTTTCTTGTCTTTCCCTGTATCTAAGACGGGACTGTTTCTTGGTAAGTCACTATATCTGGTCCAGCACCCTGTTTCGGTTCATCCATGTTTCTGATTTAGATATTTTAATTGTGGATTACAGTATCTAGGCCAGGAAAGTTTCCTGGTGAGTCACTATATCTGGTCTAGGACCCTGCTTCGGTTCATCTTTATTTTTGACTCGGATATTTTTCTTGTGTTTTCCTTTATCTAGGACGAGACAGTTTCCTCGTGAGTTACTATATCTTAACTGCGACCCTATTTCGGTTCATCCCTGTTTCTGACTTGGATATTTTTCTTGTTTTTTCCATTATTTGGGACGGGACTGTTTCCTGGTAAGTCACTATATCTGGACCGGGACCCTGTTTCGGTTCATTCCTGTTTCTGACTCGGATATTTGTTTTGTGGATCACTCTATCTGGGAAGAGAAAGTTCCCTTTTGAGCCACTATATTTGGTCCGGGACCCTGTTTCGGTTCATCCCTGTTTCTGACTCGAATATTTTTCTTATGGATTATAGTATCTTGGACGGGACAGTTTCGAGGTGAGTCACTATATTTGGTTCGGGACCTTGTTTCTGTTCATCCCTATTTCTGAATCGAATATTTTTCTTGTGGATTACAATATATGGGACGGAACTGTTTCCTGGTGAGTCACTATATCCGGACCGGGACACTCTTTCGGTTCATCCCTGTTTCGGACTCGAATATTTTTCTTGTGGATCACTGTATCTGGGACGGCACTGTTTCCTGGTGAGTCACTATATCTGGACCGGGATCCTGTTTCGTTTTATCCCAGTTTCTGACTCGGATATTTTTCTTGTCTTTCCCTGTATCTAAGACGGGACTGTTTCTTGGTAAGTCACTATATCTGGTCCAGCACCCTGTTTCGGTTCATCCATGTTTCTGATTCGGATATTTTAATTGTGGATTACAGTATCTAGGCCGGGAAAGTTTCCTGGTGAGTCACTATATCTGGTCTAGGACCCTGCTTCGGTTCATCTTTATTTCTGACTCGGATATTTTTCTTGTGTTTTCCTTTATCTAGGACGAGACTGTTTCCTCGTGAGTTACTATATCTTAACTGCGACCCTATTTCGGTTCATCCCTGTTTCTGACTCGGATATTTTTCTTGTTTTTTCCATTATTTGGGACGGGACTGTTTCCTGGTAAGTCACTATATCTGGACCGGGACCCTGTTTCGGTTCATTCCTGTTTCTGACTCGGATATTTTTTTTGTGGATCACTCTATCTGGGAAGAGAAAGTTCCCTTTTGAGTCACTATATTTGGTCCGGGACCCTGTTTCGGTTCATCCCTGTTTCTGACTCGAATATTTTTCTTATGGATTATAGTATCTTGGACGGGACAGTTTCGAGGTGAGTCACTATATTTGGTTCGGGATCTTGTTTCTGTTTATCCCTATTTCTGAATCGGATATTTTTCTTCTGGATTACAGTATATGGGACGGAACTGTTTCCTGGTGAGTCACTATATCTGGACCGGGACCCTATTTCGGTTCATCCCTGTTTCGGACTCGAATATTTTTCTTGTGGAACACTGTATCTGGGACGGCACTGTTTCCTGGTGAGTCACTATATCTGGACCGGGATCCTGTTTCGTTTTATCCCAGTTTCTGACTCGAATATTTTTCTTGTCTTTCCCTGTATCTAAGACGGGACTGTTTCTTGATAAGTCACTATATCTGGTCCAGCACCCTGTTTCGGTTCATCCATGTTTCTGATTCGGATATTTTAATTGTGGATTACAGTATCTAGGCCGGGAAAGTTTCCTGGTGAGTCACTATATCTGGTTTAGGACCCTGCTTCGGTTCATCTTTATTTCTGACTCGGATATTTTTCTTGTGTTTTCCATTATCTAGGACGAGACTGTTTCCTCGTGACTTACTATATCTTAACTGTGACCCTATTTCGGTTCATCCCTGTTTCTGACTCGGATATTTTTCTTGTTTTTTCCATTATCTAGGACGTGACTGGTTCCTGGTAAGTCACTATATCTGGACCGTGACCCTGTTTCGGTTCATTCCTGTTTCTGACTCAGATATTTTTTTTGTGAATCAATCTATCTAGGACGGGAAAGTTTCTTATTGAGTCATTATATCTGGTCCGGGACCCTGTTTTGGTTCAAACTTCTTTCTGACTCGAATATTTTTCTTGTGGATTATAATATCTTTGACGGGACAGTTTCTAGGTGAGTCACTATATTTGGCTCGGGACCTTGTTTCGGTTCATCCCTGTTTCTGAATCTGATATTTTTCTTGGGGATTACAGTATCTGGGAGGGAACAGTTTGCTGCTGGCTCACTATATCTCTTCGAGGAACTTGTTTCGTTTAATCCCTGTTTCTGACTCGAATATTTTTCTTGCGGATTATAGTAACTGGGATGGGACAGTTTCCAGGTGAGTCACTATATTTGGTTCGGGACCTTGTTTCCGTTCATCCCTATTTCTGAATTGGATATTTTTCTTGTGGATTACAGTATATGGGACGGAACTGTTTCCTGGTGACTCACTATAATTGGACCGGGACCCTGTTTCGGTTCATCCCTGTTTCTGACTCGGATATTTTTCTTTTCTTTCCCTTTATCTGGGACGGGACTGTTTCCTGGTAAGTCACTATATCTGGACCGAGACCCTATTTTGGTTTATTCCTGTTTCTGACTCGGATATTTTTTTTTGTGGATCACTCTATCTGGGACGGAAAAGTTTCCTGTTGAGTCACTATATTTGGTCCGGGACCCCGTTTCGGTTCATCCCTGTTTCTGACTCGAATATTTTTCTTGTGGATTATAGTATCTTGGACGGGACAATTTCCAGGTGAGTCAATATATTTGGTTCGGGACCTTATTTCGGTTCATCCCTATTTCTGAATCGGATATTTTTCTTGTGGATTACAGTATATGGGACGGAACTGTTTCCTGTTGAGTCACTATATCAGGACCGGGACCTTGTTTCGATTCATCCCTGTTTCGGACTCAGATACTTTTCTTGTGGATCACTGTATCTGGGACGGGATTGTTTCCTGGTGAGTCACTATATCTGGTCCTGCACCTTGTTTCGGTTCATCTATGTTTCTAATTCGGATATTTTAATTGTGGATTACAGTATCTAGGCCGGGACAGTTTCCTAGTGAGTCACTATATCTGGTCTAGGACCCTCCTTCGGTTCATCTTTATTTCTGACTCGGATATTTTTCTTGTGTTTTCCTTTATCTAGGACGAGACTGTTTCCTCGTGAGTTACTATATCTTAACTGCGACCCTATTTCGGTTCATCCCTGTTTCTGGCTCGGATATTTTTCTTGTTTTTTCCATTATCTGGGACGTGACTGGTTCCTGGTAAGTCACTATATCTAGACCGTGACCCTGTTTCGGTTCATTCCTGTTTCTGACTCAAATATTTTTTTTGTGAATCAATCTATCTAGGACGGGAAAGTTTCTTATTGAGTCATTATATCTGGTCCGGGACCCTGTTTTGGTTCAAACTTCTTTCTGACTCGAATATTTTTCTTGTGGATTATAATATCTGGGACGGGAGAGTTTCTAGGTGAGTCACTATATTTGGTTCGGGACCTTGTTTCGGTTCATCCCTGTTTCTGAATCTGATATTTTTCTTGGGGATTACAGTATCTGGGAGGGAACAGTTTCCTGCTGGCTCACTATATCTCTTCAAGGAACTTGTTTCGTTTAATCCCTGTTTCTGACTCGAATATTTTTCTTGCGGATTATAGTAACTGGGATGGGAAAGTTTCCAGGTGAGTCACTATATTTGGTTCGGGACCTTGTTTCCGTTCATCCCTATTTCTGAATCGGATATTTTTCTTGTGGATTACAGTATATGGGACGGAACTGTTTCCTGGTGACTCACTATAATTGGACCGGGACCCTGTTTCGGTTCATCCCTGTTTCTGACTCGGATATTTTTCTTTTCTTTTCTTGTATCTGGGACGGGACTGTTTCCTGGTAAGTCACTATATCTGGACCGGGACCCTATTTCGGTTTATTCCTGTTTCTGACTCGGATATTTTTTTTTGTGGATCACTCTATCTGGGACGGAAAAGTTTCCTGTTGAGTCACTATATTTGGTCCGGGACCCTGTTTCGGTTCATCCTTGTTTCTAACTCGAATATTTTTCTAGTGGATTATAGTATCTTGGACGGGATAATTTCCAGGTGAGTCAATATATTTGGTTCGGGACCTTATTTCGGTTCATCACTATTTCTGAATCGGATATTTTTCTTGTGGATTACAGTATATGGGACGGAACTGTTTCCTGGTGAGTCACTATATCTGGACCGGGACCTTGTTTCGGTTCATCCCTGTTTCGGACTCAGATACTTTTCTTGTGGATCACTGTATCTGGGACGGGACTGTTTCCTGGTGAGTCACTATATCTAGTCCTGCACCTTGTTTCGGTTCATCTATGTTTCTAATTCGGATATTTTAATTGTGGATTACAGTATCTAGGCCGGGACAGTTTCCTGGTGAGTCACTATATCTGGTCTAGGACCCTGCTTCGGTTAATCTTTATTTCTGAATCGGATATTTTTCTTGTGTTTTCCTTTATCTAGGACGGGACTGTTTCCTCGTGAGTCACTATATCTTAACCGGGACCCTATTTCGGTTCATCCCTGTTTCTGACTCGGATATTTTTCTTGTTTTTTCCATTATTTGGGACGGGACTGTATCCTGGTAGGTCACTATATCTGGACCGGGACCCTGTTTCGGTTCATTCCTGTTTCTGACTCGGATATTTTTTTTGTGGATCACTCTATCTGGGACGGGAAAGTTCCCTTTTGAGTCACTATATTTGGTCCGGGACCCTGTTTCAGTTCATCCCTGTTTCTGACTCGAATATTTTTCTTATGGATTATAGTATCTTGGACGGGACAGTTTCGAGGTGAGTCACTATATTTGGTTCGGGACCTTGTTTCTGTTCATCCCTATTTCTGAATCGGATATTTTTCTTGTGGATTACAGTATATGGGACGGAACTGTTTCCCGGTGAGTCACTATATCTGGACCGGGACCCTATTTCGGTTCATCCCTGTTTCGGACTCGAATATTTTTCTTGTGGATCACTGTATCTGGGACGGCACTGTTTCCTGGTGAGTCACTATATCTGGACCGGGATCCTGTTTCGTTTTATCCCAGTTTCTGACTCGGATATTTTTCTTGTCTTTCCCTGTATCTAGGACGGGACTGTTTCTTGGTAAGTCACTATATCTGGTCCAGCACCCTGTTTCGGTTCATCCATGTTTCTGATTCGGATATTTTAATTGTGGATTACAGTATCTAGGCCGGGAAAGTTTCCTGGTGAGTCACTATATCTGGTCTAGGACCCTGCTTCGGTTCATCTTTATTTCTGACTCGGATATTTTTCTTGTGTTTTCCTTTATCTAGGACGAGACTGTTTCCTCGTGAGTTACTATATCTTAACTGCGACCCTATTTCGGTTCATCCCTGTTTCTGGCTCGGATATTTTTCTTGTTTTTTCCATTATCTGGGACGTGACTGGTTCCTGGTAAGTCACTATATCTAGATCGTGACCCTGTTTCGGTTCATTCCTGTTTCTGACTCAGATATTTTTTTTGTGAATCAATCTATCTAGGACGGGAAAGTTTCTTATTGAGTCATTATATCTAGTTCGGGACCCTGTTTTGGTTCAAACTTCTTTCTGACTCGAATATTTTTCTTGTGGATTATAATATCTGGGACGGGACAGTTTCTAGGTGAGTCACTATATTTGGTTCGGGACCTTGTTTCGGTTCATCCCTGTTTCTGAATCTGATATTTTTCTTGGGGATTACAGTATCTGGGAGGGAACAGTTTCCTGCTGGCTCACTATATCTCTTCGAGGAACTTGTTTCGTTTAATCCCTGTTTCTGACTCGAATATTTTTCTTGCGGATTATAGTAACTTGGATGGGACAGTTTCCAGGTGAGTCGCTATATTTGGTTCGGGACCTTCTTTCTGTTCATCCCTATTTCTGAATCGAATATTTTTCTTGTGGATTACAGTATATGGGACGGAACTGTTTCCTGGTGACTCACTATAATTGGACCGGGACCCTGTTTCGGTTCATCCCTGTTTCTGACTCGGATATTTTTCTTTTCTTTCCCTGTATCTGGGACGGGACTGTTTCCTGGTAAGTCACTATATCTGGACCGGGACCCTATTTCGGTTTATTCCTGTTTCTGACTCGGATATTTTTTTTTGTGGATCACTCTATCTGGGACGGAAAAGTTTCCTGTTGAGTCACTATATTTGATCCGGGACCCTGTTTCGGTTCATCCCTGTTTCTGACTCGAATATTTTTCTTGTGGATTATAGTATCTTGGACGGGACAATTTCCAGGTGAGTCAATATATTTGGTTCGGGACCTTATTTCGGTTCATCCCTATTTCTAAATCGGATATTTTTCTTATGGATTACAGTATATGGGACGGAACTGTTTCCTAGTGAGTCACTATATCTGGACCGGGACCTTGTTTCGGTTCATCCCTGTTTCGGACTCAAATACTTTTCTTTTGGATCACTGTATCTGGGACGGGATTGTTTCCTGGTGAGTCACTATATCTGGTCCTGCACCTTTTTTCGTTTCATCTATGTTTCTAATTCGGATATTTTAATTGTGGATTACAGTATCTAGGCCGGGACAGTTTCCTGGTGAGTCACTATATCTGGTCTAGGACCCTGCTTCGGTTAATCTTTATTTCTGAATCGGATATTTTTCTTGTGTTTTCCTTTATCTAGGACGGGACTGTTTCCTCGTGAGTCACTATGTCTTAACCGGGACCCTATTTCGGTTCATCCCTGTTTCTGACTCGGATATTTTTCTTGTTTTTTCCATTATTTGGGACGGGACTGTTTCCTGGTAAGTCACTATATCTGGACCGGGACCCTGTTTCGGTTCATCCCTGTTTCTGACTCGGATATTTTTCTTTTCTTTCCCTGTATCTGGGACGGGACTGTTTCCTGGTAAGTCACTATATCTGGACCGGGACCCTATTATGTTTATTCCTGTTTCTGACTCGGATATTTTTTTTTGTGGATCACTCTATCTGGGACGGAAAAGTTTCCTGTTGAGTCACTATATTTGGTCCGGGACCCTGTTTCGGTTCATCCCTGTTTCTGACTCGAATATTTTTCTTGTGGATTATAGTATCTTGGACGGGACAATTTCCAGGTGAGTCAATATATTTGGTTCGGGACCTTATTTCGGTTCATCCCTATTTCTGAATCGGATATTTTTCTTGTGGATTACAGTATATGGGACGGAACTGTTTCCTGGTGAGTCACTATATCTGGACCGGGACCCTGTTTCGGTTCATCCCTGTTTCGGACTCGAATATTTTTCTTGTGGATCACTGTATCTGGGACGGCACTGTTTCCTGGTGAGTCACTATATCTGGACCGGGATCCTGTTTCGTTTTATCCCAGTTTCTGACTCGGATATTTTTCTTGTCTTTCCCTGTATCTAAGACGGGAGTGTTTCTTTGTAAGTCACTATATCTGGTCCAGCACCCTGTTTCGGTTCATCTATGTTTCTGATTCGGATATTTTAATTGTGGATTACAGTATCTAGGCCGGGAAAGTTTCCTGGTGAGTCACTGTAACTGGTCTAGGACCCTGCTTCGGTTCATCTTTATTTCTGACTCGGATATTTTTCTTGTTTTTTCCATTATCTGGGACGTGACTGGTTCCTGGTAAGTCACTATATCTGGACCGTGACCCTGTTTCGGTTCATTCCTGTTTCTGACTCAGATATTTTTTTTGTGAATCAATCTATCTAGGACGGGAAAGTTTCTTATTGAGTCATTATATCTGGCCCGGGACCCTGTTTCGGTTCATCCCTGTTTCTGACTCGAATATTTTTCTTATGGATTATAGTATCTTGGACGGGACAGTTTCGAGTTGAGTCACTATATTTGGTTCGGGACCTTGTTTCTGTTCATTATTATTTCTGAATCGGATATTTTTCTTGTGGATTACAGTATATGGGACGGAACTGTTTCCTGGTGAGTCACTATATCTGGACCGGGACCCTATTTCGGTTCATCCCTGTTCCGGACTCGAATATTTTTCTTACAGTTCACTATATCTGGGACGGGATTGTTTCCTGGTGAGTCACTATTTCTTGCCCGGGTTCCTGTTTTGGTTTATCCCTGTATCTGACTCGGATATTTTCTTGGGGTTCACTGTATCTGGGATGGGACAGTTTCCTAGTGAGTCACTATATCTGGCCCGGGACCCTGTCTTGGTTCATCCCTATATTTAAGATGAATATTTTTCTAGTATTTCACTGTATTTGGGACAGGATTGTTTCCTAGTAAGTCACTATATCTGTCCCGGGACCCTGCTTCGGTTCATCCCTGTATCTGACTCGGATATTTTTCTTATGATTAACTGTATATAGGAAGAGAATGTTTCCTGGTGAGTCACTATATCTTGCCTGGGACCTTGTTTTGGTTCATCCTTGTATTTAAGACAGATATTTTTCTTGTGTTTAACTGTATTTGGGATGAGATTGTTTCCTGGTGAGTCACTATATATGGCCCGGGACCCTGTTTCGTTTTATCCCTGTATCTGACTCGGATATTTTTCTTATGATTCATTGTGTCTAGGACGAGACTGTTTGCTGATGAGTCACTATATATGGCCCGGGACCTGTTTCGGTTCATCCCTGCCTCTGACTCGTATATTTTTCCTGTGGTCCACTGTATTTGTGACGGGACTGTTTCCTAGTGAGTTACTATATCTGGCCTGGAACCCTCTTTCGGTTAATCCCTGTATTTAAGTCTGATATTTTTCTTATAGTTCACTTTATTTGGGACAGGACTGTTTCCACGTTAGTCACTATATCTAGCTCGACACCCTTTTTCGGTTAATCCCTATAGTTGGGTAAGATATTTTTCTTATGGTTCACTATATCTGAGACGAGACTCTTTCCTGGTGACTCAATATATCTGGCCCGGGACCCTATTTCGGTTCATACCTGTATATGAGTCATATATTTTTCTTATGGTTCACTATATCTTTCACGGGATTGTTTCCTATTGAGTCGCTATGTCTGGCCCGGAACCTTGTTTCGGTTCGTCTATATATCTGACTCAAAAAATTTTCTTGTGATTCACTATATCTACGACGGGACTGTTTCCTAGTAAGTCAATCTATCTAGCACGGGACCTGTTTCTGTGCGTCCGTTTATCTCACTTGGATATTTTTCTTGTGGTTCGCTGTATCAGGGATAGGACAACTACCTGGTGAGTCACTTTATCTGGCCTGGGACCCTATTTCGATTCATCCTTGTATCTGATTCGGATATTTTTCTTATGATTCACAAAATCTAGGATGAGATTTTTTCCTGGTGAGTCACTATATCTAGCCTAGGAAACTGTTTCGATTCTTCCCTGTATCTGACACGGATATTTTTCTTATAATTCCGTATATTTGGGACGAGACTATTTCCTGGTGAGTCACTATATCTGGCCCGGAAACCTGTTTCGGTTCACCCCTGTATCTGACTCGGATATTTTTCTTATGATTCACTGTATCTGGGACGAGACTGTTTCCTGGTAAGTCACTATATCTAGCCTGGGACCTTGTTTCGATTCATCCCTATATCAGACTTAAATATTTTTCTTGTAGTTCACTCTGTATATGGGAGAGGATAGTTTCTTGGTGAGTCACTATATCTGGCCCAGGACCCTGTTTCGGTTCATCCCTGTATTTAAGACTAATATTTTTCTTGTGTTTCACTGTATGTGGGACGGGATTGTTTACTGGTGAGTCACTATATCTCGCCCGGGACCCTGTTTCGGTTCATCACTGTATTTGAGTCGAATATTTTTCTTGTGCTTCATTTTATTTAGGACAGAACAGTTTCTTGAAGAGTCACTATATCTAGCTCGAGACCCTATTTCGGTTCATCCCTATATCTAACTCGGATATTTTTCTTATGATTCATTATAACTGGGACGAGACTCTTTCCTTGTGAGTCACTATATCTGGCCCGGGACCGTGTTTCAGTTCATCCCTATATTTGACTCAGATATTTCTTGTGGTTCACTGTATCTGGGACGGGACAGTTTTCTCTTGAGTTACTATATCTGGCCTGGGACTATGTTTCGGTTCAACGTTCTATCGGACTCGAATATTTTTCTTATGGTTCACTGTATCTGAGACGGGTAAGTTTCCTGTTGAGTCACTATATCTGGCCTAGGACTATGTTTCGATTCATCCTTGTATCTGACTCAAATATTTTTTTTGGTGGTTCACTGTATCTGGGACGGGACAGTTTTCTCTTGAGTCACTATATCTGGCCTAGGACTATGTTTCGGTTCATCTTTGTATCTGACTCGAATATTTTTCTTGTGGTTCACTGTATCTGAGACGGGTAAGTTTCCTGGTGAGTCACTCTATTTGGCCTAGGATCCTGTTTCGGTTCATCCCTGTATGCAACTCGAATATTTTTCTTGTGGTTCAGTCAATCTAGCACGGGAATGTTTCCTGGTGAGTCACTATATCTGGCCCGGGATCCTGTTTCGGTTCATCATAGTATTTAACTCGGATATTTTTCTTCTAGATCAAAGTATCTGGGATGAGACTGTTTTCTGGTGAGTCACTATATCTAGCTTGGGACCCTATTTCAATTTATCCCTGTATTTGACTAGGATATTTTCTTTGGGTTCACTGTATCTGGGAAGGGACAATTTTCTGGGGAGTCACTATTTCTGGCCTAGGATCTTGTTTCGGTTCATCCCTTTATCTAACTCGGATATTTTTCTTCTGGTTCACTTTATCTAGCAGGGGACAGTTTCCTGGAGAGTCACTATATCTGGCCCGGGATCCAGTTTCGGTTCATCACTGTATTTAACTCGCATATTTTTCTTCTGAATCACAGTTTTTGGAATGGGACTGTTTCCTGATGAGTCACTATATCTAGCCTGGGCCCCTGTTTCATTTCATACCTGTATTTAAGTCAGATATTTTTCTTGTAGTTCAATGTATTTAGGACAGGACTGTTTCCAAGTTAGTCACTATATCTACCTCGGGACCTTTTTTCAGTTCATCCCTGTAGCTGAGTCAGATAATTTTCTTATGGTTCACTGTATCAGAGACGAGACTCTTTTATTGTGAGTCACTATATCTGGCTCGGCACCCTATTTCGGTTCATCTCTGTATCTAACTCAGATATTTATCTTGTGGTTCACTGTATATGGGACGGGACAGTTTTTGGTGAGTCACTATATCTGGCCCGGGACTTTGTTTTGGTTCATCCTTGTATCTGACTTGAATATTTTTCTTATGGTTCACTGTATCTTAGACAGTTTCCTGGTGAGTCACTATATCTGGCCTAGGATGTTGTTTCAGTTCATCCATGTATCCAACTCGGATATTTTTCTTATGGTTCACTCTATGTAGCACGTGACTGTTTCCTGGTGAGTCACTATATCAGGCCCGGGATCCTGTTTCGGTTTATCACTGTATTTGACTCGGATATTTTTCTTCTGGATCACAATATCAGGGACAGGACTGTTTCCTGTTGAGTCACTATATCTAGTCCGGGAACTTGTTTAGGTTCAACCCTATATCTGAGTTAGATATTTTTCTTACGGTTCACTATATCTGGGATAAGACTCTTTCCTGGTGAGTCACTATCTCTGGCCTGGGACCTTGTTTCGGTTTTTCCCTGTATGTGACTCAGATATTTTTCTTGGGGTTCACTATATCTGGGAAGGGACAGTTTTCTAGGGAGTCCCTTTATCTGGCATAGGATCCTATTTTTGTTCATCCCCGTATCTAACTTGGATATTTTTCTTGTGGTTCACTTTATCTAGCACGGGACTGTTTCCTGGTGAGTCACTATATTTGGCCCGGGATCCAGTTTCGGTTCATCACTGTATTTGACTTGGATATTTTTCTTCTAAATCACAGTATCTGGGACGGGACAATTTCCTGGTGAGTTATTATATCTAGCCTGGGAACTTGTTTATGTTCATCCCTATATCTGAGTCGAATATTTTTCTTACGGTTCAATATATCTAGGATGAGAATGTTTCCTGGTGAGTCACTATATCTGGCTCGGGATCTTGTTTCGGTTCATCACTGTATTTGACTTGGATATTTTTCTTCTGGATCACATTATCAGGGCCGAGACAGTTTCCTATTGAGTCACTATATCTAGCCCGGGAACCTGTTTAGGTTTATCCCTACATTTGAGTTGGATATTTTTCTTACGTTTACTATATATGGACGGGACTGTTTCCTGTTGAGTCACTATATATGGCTCGGGACCCTGTTTCGGTTTATCCCTATATCTGACTCGGATATTTTTCTTGTGGTTCACAGTATCTTGGAAAGGACAATTTTCTGGGGAGTCACTATATCTGGCCTAGGATCCTGTTTCGGTTCGTCCCTGTATCTTAATCGAATATTTTTCTTGTTGTTCACTTTATCTACCACGGGACTATTTCCTGGGGAGTCACTATATCTGGCCCGGGATCCAGTTTCGGTTCATCATTGTATTTAACTCAAATATTTTTCTTCTGTATCACGATATCTGGGACGGGACAGTTTCCTGTTGAGTCACTATATCTTGCCAGGGACCCTGTTTTGTTTCATCTCTGTATCTAAGTTTGATCTTTTTCTTATAGTTCACTATATCTGGGACGGGACTATTTCTTGGTGAGTTACTATATATGGGCTGGGAAGCTATTTCGATTTATCCATTTATCTGACAAGGAATATTTTTCTTGGGGCTCACTGTATCTGGCACGGGATAGTTTCCTGGTGAGTCATTATATCTAGCCCGAGACCCTGTTTCGGTTCATCCATGCATTTAAGACTAATATTTTTCTTGTATTTCACTGTATTTGGGACAGGATTCTTTCCTATTGTGACACTATATTTGGCCCGGGAACTTGTTTTGGTTCATCCCTGTATCTGACTCGGATATTTTTCTTATGATTCACAGAATCTGGGACGGGACGGTTTCTTGGTGAGTCACTATATCTGGCCCGAGACATTGTTTCGATTCATCCCTGTATCTGACTCAGATATTTTTCTTATGATTCACTATATCTGGGACGAGACTATTTCCTAGCGAGTCACTATATATGTTCCGGGACCCTGTTTCAGTTCGTCCCTGTATCTGAGTCGAATATTTTTATTATGATTCACTGTATCTGGGACGAGACTGTTCCTGGTGAGTCACTATATTTAGCCTGGGACCCTGTTTCGGTTCATCCCTGTATCTGACTCAGATATTTTTCTTGTAGTTCACTGTATCTAGGACGAGACAATTTCCTTATAAGTCACTATATCTGGCCTAGCACCATGTTTCGGTTCTTCCCTTTATTTAAGTTGGATATTCTTCTTGTGGTTCACTGTATTTGGGACAGGACTGTTTCCTGTTGAGTCACTATATCTGGCCTGAGACCCTATTTCGGTTCATCCCTGTTTCTGACTCGAATATTTTTCTTATTTTTCCCTGTATCTGGGACGGGATTATTTCTTGGTGAGTCACTACATCTTGACTGGGACCCTATTTCTGACTAGAATATTTTTCTTCTGGATCACTGTATCTGGGATAGGACTGTTTCCTGGTGAGTCAAAATATTTGGACCGGGACCCTGTTTTGGTTCATACCTGTTTCTAACTAGGATATTTTTCTTGTGGATCACTATATCTGGGAAGGGACAGTTTCCTGGTGAGTCACTATATCTGGACCGAGACCTTGTTTCGGTTTATCCCTTTTTCTGACACGGATATTTTTCTTGTTGATCACTGTATATCAGACGAGACTGTTTCCTGGTGAGTCACTATGTCTGGCCTATGACCCTGTTTCGGTTTATCCATAAATCTGCCTCGAATATTTTTCTTGTGGTTCACTGTATCTGGGACGGGACTGTTTCTTGGTGAGTCATTATGTCTGGCCCATGACCCTGTTTCGTTTCATCCATGTATCTGGCTCGGATATTTTTCTTGTGGTTCACTGTATCTGGGACGGGACTGTTTCCTAGTGAGTCACTATATATGGACCGGGACCTTTTTCGATTGATCCTTGTTTCTGACTCGGATATTTTTCTTCTAGATCACTATATCTGGGACGAGATTGTTTCCTAGTGAGTCACTATATCTGGACCAGGATCCTGTTTCGGTTCATCCCTGTTTATGACTTAAATATTTTTCTTGTCGATCATTGTATCTGGGACGGGACAATTTCTTGGTTGGTCACTATATCTGGACCGAGACCCTGTTTCGGTTCATCCCTGTTTCTGACTCGCATATTTTTCTTGTCTTTCCCTGTATCAAGGACAATATTATTTCCTATTGAGTCACTATATCTGGACTGAGACCCTGTTTCGGTTCAACCCTGTATCTAACTCGAATATTTTTCTTTTGGTTCCCTATATCTAGGACGGGACAGTTTCTTGGTGAGTCACTATATCTGGCCATGGAAACTGTTTCGATTCATCCTTGAATTTAACTCGAATATTTTCTTGTGGTTCCTTATATCAAGGAAGGGACTGTTTCCTGGTGAGTCACTATATCTGGACCAGAACCCTGTTTCGGTTCATCTCTGTATCTGACTCGGATATTATTCTTTTGTTTTCTTGTATCTAGGACGGGACTGTTTACTTATGAGTCACTATATATGGACCGGGACCATTTTTCGGTTGATCCTTGTTTCTGACTCGGATATTTTTCTTCTAGACCACTATATCTGGGATGAGACTATTTCTTAGTGAGTCACTATATCTGGATTGGGATACTGTTTTGGTTCATCCCTGTTTTTGACTTAAATATTTTTCTTGTCGATCACTGTATCTAGGACTGAACAATTTTCTGGTTGGTGACTATATCTGGACCGGGACTCTGTTTCGGTTCATCCATGTTTCTGACTCGGATATTTTTCTTGTGTTTCCCTGTATAAAGGACGATATTATTTCCTGGTGAGTCACTATATCTGGACTGAGACCTTGTTTCGGTTCATCCCTATTTCTGACACAGATATTTTTCTTGTTGATCACTGTATCTGGGACGCGACTGTTTCCTGGTGAGTCAATATGTCTGGCCCATGACCCGATTTCGGTTTATCCATATATCTTCCTCCGATATTTTTCTTGTGGTTCACTGTATCTGGGACGAGACTGTTTACTGGTGAGTCACTATGTCTGGCCCGTGACCCTGTTTTGGTTCATCCATGTATCTGACTCGGATATTTTTCTTATGGTTCACTGTATCTAGGACGGCACTATTTCCTGGTGAGTCATTATATCTAGCCCGTAACCCTGTTTCGGGTCATGCATGTATCTGACTCGGATATTTTTCTTATGATTCACTGTATTTGGAACGGGACTGTTTCCTGGTGAGTCATTATGTCTGGCCCATGACCCTGCTTCTGTTAATCCATTTATCTGGTTTAGATATTTTTCTTGTGGTTCACTGTATCTAGGATGGGACTATTTCCTGGTGAGTCACTATGTCTGGCCCGTGACCCTGTTTCGGTTCATCCACGTGTTTGACTGGGATATTTTTCTTGTGGTTGCCTATATTAAGGACGGGACTGTTTTCTGGTGAGTCATTATATCTGGACCAAGACCCTATTTCGGTTCATCCCTATATCTGACTCGGATATTTTTCTTGTGTTTTCCTGTATCTAGCACGGGACTGTTTCCTGGTGAGTAACTATATATGGAATGGGACTTTTTTTCGGTTGATCCTTATATTTGACTCGGATATTTTTCTTCTGGATCACTATATCTGGGACGGGACTGTTTCCTACTGAGTCTTTATATTTGGACCGAGATCCTGTTTCGACTCATCCCTGTTTATGACTCAAATATTTTTCTTATAGATCATTGTATCTGAGACGGGACAATTTTCTGGTTGGTCAATATATTTGGACCGGGACCCTGTTTCGGTTCATCCCTGTTTCTGACTCGGATATTTTTCTTATCTTTCACTCTATCTGGGACGAGACAGTTTCCTGGTGAGTCACTATTTTTGGTCCGAGACCCTGTTTCGGTTCATCCCTATTTCTGACTCGGATATTTTTCTTGTCTTTCCCTGTATATGGGACGGGACTACTTTCTGGTAAGTCACTATATCTGGTTCAGGACTTGGTTTCTATTCATCCTTGTTTCTGACTCAGATAATTCTCTTATGGATCTCTCTATCTGGGACGGGACTAATTCCTGGTGAGTCATTATATCTGGTCCGGGACCCAGTTTCAGTTCATCTCTGTTTCTGACTCAGATATTTTTCTTGTGGATTACAGTATTTGGAACGGGACAGTTTCATGGTGAGTCACTATATCTGGACCGCGACCCTATTTCGGTTCATCACTGTTTCTGACTCGGATATTTTTCTTGTGGATCTCTCTATCTAGGACGGGATTGAATCCTGGTGAGTCACTATATATGGTCCGGGACCCTGTTTCGGTTCATCCCTGTTTCCGACTTATATTTTTTCTTGTGGATTACAGTATCAGGGACGGTACAGTTTCCTGGTAAGTCACTATATCTGGTCCAGCAACCTATTTTGGTTCATCCCTATTTCTGATTCGGATATCTTAATTATGGATTAGAGTATCTAGGCCGGGGCAGTTTCCTGGTGAGTCACTATATTTGGTCTAGGACCCTGTTTCGGTTCATCCTTGTTACTGACTGGGATATTTTTCTTGTGTTTTCCTTTATCTAGGATGGGACTGTTTCCTCGTGAGTCACTATATCTTAACCGGGACCCTATTTCGGTCATCTCTGTTTCTGACTCGAATATTTTTCTTGTCTTTCCCTGTACCTGGGACGGGACTGTTTCCTCGTAAGTCACTATATCTGGACCGAGACCCTGTTTCAGTTCATTCCTGTTTCCGACTCGGATATTTTTTTTTGTGGATCACTCTATCTGGAAAGGGAAAGTTTCCTGTTGAGTCCCTATATTTGGTCCGGGAACCTGTTTCAGTTCATCCCTGTTTCTGACTCGAATATTTTTTTTGTGGATTATAGTGTCTTGGACGGGACAGTTTCCAGGTGAGTCACTATATTTGGTTCAGGACCTTGTTTCGGTTCATCTCTATTTCTGAATCGGATATTTTTCTTGTGGATGATAGTATATGGGACGAAACTGTTTCCTGGGGAGTCACTATATATGGACCGGGACCCTGTTTCGGTTCATCTCTGTTTCAGACTCGGATATTTTTCTTGTGGATCACTGTATCTGGGACTGGACTGTTTCCTGGTGAGTCACTATATCTGGACCGGGACCCTGTTTGGTTTTATCCCGGTTTCTGACTCTGATATTTTTCTTGTGGATTATAGTATCTGGGATGGGACAATTTCCAGGTGAGTCACTATATTTGGTTCGGCACCTTTTTTCGGTTCATCCCTGTTTCTGAATCGGATATTTTTCTTGAGGATTACAGTATCAAGGACGGGACTGTTTCCTGGTGACTCACTATACCTGGACCGGGACCCTGTTTCGGTTCATCCCTGTTTCTGACTGGAATATTTTTCTTTTCTTTCCCTGTATCTGGGACGGGACTGTTTCCTGCTAAGTCACTATATTTGGACCGGGAACCTGTTTCGGTTCATTCCTATTTCTGACTCGGATATTTTTTTTTATGGATCACTCTATCTGGGACGGGAAAGTTTCCTGTTGAGTCACTATATTTGGTCCGGGACCCTGTTTCGGTTCATCCTTGTTTCTGACTCGAATATTTTTCTTGTGGATTATAGTATAGTTTCCAGGTGAGTCACTATATTTGGTTTGGGACCTTGTTTCGGTTCTTTCCTATTTCTGAATCGGATATTTTTCTTGTTGATTACAGTATATGGGACGGAACTGTTTCCTGGTGAGTCACTATATCTGGACCGAGACCCTGTTTCGGTTTATCCCTGTTTCGGACTCGGATATTTTTCTTGTGGATAACTGTATCTGGGACGGGACTGTTTTCTGGTGAGTCACTATATCTCGACCGGGACCCTGTTTCGTTTTATCCCGGTTTCTGACTCAGATATTTTTCTTGTCTTTCCCTGTATCTAGGACGGGACTGTTTCTTGGTGAATCATTATATCTGGTCCAGCACCCTGTTTCGGTTCATCCATGTTTCTGACTCGGATATTTTAATTGTGGATTGCAGTATCTAGGTCGGGACAGTTTCCTGGTGAGTCACTATATCTGGTCTAAGACCCTGCTTCGGTTTATCTTTGTTTCTGACTCGGATATTTTTCTTGTGTTTTCCTTTATCTAGGACGGGACTGTTTCCTCGTGAGTCACTATATATTAACCGGGATCCTATTTCGGTTCATCCCTGTTTCTGACTCGAATATTTTTCTTGTCTTTCCTTTTATCTGGGACGGGACTGTTTCCTGGTGAGTCACTATATCTGGATCGGGACCCTGTTTCGGTTCGTTCATGTTTCTAACTCAGATATTTTTTTGTGGATCACTCTCTCTGGGACGGGAACGTTTGTTGTTGAGTCACTATATCTGGTCCGGGACCCTGTTTCGGTTCAACATTCTTTCTGACTCGAATATTTTTCTTGTGGATTATAGTATCTGGGACGGGACAGTTTCCAGGTGAGTCATTATATTTGGTTCGAGACCTTGTTTCGGTTCATCCCTATTTCTGAATATGATATTTTTCTAGGGGATTACAGTATCTGGGACGGGACAGTTTCCTGCTGACTCACTATATCTCTTCGAGGAACCTGTTTCGTTTAATCCCTGTTTCTGACTCGAATATTTTTCTTGTGGATTATAGTATCTGGGATGGGGCAGTTTCTAGGTAAGTCACTATATTTGGTTTGGGACCTTTTTTCATTTCATCGCTGTTTTTGAATCGGATATTTTTCTTGAGGATTATAGTATCAAGGACGGGACTGTTTCCTGGTGACTCACTATACCTGGACCCTGTTTCGGTTTATCCCTGTTTCTAAGTCGGATATTTTTCTTTTCTTTCCCTTTATCTGGGACGGGACTGTTTCCTCGTAAGTCACTATATCTGGACCGAGACCCTGTTTCAGTTCATTCCTGTTTCCGACTCGGATATTTTTTTTTGTGGATCACTCTATCTGGAATGGGAAAGTTTCCTGTTGAGTCCCTATATTTGGTCCGAGAACCTGTTTTAGTTCATCCCTGTTTCTGACTCGAATATTTTTCTTTTCTTTCCCTGTATCTGGGACGGGACTGTTTGCTGGTAAGTCACTATATCTGGACCGGGACCCTGTTTCGGTTCATTCCTATTTCTGACTCGGATATTTTTTTTATGGATCACTCTATCTGGGACGGGAAAGTTTCCTGTTGAGTCACTATATTTGGTCCGGGACCCTGTTTCGGTTCATCCTTGTTTCTGACTCGAATATTTTTCTTGTGGATTATAGTATCTTGGACGGGACAGTTTCCAGGTGAGTCACTATATTTGGTTTGGGACCTTGTTTCGGTTCTTTCCTATTTCTGAATCGGATATTTTTCTTAGGGATTACAGTATCTGGGACGGGACAGTTTCCTGCTGACTCACTATATCTCTTCGAGGAACCTGTTTCGTTTAATCCCTGTTTTTGACTCGAATATTTTTCTTGTGGATTATAGTATCTGGGATGGGACAGTTTCCAGGTGAGTCACTATATTTGGTTCGGGACCTTTTTTCGGTTCATCCCTGTTTCTGAATCAGATATTTTTCTTGAGGATTACAGTATCAAGGACGGGACTGTTTCCTGGTGACTTACTATAACTGGACCGGGACCCTGTTTCGGTTTATCCTTTTTCTGACTCGGATATTTTTCTTTTCTTTCCCTGTATCTGGGACGAGACTGTTTCCTGGTAAGTCACTATATCTGGACCGGGACCCTGTTTCGGTTCATTCATGTTTCTGACTTGGACATTTTTTTTGTGGATCACTCTATCTGGCTTGGGAAAGTTTCCTGTTGAGTCGCTATATTTGGTCCGGGACCCTGTTTCTGACTCGAATATTTTTCTTGTGGATTATAGTATCTTGGACGGGACAGTTTCCAGGTGAGTCACTATATTTGGTTCGGGACCTTATTTTGGTTCATCCCTTTTTCTGAATCGGATATTTTTCTTGTGGATTACAGTATCTAGGACGAAACTATTTCCTGGTGAGTCACTATATTCGGACCGGGACCCTGTTTTGGTTCATCCCTGTTTCTGACTCGGATATTTTTCTTGTTATGTCCTGTTTCTAGGACGAGACTCTTTCCTCGTGAGTCAGTATATCTTGACCGGGACCCTATTTCGGTTCATCCCTCTTTCTGACTCGGATATTTTTCTTGTGTTTTCCTGTTTCTAGGACGAGACTCTTTCCTCGTGAGTCACTATATCTTGATCGAGACCCTATTTCGGTTCATCCCTGTTTCTATATCTGGCCTGGGACCCTGTTTCGCTTCATCCATGTACCTGACTAAGATATTTTTCTTGTAGTTCACTGTATCTTAGATGGGACAATTTCCTGGTGAGTCATTATATCAATCCCGGGGCCAGTTTTGGGTTCATCCCAGTATTTGACTTGTATATTTTCTTGTGGTTCACTGTATCTGGGACGAGAGAGTTTCTTGATAAGTCACTATATCCGGCCTAGGACACTGTTTCGGTTCATCCCTCTATTTAAGTTGGATATTCTTCTTGTGGTTCACTGTATTTGGGACGGGACTATTTCCTGGTGAGTCACTATATATGGCCTAGGACCCTGTTTCCGTTCATCCCTGTAATTAAGATGGATATTTTTCTTGTGTTTCACAGTATTTGGGACGGGATTGTTTCCTGGTGAGTCATTATATCTGACATGGTACCCTATTTCTATTCATTCTTTTATCTGACTTGTATATTTTTCTGGTGGTTCATTGTATTTAGGACGAGACAGTTTCCTTATAACTCACTATATCTGGCCTAAGACCCTGTTTCGATTCATCCATGTATTTAAGTTGAATATTCTTCTTGTGGTTCACTATATTTGGGACGGGGCTGTTTCTTGGTGCGTCACTATATCTGGCCTGGGACCATATTTCGGTTCATCCCTATATTTAAGTCGGATATTTTTCTTGTAGTTCACTGTATTTGGGACAGGACTATTTTCAGGTTAGTCACTATATCTAGCTCGAGACCCTTTTTCGGTTCATCCATGTAGCTAAATCAGATATTTTTCTTATGGTTTACTGTATCTGATATGAGACTCTTTCCAGGTGAGTCACTATATTTGTCCCGAGACCCTGTTTCGGTTCATCCCTGTATCTGACTCAAATATTTTTCTTGTGGTTTACTTTATCTGGGACGGGACAATTTACTACTGAGTCACTATATCTGGCTTGGGACTCTGTTTCGGTTCATCATTGTATCTGACTAGAATATTTTTCTTGTGATTCATTGTATCTGAGATGGGACAGTTTCCTGGTAAGTCAATATATCTGGCCTAGGATCCTGTTTCGGTTCATCACTGTATCCAACTCAGATATTTTTCTTGTGGTTCACTTTATCTAGCACGGGACTATTTCCTCGAGAGTCACTATATCTAGCTCGGGATCCTATTTCGGTTCATTACTGTATTTGACTCGGGTATTTTTCTTCTGGATCACATTATCTGGGACGGGACAGTTTCCTGGTGAGTCACTATATCCAGCCCGGAAACCTGTTTAGGTTCATCCCTATATCTGAGTCGAATATTTTTCTTACAGTTCACTATATCTGGGACGGGATTGTTTACTGGTGAGTCACTATTTCTTGCCCGGGTTCCTGTTTTGGTTTATCCCTGTATCTGACTCGGATATTTTCTTGGGGTTCACTGTATCTGGGATGGGACAGTTTCCTAGTGAGTCATTATATCTGGCCCGGGACCCTGTCTTGGTTCATCCCTATATTTAAGACGAATATTTTTCTAGTATTTCACTGTATTTGGGACAGGATTGTTTCCTAGTAAGTCACTATATCTGTCCCGGGACTCTGCTTCGGTTCATCCCTGTATCTGACTCGGATATTTTTCTTATGATTAACTATATCTAGGAAGAGAGTGTTTCCTGGTGAGTTACTATATCTGGCCTGGGACCTTGTTTTGGTTCATCCTTGTATTTAAGACGGATATTTTTCTTGTGTTTCACTGTATTTGGGATGAGATTGTTTCCTGGTGAGTCACTATATATGGCCCGGGACCCTGTTTCGTTTTATCCCTGTATCTGACTCAGATATTTTTCTTATGATTCATTGTCTCTAGGACGAGACTGTTTGCTGATGAGTCACTATATATGGCCCGGGACCTGTTTCGGTTCATCCCTGTCTCTGACTCGTATATTTTTCCTGTGGTCCACTGTATTTGTGACGGGACTGTTTCCTGGTGAGTTACTATATCTGGCCTAGAACCCTGTTTCGGTTAATCCCTGCATTTAAGTCTGATATTTTTCTTATAGTTCACTTTATTTGGGACAGGACTGTTTCCACGTTAGTCACTATATCTAGCTCGGCACCCTTTTTCGGTTAATCCCTATAGCTGGGTAAGATTTTTTTTCTTATGGTTCACTGTATCTGAGACGAGACTCTTTCCTGGTGACTCACTATATCTGGCCCGGGACCCTATTTCAGTTCATCCCTGTATCTGACTCAGATATTTTTCTTGTGGTTCACTGTATCTGGGACGGGACAGTTTACTGGTGAGTCACTATATCTGGCCCGGGACTCTGTTTCGGTTCATCCTTGTATCTGACTACAATATTTTTCTTCTAGATCACAGTATCTGGGACGAGACATTTTCCTGGTGGGCCCGGGACCCTGTTTTGGTTCATCTCTGTATATGAGTTGGATATTTTTCTTCGGTTTCACTGTATTTGGGACGAGATTGTTTCCTGGTGAGTCACTATATCTGGCCCGGGACCCTGTTTCGGTTCATACCCGTATATGAGCCATATATTTTTCTTATGGTTCACTATATCTTTCACGGGATTGTTTCCTATTGAGTCGCTATGTCTGGCCCGAAACCTTGTTTCAGTTCGTCTATATATCTGACTCAGAAAATTTTCTTGTGATTCACTATATCTACGACGGGACTGTTTCCTAGTAAGTCAATCTATCTAGCACGGGACCTGTTTCTGTGCGTCCGTTTATCTCACTTGGATATTTTTCTTGTGGTTCGCTATATCAGGGATAGGACAGCTACCTGGTGAGTCACTTTATCTGGCCTGGGACCCTATTTCGATTCATCCCTGTATCTGATTCGGATATTTTTCTTATGATTCACAAAATCTAGGATGAGATTTTTTCCTGGTGAGTCACTATATCTAGCCTAGGAAACTGTTTCGATTCTTCCCTGTATCTGACACGGATATTTTTCTTATAATTCCGTATATTTGGGACGAGACTATTTCCTGGTGAGTCACTATATCTGGCCCGGGAACCTGTTTCGGTTCACCCCTGTATCTGACTCGGATATTTTTCTTATGATTCACTGTATCTGGGACGAGACTGTTTCCTAGTGAGTCACTATATCTAGCCTGGGACCTTGTTTCGGTTCATCCCTATATCTGACTTAAATATTTTTCTTGTAGTTCACTCTGTATATGGGAAAGGATAGTTTCTTGGTGAGTCACTATATCTGGCCCAGGACCCTGTTTCGGTTCATCCCTGTATTTAAGACTAATATTTTTCTTGTGTTTCACTGTATGTGGGACGGGATTGTTTACTGGTGAGTCACTATATCTCGCCCGGGACCCTGTTTCGGTTCATCACTGTATTTGAGTCAAATATTTTTCTTGTGCTTCATTTTATTTAGGACGGAATAGTTTCTTGGAGAGTCACTATATCTAGCTCGAGACCCTATTTCGGTTCATCCCTATATCTAACTCGGATATTTTTCTTATGATTCATTATAACTGGGACGAGACTCTTTCCTTGTGAGTCACTATATCTGGCCCGAGACCGTGTTTCAGTTCATCCCTATATCTGACTTAGATATTTCTTGTGGTTCACTGTATCTGGGACGGGACAGTTTTCTCTTGAGTTACTATATCTGGCCTGGGACTATGTTTCGGTTCAACCTTCTATTTGACTCGAATATTTTTCTTGTGGTTCACTGTATCTGAGACGGGTAAGTTTACTGTTGAGTCACTATATCTGGCCTAGGACTATGTTTCGATTCATCCTTGTATCTGACTCAAATATTTTTTTTTGTGGTTCACTGTATCTGGGACGGGACAGTTTTCTCTTAGGTCACTATATCTGGCCTAGGACTATGTTTCGGTTCATCTTTGTATCTGACTCGAATATTTTTCTTGTGGTTCACTGTATCTGAGACGGGTAAGTTTCCTGGTGAGTCACTCTATTTGGCCTAGGATCCTGTTTCGGTTCATCCCTGTATGCAACTCGAATATTTTTCTTGTGGTTCACTCAATCTAGCACGGGAATGTTTCCTGGTGAGTCACTATATCTGGCCCGGGATCCTGTTTCGGTTCATCATAGTATTTAACTCGGATATTTTTCTTCTAGATCAAAGTATCTGGGATGGGACTGTTTTCTGGTGAGTCATTATATCTGGCTTGGGACCCTATTTCAATTTATCCTTGTATTTGACTAGGATGTTTTCTTTGGGTTCACTGTATCTGGGAAGGGACAATTTTCTGGGGAGTCACTATATCTGGCCTAGGATCTTGTTTCGGTTCATCCCTTTATCTAACTCAGATATTTTTCTTCTGGTTCACTTTATCTAGCAGGGGACAGTTTCCTGGAGAGTCACTATATCTGGCCCGGGATCCAGTTTCGGTTCATCACTGTATTTAACTCGAATATTTTTCTTCTGAATCACAGTTTTTGGAACGGGACTGTTTCCTGATGAGTCACTATATCTAGCCTAGGCCCCTATTTCATTTCACACCTGTATTTAAGTCAGATATTTTTCTTGTAGTTCAATGTATTTAGGACAGGACTGTTTCCAAGTTAGTCACTATATCTACCTCGGGACCTTTTTTCGGTTCATCCCTGTAGCTGAGTCAGATAATTTTCTTATGGTTCACTGTATCAGAGACGAGACTCTTTTATTGTGAGTCACTATATCTGGCTCGGCACCTTGTTTCGGTTCATCTTTGTATCTGACTCAGATATTTATCTTGTGGTTCATTGTATATGGGACGGGACAGTTTCTTGGTGAGTCACTATATCTGGCCCGGGACTTTGTTTTGGTTCATCCTTGTATCTGACTTGAATATTTTTCTTATGGTTCACTGTATCTGAGACGAGACAGTTTCCTGGTGAGTCACTATATCTGGCCTAGGATGTTGTTTTAGTTCATCCATGTATCCAACTCGGATATTTTTCTTGTGGTTCACTCTATTTAGCACGTGACTGTTTCCTGGTGAGTCACTATATCAGGCCCGGGATCCTGTTTCGGTTTATCACTGTATTTGACTCGGATATTTTTCTTCTGGATCACAATATCAGGGACGGGACTATTTCCTATTGAGTCACTATATCTAGCCCGGGAACTTGTTTAGGTTCATCCCTATATCTGAGTCAGATATTTTTCTTACGGTTCACTATATCTGGGATGAGACTGTTTCCTGGTGAGTCACTATCTCTGGCCTGGGACCTTGTTTCGATTTTTCCCTGTATGTGTCTCAGATATTTTTCTTGGGGTTCACTATATCTGGGAAGGGACAGTTTTCTAGGGAGTCACTTTATCTGGCATAGGATCCTATTTTTGTTCATCCCCGTATCTAACTTGGATATTTTTCTTGTGGTTCACTTTATCTAGCACGGGACTGTTTCCTGGTGAGTCACTATATTTGGCCCGGGATCCAGTTTTGGTTCATCACTGTATTTGACTTGGATATTTTTCTTCTAAATCACAGTATCTGGGACGGGACAATTTCCTGGTGAGTTACTATATCTAGCCTGGGAACTTGTTTATGTTCATCCCTATATCTGAGTCAAATATTTTTCTTACGGTTCAATATATCTAGGACGAGAATGTTTCCTGGTGAGTCACTATATCTGGCTCGGGATCCTGTTTCGATTCATCACTGTATTTGACTTGGATATTTTTCTTCTGGATCACATTATCAGGGCCGAGACAGTTTCCTATTGAGTCACTATATCTAGCCCAGGAACCTGTTTAGGTTTATCCCTACATTTGAGTTGGATATTTTTCTTACGTTTACTATATATGGACAGGACTGTTTCCTGTTGAGTCACTATATATGGCTCGGGACCCTGTTTCGGTTTATCCCTATATCTGACTCGGATATTTTTCTTGTGGTTCACAGTATCTTGGAAAGGACAATTTTCTGGGGAGTCATTATATTTGGCCTAGGATCCTGTTTCGGTTCATCCCTGTATCTTAATCGAATATTTTTCTTGTTGTTCACTTTATCTACCACGGGACTATTTCCTGGGGAGTCACTATATCTGGCCCGGGATCCAATTTCGGTTCATCATTGTATTGAACTCAAATATTTTTCTTCTGTATCACGATATCTGGGACGGGACAGTTTCCTGTTGAGTCACTATATCTTGCCAGGGACCCTGTTTTGGTTCATCTCTGTATCTAAGTTTGATCTTTTTCTTATGGTTCACTATATCTGGGACGGGACTATTTCTTGGTGAGTTACTATATATAGGCTGGGAAGCTATTTCGATTTATCCATTTATTTGACAGGGAATATTTTTCTTGGGGCTCACTGTATCTGGCACGGGATAGTTTCCTGGTGAGTCATTATATCTAGCTCGGGACCCTGTTTCGGTTCATCCATGCATTTAAGACTAATATTTTTCTTGTATTTCACTGTATTTGGGACAAGATTCTTTCCTAGTGTGACACTATATTTGGCTTAGGAACCTGTTTTGGTTCATCCCTATATCTGACTCGGATATTTTTCTTATGATTCACAGAATCAGGGACGGGACGGTTTCTTGTTGAGTCACTATATCTGGCCCGAGACATTGTTTCGATTCATCCCTGTATCTGACTCGGATATTTTTCTTATGATTCACTATATCTGGGACGAGACTATTTCCTGGCGAGTCACTATATATGTTCCGGGACCCTGTTTCAGTTCGTCCCTGTATCTGAGTCGAATATTTTTATTATGATTCACTGTATCTGGGACGAGACTGTTTCCTGGTGAGTCACTATATTTAGCCTGGGACCCTGTTTCGGTTCATCCCTGTATCTGACTCAGATATTTTTCTTGTAGTTCACTGTATCTAGGACGAGACAATTTCCTTATAAGTCACTATATCTGGCCTAGCACCATGTTTCGGTTCTTCCCTTTATTTAAGTTGGATATTCTTCTTGTGGTTCACTGTATTTGGGACAGGACTGTTTCCTGTTGAGTCACTATATCTGGCCTGAGACCCTATTTCGGTTCATCCCTGTTTCTGACTCGAATATTTTTCTTATTTTTCCCTGTATCTGGGACGGGATTATTTCTTGGTGAGTCACTACATCTTGACTGGGACCCTGTTTCTGTTCTTCCGTGTTTCTGACTAGAATATTTTTCTTCTGGATCACTGTATCTGGGATAGGACTGTTTCCTGGTGAGTCAAAATATTTGGACCGGGACCCTGTTTTGGTTCATACCTGTTTTCTAACTAGGATATTTTTCTTGTGGATCACTATATCTGGGAAGGGACAGTTTCCTGGTGAGTCACTATATCTGGACCAAGACCTTGTTTCGGTTTATCCCTTTTTCTGACACGGATATTTTTCTTGTTGATCACTGTATATCAGACGGGACTATTTCCTGGTGAGTCACTATGTCTGGCCTATGACCCTGTTTCGGTTTATCCATAAATCTGCCTCGAATATTTTTCTTTTGGTTCACTGTATCTGGGACGGGACTGTTTCTTGGTTAGTCATTATGTCTGGCCCATGACCCTGTTTCGTTTCATCCATGTATCTGGCTCAGATATTTTTCTCTTGGTTCACTGTATCTGAGACGGGACTGTTTCCTAGTGAGTCACTATATATGGACCGGGACCTTTTTTGATTGATCCTTGTTTCTGACTCGGATATTTTTCTTCTACATCACTATATCTGGGACGAGATTGTTTCCTAGTGAGTCACTATATCTGGACCAGGATCCTGTTTCGGTTCATCCCTGTTTATGACTTAAATATTTTTCTTGTCGATCATTGTATCTGGGACGGGACAATTTCTTGGTTGGTCACTATATCTGGATCGAGACCCTGTTTCGGTTCATCCCTGTTTCTGACTCGCATATTTTTCTTGTCTTTCCCTGTATCAAGGACAATATTATTTCCTGTTGAGTCACTATATCTGGACTGAGACCCTATTTCGGTTCAACCCTGTATCTAACTCGAATATTTTTCTTGTGGTTCCCTATATCTAGGACGGGACAGTTTCCTGGTGAGTCACTATATCTGGCCATGGAAACTGTTTCGATTCATCCTTGAATTTAACTCGAATATTTTTCTTATGGTTCCTTATATCAAGGAAGGGACTGTTTCCTGGTGAGTCACTATATCTGGACCAGAACCCTGTTTCGGTTCATCTCTGTATCTGACTCGGATATTATTCTTTTGTTTTCTTGTATCTAGGACGGGACTGTTTACTTGTGAGTCACTATATATGGACCGGGACCATTTTTCGGTTGATCCTTGTTTCTGACTCGGATATTTTTCTTCTAGACCACTATATCTGGGATGAGACTATTTCCTAGTGAGTCACTATATCTAGATCGGGATACTGTTTTGGTTCATCCCTGTTTTTGACTTAAATATTTTTCTTGTCGATCACTGTATCTGGGACTGAACAATTTTCTGGTTGGTGACTATATCTGGACCGGCACCCTGTTTCGGTTCATCCATGTTTCTGACTCGGATATTTTTCTTGTGTTTCCCTGTATAAAGGACGATATTATTTCCTGGTGAGTCACTATATCTGGACTGAGACCCTGTTTCGGTTCATACCTATTTCTGACACAGATATTTTTCTTGTTGATCACTATATCTGGGACGGGACTGTTTCCTGGTGAGTCAATATGTTTGGCCCATGACCCGGTTTCGGTTTATCCATATATCTGCCTCCGATATTTTTCTTGTGGTTCACTGTATCTGGGACGGGACTGTTTACTGGTGAGTCACTATGTCTGGCCCGTGACCCTGTTTTGGTTCATCCATGTATCTGACTCGGATATTTTTCTTATGGTTCACTGTATCTGGGACAGGACTATTTCCTGGTGAGTCATTATGTCTAGCCCGTAACCCTGTTTCGGGTCATGCATGTATCTGACTCGGATATTTATCTTATGATTCACTGTATTTGGAACGGGACTGTTTCCTGGTGAGTCATTATGTCTGGCCCATGACCCTGTTTCTGTTAATCCATTTATCTGGTTTAGATATTTTTCTTGTGGTTCACTGTATCTAGGATGGGACTATTTCCTGGTGAGTCACTATGTCTGGCCCATGACCCTGTTTCGGTTCATCCACGTGTCTGACTGGGATATTTTTCTTGTGGTTGCCTATATTAAGGACGGGACTGTTTCCTGGTGAGTCACTATATTTGGACCAAGACCCTATTTCGGTTCATCCCTATATCTGACACGGATATTTTTCTTGTGTTTTCCTGTATCTAGGACGGGACTGTTTCCTGGTGAGTAACTATATATGGAATGGGACTCTTTTTCGGTTGATCCTTATATTTGACTCGGATATTTTTCTTCTGGATCACTATATCTGGGACGGGACTGTTTCCTACTGAGTCTTTATATTTGGACCGAGATCCTGTTTCGGTTCATCCCTGTTTATGACTCAAATATTTTTCTTATAGATCATTGTATCTGGGACGGGACAATTTTCTGGTTGGTCAATATATTTGGACCGGGACCCTGTTTCGGTTCATCCCTGTTTCTGACTTGGATATTTTTCTTATCTTTCACTCAATCTGGGACGAGACAGTTTCCTGGTGAGTCACTATTTTTGGTCCGAGACCCTGTTTCGGTTCATCCCTGTTTCTGACTCGGATATTTTTCTTGTCTTTCCCTGTATATGGGACGGGACTACTTTCTGGTAAGTCACTATATCTGGTTCGGGACTTGGTTTCTATTCATCCTTGTTTCTGACTCAGATAATTCTCTTATGGATCTCTCTATCTGGGACGGGACTAATTCCTGGTGAGTCATTATATCTGGTCCAGGACCCAGTTTCAGTTCATCTCTGTTTCTGACTCAGATATTTTTCTTGTGGATTACAGTATCTAGAACGGGACAGTTTCCTGGTGAGTCACTATATCTGGACCGCGACCCTATTTCGGTTCATCCCTGTTTCTGACTCGGATATTTTTCTTGTGGATCTCTCTATCTGGGACGGGACTGAATCCTGGTGAGTCACTATATATGGTCCAGGACCCTGTTTCGGTTCATCCCTGTTTCCGACTTATATTTTTTCTTGTGGATTAAAGTATCAGGGATGGTACAGTTTCCAGGTAAGTCACTATATCTGGTCCAGCAACCTATTTCGGTTCATCCCTATTTCTGATTCGGATATCTTAATTATGGATTACAGTATCTAGGCCGGGACAGTTTCCTGGTGAGTCACTATATTTGGTCTAGGACCCTGTTTCGGTTCATCCTTGTTTCTGACTGGGATATTTTTCTTGTGTTTTCCTTTATCTAGGATGGGATTGTTTCCTCGTGAGTCACTATATCTTAACCGGGACCCTATTTCGGTCATCCCTGTTTCTGACTTCGATATTTTTCTTGTCTTTCCCTGTACCTGGGACAAGACTGTTTCTTGGTGAGTCACTAGATCAGGACCGGGACCTTGTTTCTACTCATCCCTGTTTCTGACTCAGATATTTTTCTTGTGCATCTTTCTATCTGGGAATGGGACTGATTCCTAGTAAGTCACTATATCTGGTCCGGGACCCTGTTTCGGTTCATTCCTATTTCTGACTCGGATATTTTTTTTTTTGGATCACTCTATCTGGGACTGGAAAGTTTCCCGTTGAGTCACTATATCTGGTTTGGGACCCTATTTCGGTTCATCCCTGTTTCTGACTCGAATATTTTTCTTGTGGATTATAGTATCTGGGAAGGGACAATTTCCAGGTGAGTCATTATATTTGGTTCGGGACCTTGTTTCGGTTCATCCCTGTTTCTGAATCGGATATTTTTCTTGTGGATTATAGTATCTAGGTGGGGACTGTTTCCTGCTGATTCACTATATCTGGACTGGACCCTGTTTAAGATCATCTATGTTTCTGACTTGGATATTTTTCTTGTCTTTCCCTGTATCTAGGAGGGGACTGTTTCCTGGTATGCCACTATATCTGTACCGGGACCCTATTTCGGTTCATTCGTATTTTTGACTCGGATATTTTTTTTTTGTGGATCACTCTATCTGGGACGGGAAAGTTTCCTGTTGAGTCACTATATCTGGTCCGAGACCCTATTTCGGTTCGTCCCTGTTTCTGACTCGAATAATTTTCTAGTGGATTATAGTATATGGGACGAGACAGTTTCCAGGTGAGTCACTATATTTGGTTCGGGACCTTGTTTCGATTCATCCCTACTTCGGAATCGGATTTTTTTCTTGTGGATTACTGTATATGGGACGGAACTATTTCCTGGTGAGTCACTATATCTGGACCAGGACCCTGTTTTGGTTCATCCCTGTTTCTGACTCGGATAGTTTTCTTGTGGATCACTATATCTGGGACGGGACTGTTTCCTGGTGAGTCAATATATTTGGTCCGGGACCCTGTTTCGGTTCATCCCTGTTTCTGATTCGGATATTTTAATTGTGGATTACAGTATCTAGGCCAGGACAGTTTCCTGGTGAGTCACTATATCTGGACCGGGACCCTATTTCGGATCATCCATGTTTCTGACTCGGATATTTTTCTTGTCTTTCCCTGTATCTAGGAGGGGACTGTTTCCTGGTAAGTCACTATATCTGGACCGGGACCCTGATTCGGTTCATTCCTATTTCTGACTAGGATATTTTTTTTTGTGGATCACTCTATCTGGGACGGGAAAGTTTCTTGTTAAGTCACTATATTTGGTCCGGGACCCTGTTCGGTTCATCCCTGTTTCTGACTCGAATATTTTTCTTGTGGATTATAGTATCTTGGACGGGACAGTTTCCAGGTGAGTCACTATATTTGGTTCGGGACCTTGTTTCGGTTCATCCCTGTTTCTGAATCGGATATTTTTCTTGTGGATTACAGTATCTGGGACAGGACAGTTTCCTTCTGACTCACTATATCTCTTCGAGGAACCTGTTTCGGTTCATCCCCTTTTCTGACTCGAATATTTTTCTTGTGGATTATAGTATCTGGGATGGGACAGTTTCTAGTTGAATCACTATATTTGGTTCGGGACCTTCTTTCTGTTCATCCCTGTTTCTGAATCGGATATTTTTCTTGTGGATTACAGTATCAAGGACGGGACTGTTTTTTGGTAAGTCACTATATTTGGACCGGGACCTTATTTTTGTTCATCCGTGTTTCTGACATGGATATTTTTCTTTTCTTTCCCTGTATCTAGGACGGGACTATTTCCTGGTAAGTCACTATATCTGGACCGGGACCCAATTTCGGTTCATTCCAATTTCTGACTCGGATATTTTTTTTATTGGATCGCTCTATTTGGGACGGGACAGTTTCCTGTTAAGTCACTATATCTGGTCCGGGACCCTGTTTCGGTTCATCCCTATTTCTGACTCGAATATTTTTCTTGTGGCTTATTGTATCCTGGACGTGACAGTTTCTAGGTGAGTCCCTATATTTGGTTCGGGACCTTGTTTCGGTTCATTCCTTTTTCTGAATCGGATATTTTTCTTGTGGATTACAGTATATGGGACGGAACTGTTTCCTGGTGAGTCACTATATCTGGATCGAGACCCTGTTTCGGTTTATCCCTGTTTCGGACTCGGATATTTTTCTTGTGGATCACTGTATCTGGGACGAGACTGTTTCCTGGTGAGTCACTATATCTAGACCGGGAACCTGTTTCGTTTTATCCCGTTTTCTGACTCAGATATTTTTCTTGTCTTTCCCTGTATCTAGGACGGGACTGTTTCTTGGTGAATCACTATATCTGGTCCAGCACCCTTTTTCGGTTCATCCATGTCTCTGATTCGAATATTTTAATTGTGGATTGCAGTATCTAGGTCGGGACAGTTTCCTGGTGAGTCACTATATCTGGTCTAGGACCCTGCTTCGGTTTATCTTTGTTTCTGACTCTGATATTTTTCTTGTGTTTTCCTTTATCTAGGATGGGACTGTTTCCTCGTGAGGCACTACATATTAACCGGGATCCTATTTCGGTTCATCCCTGTTTCTGACTAGGATATTTTTCTTGTCTTTCCCTTTATCTGGGACGGGACTGTTTCCTGGTGAGTCACTATATCTGGATAGGGACCCTGTTTCGGTTCGTTCATGTTTCTAACTCATATATTTTTTTTGTGGATCACTCTCTCTGGGACGGGAAAGTTTCTTGTTGAGTTACTATATCAGGTCTGGGACCCTGTTTCGGTTCATCCTTCTTTCTGACTCGAATATTTTTTTTATGGATTATAGTATCTGGGAGGGGACAGTTTTTAGGTGAGTCACTATAATTGGTTCGGGACCTTGTTTCGGTCCATCCCTGTTTCTGAATCTGATATTTTTCTTGTGGATTACAGTATCTGGGACGGGACAGTTTCCTGCTGACTCACTATATCTCTTCGAGGAACCTGTTTCGTTTAATCCCTGTTTCTGACTTGAATATTTTTCTTGTGGATTATAGTATCTGGGATGGGACAGTTTCCAGGTGAGTCACTATATTTGGTTCGGGACCTTCTTTCGGTTCATACCTGTTTCTGAATCAGATATTTTTCTTGAGGATTACAGTATCAAGGAAGGGACTGTTTCCTGGTAAGTCACTATATCTGGACCGGGACCCTGTTTCGGTTCATCCCTGTTTCTGACTCGAATATTTTTCTTGTGGATTATAGTATGTTGGACGGGACAGTTTCTAGGTGAGTCACTATATTTGGTTCGGGACCCTGTTTCGGTTAATCCCTGTTTCTGACTCGGATATTTTTCCTATGTTTTCCTTTATCTAGGACGGGACTGTTTCCTCGTAAGTCACTATATCTTAACCGAGACCCTATTTCGGTTCATCCTTGTTTCTGACTCGGATATTTTTCTTATCTTTCCCTTTATCTAGGACGGGACTGTTTTCTGGTAAGTCACTATATCTGGACCGGGACCCTGTTTTGAATCATTCCTGTTTCTGACTCAGATATTTTTTTTTTGTGGATCACTCTATCTGGGACGGGAAAGTTTCCAGTTGAGTCACTATATTTGGTCCGGGACCTTGTTTCGGTTCATCCCTGTTTCTGACTCGAATATTTTTCTTGTGGACTATAGTATCTTCGATGGGACAGTTTCCAGGTGAGTCATTATATTTGGTTCGGGACCTTGTTTCCGTTCATCCCTATTTCTGAATCGGATATTTTTCTTGTGGATTACAGTGTATAGGACGGAACTGTTTCCTGGTGAGTCACTATATCTGGACTGGGACCCTGTTTCGGTTCATCCCTGTCTCGGACTCGGATATTTTTCTTGTGGATCACTGTATCTGGGACGGGACTGTTTCCTGGTGAGTCACTATATCTAGGAAGGGAAAGCTTCCTGTTGAGTCACTATATTTGGTCCGGGAACCTGTTTCGGTTCATCCCTGTTTCTGACTAGAATATTTTTCTTGTGGATTATAGAATCTTGGACGGGACAGTTTCCAGGAGAGTCACTATGTGTTGTTCGGGACCTTGTTTCGGTTCATCCCTATTTCTGAATCAGATATTTTTCTTGAGGATTACAGTATCAAGGACGCGACTGTTTCCTGTTGACTCACTATACCTGGACCGAGACCCTGTTTCTGACTCGGATATTTTTCTTTTCTTTTCCTGTATCTGGGACGGGACTGTTTCCTGATGAGTCACTATATCTGGTCCGGGACCCTATTTCGGTTCATCCCTGTTTCTGATTCAGATATTTTAATTGTGGATTACAGTATCTAGGCCGGGATAGTTTCCTGGTGAGTCACTATATCTGGTCTAGCACCCTGCTTCGGTCCATCTTTATTTCGGACTCAAATATTTTTCTTGTGTTTTCCTTTATCTAGGACGGGACTGTTTCCTCGTGAGTCACTATATCTTAACCGGGACCCTATTTCGGTTCAACCCTGTTTCTGACTCGGATATTGTTCTTGTTTTTTCCATTATCTGGGACGGGACTGTTTCCTGGTAAGTCACTATAACTGGATCGTGACCCTGTTTCGGTTCATTCCTGTTTCTGACTCAGATATTTTTTTTGTGAATCACCCTATCTGGGATGGGAAAGTTTCTTGTTAAGTCACTATATCTGGTCTGGGACCCTGTTTCGGTTCAACTTTCTTTCTGACTCGAATATTTTTCGTGTGGATTATAGTTTCTGGGACGGGACAGTTTCCAGGTGAGTCACTATATTTGGTTCGAGACCTTGTTTCGGTTCATCCCTGTTTCTGAATCTGATATTTTTCTTAGGGATTACAGTATCTGGTAAAGAACAGTTTCCTCCTGACTCACTATATCTCTTCGAGGAACCTGTTTCGTTTAATCCCTGTTTCTGACTCGAATATTTTTCTTGTGGATTATAGTATCTGGGATGGGACAGTTTCCAGGTGAGTCACTATATTTGGTTCGGGACCTTTTTTCGGTTCATCCCTGTTTCTGAATCGGATACTTTTCTTGAGGATTACAGTATCAAGGACGAGACTGTTTCCTGGTGACTCACTATACCTGGACCGGGACCTTGTTTCGGTTCATCCCTGTTTCTGACTCGGAAATTTTTCTTTTCTTTCCCTGTATCTGGGACGGGATTGTTACCTGGTAAGTCACTATATCTGGAACGGGACCCTGTTTCGGTTCATTCCTGTTTCTTACTCGGATATTTTTTTGTGGATCACTCTATCTGGGACAGGAAAGTTTCCTGTTGAGTCACTATATTTGGTCCGGGACCCTGTCTCGGTTCATCCCTGTTTCTGACTCGAATATTTTTCTTGTGGATTATAGTATCTTGGACGGGACAGTTTCGAGGTGAGTCACTATATTTGGTTCGGGACCTTGTTTCCGTTCATCCCTATTTCTGAATCGGATATTTTCTTGTGGATTACAGTATATGGGACGGAACTGTTTCCTGGTGAGACACTATATCTGGACCGGGATCCTGTTTCGGTTCCTCCCAGTTTCGGACTCGGATATTTTTCTTGTGGATCACTGTATTTGGGACGGGACTGTTTCCTGGTGAGTCACTATATCTGGACCGGGACCCTGTTTCGTTTTATCCCGGTTTCTGACTCGGATATTTTTCTTGTTTTTCCTTGTATCTGGGACGGGACTGTTTCTTGGTAAGTCACTATATCTGGTCCAGCACCCTGTTTCGGTTCATCCATGTTTCTGATTCGGATATTTTTATTGTGCATTACAGTGTCTAGGCCAGGACAATTTCCTGGTGAGTCACTATATCTGGTCTAAGACCCTGCTTCGGTTCTTCTTTGTTTTTGACTCAGATATTTTTCTTGTGTTTTCCTTTATCTAGGACGGGACTGTTTCCTCGTGATTCACTATATCTTAACCGGGACCCTATTTCGGTTCATCCCTGTTTCTGACTCGGATATTTTTCTTGTTTTTTCCATTATCTGGGAAGGGACTGTTTCCTGGTAAGTCACTATATATGGACCGTGACCCTGTTTCGGTTCATTCCTGTTTCTGACTCAGATATTTTTTTTGTGGATCACTCTATCTGGGACGGGAAAGTTTCTTGTCGAGTCACTATATCTGGTCCGGGACCCTGTTTCGTTTCAACCTTCTTTCTGACTCGAATATTTTCTTGTGGATTATAGTGTCTGGGACGGTACAGGTTCCAGTTGAGTCACTATATTTGGTTCGGGATCTTGTTTCGGTTCATCCCTGCTTCTGAATCTGATATTTTTCTTGGGGATTACAGTATCTGGGACAGGACAGTGTCCTGCTGACTCATTATATCTCTTTGAGGAACCTGTTTTGTTTAATCTCTGTTTCTGACTCGAATATTTTTCTTGTGGATTATAGTATCTGGGATGGGACAGTTTCCAGGTGAGTAACTATTTTTGGTTTTGGACCTTTTTTCGGTTTATCCCTGTTTCAGAATCGGATATTTTTCTTGAGGATTACTGTATCAACGGCGGGACTGTTTCCTGGTGACTCAATATAACTGGACCGGGATCCTGTTTCGGTTCATCCCTGTTTCTGACTCGGATATTTTTCTTTTTTTCCCTGTATCTGGGACGGGACTGTTTCCTGGTAAGTCACTTTATCTGGACCGGGACCCTGTTTCGGTTTATTCCTATTTCTGACTCGGATATTTTTTTTTGTGGATCACTCTATCTGGGACGGGAAAGTTTCCTGTTGGGTCACTATATTTGGTCCGGGACCCTGTTTCGGTTCATCCCGGTTTCGAACTCGAATATTTTTCTTGAGGATTATAGTATCAAGGACGGGACTGTTTCTGGTGACTCACTATAACTGGACCAGGACCCTGTTTCGGTTCATCCCTGTTTCTGACTCGAATATTTTTCTTTTCTTTCCCTGTATATGGGACGGGACTGTTTCCTGGTAAGTCAATATATCTGGAACGAGACCCTGTTTCGGTTTATTACTATTTCTTACTCGGATATTTTTTTTTTGTGGATCACTCTATCTGGGAAGGGAAAGTTTTCTGTTGAGTCACTATATTTGGTCCGGGACCCTGTTTCGGTTCATCCCTGTTTCTGGCTCGAATATTTTTCTTATGGATTATAGTATCTTGGACGGGACAGTTTCCCGGTGAGTCACTATATTTGGTTCGGGACCTTGTATCCGTTCATCCCTATTTCTGAATCGGATATTTTTCTTGTGGATTACAGTATATGGGACGGAACTGTTTCCTGGTGAGTCACTATATCTGGACCGGGACCCTGTTTCGGTTCATCTCTTTTTCGGACTCGGATATTTTTCTTGTGGATCACTGTATCTGGGACGGGACTGTTTCCTGTTGAGTCACTATATCTGGACCGGGACCCTGTTTCGTATTATCCCGGTTTCTGACTCGGATATTTTTCTTGTTTTTCCATGTATCTGGAACGGGTCTGTTTCTTGGTAAGTCACTATATCTGGTCCAGCACCCTGTTTCGGTTCGTCCATGTTTCTGATTCGGATATTTTTATTGTGGATTACAGTATCTAGGCCAGGACAGTTTCCTGGTGAGTCACTATATCTGGTTTAGGATCCTGCTTCGGTTCATCTTTGTTTCTGACTCGGATATTTTTCTTGTGTTTTCCTTTATCTAGGACGGGACTGTTTCCTCGTGAGTCACTATATCTTAACCGGGAACCTATTTCGGTTCATCCTTGTTTCTGAATCGGATATTTTTCTTGTTTTTTCCATTATCTGGGACGGGACTGTTTCCTGGTAAGTCACTATATCTGGACCAGGATCCTGTTTCGGTTCATTCCTGTTTCTGACTCAGATATTTTTTTTGTGGATCACTCTATCTGGGACGGGAAAGTTTCTTGTTGAGTCACTATATCTGGTCCGGGACCCCGTTTCAGTTCAAGTTTCTTTCTGACTCGAATATTTTTCTTATGGATTATAGTATCTGGGACGGTACAGTTTCCAGTTGAGTCACTATATTTGGTTCGGGACCTTGTTTCGGTTCATCCATGTTTATGAATCTGGTATTTTTCTTGGGGATTACACTATCTGGGAGGGAACAGTTTCCTGCTGACTCACCATATCTCTTCGAGGAACCTGTTTCGTTTAATCCCTGTTTCTGACTCGAATATTTTTCTTGTGGATTATAGTATCTGGGATGGGACAGTTTCCTGGTGAGTTATTATATTTGGTTCGGGACTTTTTTCGGTTCATCCCTGTTTCTGAATCAGATATTTTTCTTGAGGATTACAGTATCAAGGACGGGACAGTTTCCTGTTGACTCACTATAACTGGACCGGGACCCTGTTTCTGTTCATCCCTGTTTCTGACTCGGATATTTTTCTTTTCTTTCCCTGTATCTGGGACGGGACTATTTCCTGGTAAGTCACTATATCTGGTCCGGGACCCTGTTTCGGTTCATCCCTATTTCGGTTCATTCCTGTTTCTGACTTGGATATTTTTTTTTGTGGATCACTCTATCTGGGACGGGAAAGTTTCCTATTGAGTCACTATATTTGGTCCGGGACCCTGTTTCGGTTCATCCCTGTTTCTGGCTCGAATATTTTTCTTGTGGATTATAGTATCTTGGACGGGACAGTTTCCAGTTGAGTCACTATATTTGGTTCGGGACCTTGTTTCCGTTCATCCCTATTTCTGAATCACATATTTTTCTTGTGGATTACAGTATATGGGACGGAACTGTTTCCTGGTGAGTCACAATATCTGGACCGGGACCCTGTTTCGGTTCATCCCTTTTCCGGACTCGGATATTTTTCTTGTGGATCACTGTATCTGGGACGAAACTTTTTCCTGGTGAGTCACTATATCTGGACCGGGACCCTGTTTCGTTTTATCCCGATTTCTGACTCGGATATTTTTCTTGTCTTTCCCTGTATCTGGGATGGGACTGTTTCTTGGTAAGTCACTATATCTGGTCCAGCACCCTCTTTCGGTTCCTCCATGTTTCTGATTCGGATATTTTAATTGTGGATTACAGTATCTAGGCCGGGACAGTTTCCTAGTGAGTCACTATATCTGGTTTAGGACCCTGCTTCAGTTCATCTTTATTTCTGACTCGGATATTTTTCTTGTGTTTTCCTTTATCTAGGACGGGGCTGTTTCCTCGTGAGTCACTATATCTTAACCGGGACCCTATTTCGGTTCATCCCTGTTTCTGACTCGGATATTTTTCTTGTTTTTTCCATTATCTGGGACGGGACTGTTTCCTGGTAAGTCACTATATCTGGACCGTGACCCTGTTTCGGTTCATTCCTGTTTCTGACTCAGATATTTTTTTTGTGGATCACTCTATCTGGGACGGGAAAGTTTCTTGTTGAGTCATTATATCTGGTCCGGGACCCTGTTTCGGTTCAACCTTTTTTCTGACTCGAATATTTTTCTTGTGGATTATAGTATATGGGACTGGACAGTTTCCAGGTGAGTCACTATATTTGGTTCGGGACCTTGTTTCGGTTCATCCCTGTTTCTGAATCTAATATTTTTCTTGGGGATTACAGTATCTGGGACGGGACAGTTTCCTAATGACTCACTATATCTCTTTGAGGAACCTGTTTTGTTTAATCTCTGTTTCTGACTCGAATATTTTTCTTGTGGATTATAGTATCTGGGATGGGATTGTTTCCAGCTGAGTTACTATATTTTGTTCGGGACCTTTTTTCGTTTCATCCCTGTTTCTGGATCGGATATTTTTCTTGAGGATTACAGTATCAAGGACGGGACTGTTTCCTTGTGACACACTATAACTGGACCGAGACCCTGTTTCGGTTTATCCCTGTTTCTGACACAGATATTTTTCTTTTTTTTCCTGTAGAAGGGACGGGACTGTTTCCTGGTAAGTCACTATATCTGGACCGGGACCCTGTTTCGGTTCATTCCTGTTTCTGACACGGATATTTTTTTTTTGTGGAACACTTTATCTGGGACGGGAAAGTTTCCTGGTAAGTCACTATATTTGGTCCGGGACCCTGTTTCGGTTCATCCCTGTTTCTGACTCGAAATTTTTTCTTGTGGATTATAGTATCTTGGACGGGACAGTTTCCAGGTGAGTCACTATATTTGGTTCGGGACCTTCTTTCGGTTCATCCCTATTTCTGAATCGGATATTTTTCTTGTAGATTACAGTATATGGGACGGAACTGTTTCCTGGTGAGTCACGATATGTGGACCGGGACCCTGTTTCGGACTAAGATATTTTTCTTATAGATCACTGTATCTGGGACGGGATTGTTTCCTGGCGAGTCACTATATCTGGACCGGGACCCTGTTTCATTTTATCCCGGTTTCTGACTCGGATATTTTTCTTATTTTTTCCATTATCTGGGACGAGACTGTTTCCTGGTAAGTCACTATATCTGGACCGGGACCCTGTTTCGGTTCATTCCTGTTTCTGACTCAGATATTTTTTTTGTGGATCATTCTATCTGGGATGGGAAAGTTTCCTGGTGACTCACTATACCTGGACCGGGACACTGTTTCGGTTCACCCCTGTTTCTGACTCGGATATTTTTCTTTTCTTTCCCTGTATCTGGGACGGGACTGTTACCTGGTAAGTCACTATATCTGGACTGGGACCCTGTTTCGGTTCATTCCTGTTTCTGACTCGGATATTTTTTTTGTGGATCACTCTATCTGGGACGGGAAAGTTTCCTTTTGAGTCACTATATTTGGTCCGGGACCCTGTTTTGGTTCATCCCTGTTTCTGACTCGAATATTTTTCTTGTGGATTATAGTATCAAGGACGGGACAGTTTCCAGGTGAGTCACTATATTTGGTTCGGGTCCTTGTTTCGGTTCTTCCCTATTTCTGAATCGGATATTTTTCTCTTGGATTACAGTATATGGGACGGAACTGTTTCCTGGTGAGTTACTATATCTGGACTGGGACCCTGTTTCGGACTCAGATATTTTTCTTCTGGATCACTGTATCTGGGACGGGACTGTTTCCTGGTGAGTCACTATATCTGGACCGGGACCCTGTTTCGTATTATCCCGGTTTCTGACTCGGATATTTTTCTTGTCTTTCCCTGTATCTGGGACGGGACTATTTCTTAGTAAGTCACTATATCTGGTCCAGCACCCTATTTCGGTTCATCCATGTTTCGGATTCGGATATTTTTATTGTGGATTATAGTATCTAGGCCAGGACAGTTTCCTGGTGAGTCACTATATCTGGTCTAAGACCCTGTTTCGGTTCAACCTTTTTTCTGACTCGAATATTTTTCTTGTGGATTATAGTATCTGGGACTGGACAGTTTCCAGGTGAGTCACTAAATTTGGTTGGGGACCTTGTTTCGGTTCCTACCTGTTTCTTCTGATATTTTTCTTGGTGATTATAGTATCTGGGAGGGAACAGTTTCCTGTTGACTCACTATATCTCTTCGAGGAACCTGTTTCGTTTAATCCCTGTTTGTGACTCGAATATTTTTCTTGTGGATTATAGTATCTGGGATGGGATAGTTTGCAGGTGAGTCACTATATTTGTTTCGGGACCTTTTTTCGGTTCATCCCTGTTTCTGAATCGGATATTTTTCTTGAGGATTACAGTATCAAGGACAGGACTGTTTCCTGGTGACTCACTGTATCTGGACCGGGACCCTGTTTCGGTTCATCCCTGTTTCGGACTCGGATATTTTTCTTGTGGATCACTGTATCTGGGACGAGACTGTTGCCTAGTGAGACACTATATCTGGACCGGGACCCTGTTTCGTATTATCCCGGTTTCTGACTCGGATATTTTTCTTGTCTTTCCCTGTATCTAGGACGAGATTGTTTCCTGGCAAGTCACTATATCTGGACCGGGACCCTAATTCATTTATCCTGGTTTCTGACTTGGATATTTTTCTTGTCCTTCCCTATATCTGGGACGGGACTGTTTCTTGGTAAGTGATGAACACACTTTTTATATAATAGTTATCCCTCATACTTAGTCTTTTAAACCTCTTTTGGGCTGAATTGCATAGACTTAGACCTCATTTCATGACTTAGGATCCATTTATGCTTAATTGCAATTTCCAGCAATACTGGGCATTATATGCTGTCTCTGTGTTTCAGGCATATCTTGAGTTCTGGATGTCTAAAAATTCCGAGTCATACCTTGTTGGAAAGCTGAGAGAATTGTCTACAACTTTCTTTCAGGGCTCCAAAGCTAATTCGGACGTTCAGAAGGTCATATGCAGCCTGGAAGCCAGAGAAGACATGCTGTCGCAGGATCCTGACCTACATGCAGTATTTGGGTCATAACTTGAGTTGTAGATGTCATATGGACCTGAAACTGGTACCATTGGAAAGCTAACAGACAGAGCTTCAATTGATATGAAGACCGGTTCACCATATTTTATGTGGAAGATGGTCTTATTTGCTGTGCAAGTTAGCTGACGGTTCCAGACACCTTTTGCCACTTAAATGGGCCTAACTTCCTCATGACAAGTCCAAATGGGCCCAAACCAAAGCCCAATTGAAGCTAAGGCCCATGGGAACAAGTGTGCCCTAAGGGAAATTTGGGTGTGCATGTAAATTTGGAGGTCTATATCAGCAAGAGGGGGCAGCCGAAATTCATGAATGAAGTCTTTAGATTTTTTAGACAGCTTTCTAGCTTTCCTTAGCTCTTAAGTTTTCTCTTAGATATTTTGTAAGAACTCAGCTCTTCTTGTTCATGGAGGGCTAAATCATCATATCAATCCAGGTTTTGCTATTCTGATTATTGATTTTGAGATTATGTGTTGTTGTTCTTCATTTTAGTTGTTAATCAAGTTCTTTCAATCCTCTGAAATATTCTGTTTGAATTGCTTAATTCGGATTGGATTATTCATGTGTTCATATTCTGTTTGCATGTGATAAAAGAGGATTGTATGGTTAATTAATGGTTCTAAGCTTGGACGGATTAATTACCTTGGCTGGATTCAGGACTTAGGTTAAACTGGACTTGAATGTTTGCTTACTTCATTTAGTCCCTTGTTGAACCGAATTCTGGTTGCTTAACCAGTAGACATCCATAGAACATTGAGAGGCTTCTTGATATGTTTTAAAGGCCAAGAACATGATTAATAATTAAGTGGATCCTTGGAAATCAAGGATGAATCAAAATCAAAATTAGTTAAGACTTGGATTGGTTGCTTTCTCTTAAACTCTACCACTTTCAATTAATTTTTGTTAATCACAGAAACAAACACAACCCCCCTGTTTATATGCTTTTCAATATGATTCACCAAATAGAACAATCCTTAGGTTCGACTTAGGGCTGCCCTTTGCTGCAAATAGCTTAGGAACCGACCTTAAACATTAACTAATTTGAGGAGCCTCGGCAGCTCATCAGTAAGTCACTATATCTGGTCCAGCACCCTGTTTCGGTTCATCCATGTTTCTGATTCGGATATTTTAATTGTGGATTACAGTATCTAGGCCGGGACAGTTTCCTGGTGAGTCAATAAATCTGGTCTAGGACCTTGCTTCGGTTCATCTTCTTTTCTGACTCGGAAATTTTTCTTGTGTTTTCCTTTATCTAGGACGGGACTGTTTCCTCGTGGGTGACTATATCTTAACCGGGACCCTACTTTGGTTCATCCCTATTTTTGACTCGGATATTTTTCTTGTCTTGCCCTTTATCTAGGACGGGACTATTTCCTGGTAAGTCACTATATCTGGACCGGCACCCTGTTTCGGTTCTTTCCTGTTTCTGACTCAGATATTTTTTTTGTGGATCACTCTATCTGGGACAGGAAAGTTTCTTGTTGAGTCACTATATCTGGTCTGGGACCCTGTTTCGGTTCATCATTCTTTCTAACTCGAATATTTTTCTTGTGGATTATAGTATCTTGGACGGGACAGTTTCCAGGTGAGTCACTATATTTGGTTCGGGACCTTGTTTCGGTTCATCCCTATTTCTGAATTGGATATTTTTCTTGTGGATTACAGTATATGGGACGAAACTATTTCCTGGTGAGTCACTATATCTGGACTGGGACCCTGTTTCGGTTCATCCCTGTTTCGGACTCGGATATTTTTCTTGTGGATCACTGTATCTGGGACGGGACTGTTTCCTGGTGAGTCACTATATCTGGACCGTGACCCTGTTTCGTATTATCCCGGTTTCTGACTCGGATATTTTTCTTGTCTTTCCCTGTATCTAGGACGGGACTGTTTCTTGGTAAGTCACTATATGTGGTCCAGCACCCTGTTTCGGTTCATCCATGTTTCTGATTCGGATATTTTAATTGTGGATTATTGTATCTAGGCCGGGACAGTTTCCTGGTGAGTCACTATATCTAGTCTAGGACCCTGCTTCGGTTCATCTTTGTTTCTGACTCGGATATTTTTCTTGTGTTTTCCTTTATCTAGGACGGGACTATTTCCTCGTGAGTCACTATATCTTAACTGGGACCCTATTTCGGTTCATCCCTGTTTCTGACTCGGATATTTTTTTTGTTTTTTCCATTATCTGGGACGGGACTGTTTCCTGGTAAGTCACTATATCTGGACCGGGACCCTGTTTCGGTTCATTCCTGTATCTGACTCAGATATTTCTTTTGTGGATCACTCTATTTGGGACGGGAAAGTTTCTTGTTGAGTCACTATATCTGGTCCGGGACCCTTGTTTCGGTTCTTCCCTGTTTTTGAATCTGATATTTTTCTTGGGGATTACAGTATCTGGGGCGGGACAGTGTCCTACTAACTCACTATATCTCTTCGAGGAACCTGTTTCGTTTAATCTCTGTTTCTGACTCGAATGTTTTTCTTATGGATTATAGTATCTGGGATGGGACAGTTTCAAGGTGAGTCACTATATTTGGTTCGGGACCTTTTTTCGGTTCATCCCTATTTCTGAATCGGATATTTTTCTTGAGGATTACAGTATCAAGAACGGGACTATTTCCTGGTGACTCACTATAACAGGACCGGGACCGTGTTTCGGTTCATCCCTGTTTCTGACTCGGATATTTTTGTTTTCTTTCCCTGTATCTGGGACGGGACTATTTCCTAGTAAGTCACTATATCTGGACTGGGACCCTGTTTCGGTTCATTCCTATTTCTGACTAGGATATTTTTTTTTATGGATTACTCTATCTGGGACGGGAAAGTTTCCTGTTGAGTCACTATATTTGGTCCGGGACCCTGTTTCGGTTCATCCCTGTTTCTGACTCGAATATTTTTCTTGTGGATTATAGTATCAAGGACGGGACAGTTTCCAGGTGAGTCACTATATTTGGTTCGGGACCTTGTTTCGGTTCTTCCCTATTTCTGAATCGGATATTTTTCTTGTGGATTACAGTATATGGGACGAAACTGTTTCCTGGTGAGTCACTATATCTGGACTGGGACCCTGTTTCATTTTATCCCGGTTTCTAACTCGGATATTTTTCTTGTCTTTCCCTATATCTGGGACGGGACTGTTTCTTGGTAAGTCACTATATCTGGTCTAGCACCCTGTTTCGGTTCATCCATGTTTCTGATTCGGATATTTTAATTGTGGATTACAGTATCTAGGCCGGGACAGTTTCCTGGTGAGTCACTATATCTGGTCTAGGACCCTGCTTCGGTTCATCTTTATTTCTGACTCGGATATTTTTCTTCTGGATCACTGTATCTGGGACGGGACTATTTCCTGGTGAGTCACTATATCTAGACCGGGACCCTGTTTCATTTTATCCTGGTTTCTGACTCGGATATTTTTCTTGTCCTTCCCTGTATCTGGGACGGGACTGTTTCCTGGTGAGTCACTATATTTGATCTAGCACCCTGTTTCAAATCATCAATGTTTCTGATTCGGATATTTTAATTGTGGATTAAAGTATCTAGGCCGGGACAGTTTCCTGGTGAGTCAATATATCTGGTCTAGGACCCTGCTTCGGTTCATCTTTGTTTCTGACTCGGAAATTTTTCTTGTGTTTTCCTTTATCTAGGACGGGACTGTTTCCTCGTGGGTAATTATATCTTAACCGGAACCCTATTTTGGTTCATCCCTATTTCTGACTCGGATATTTTTCTTGTCTTGCCCTTTATCTGGGACGGGACAGTTTCCTGGTAAGTCACTATATCTGGACCGGCACCCTGTTTCAGTTCTTTTCTGTTTTTGACTCAGATATTTTTTTTGTGGATCACTCTATCTGGGACAGGAAAGTTTCTTGTTGAGTCACTATATCTGGTCCGGGACCCTGTTTTGGTTCATCATTCTTTCTGACTCGAATATTTTTCTTGTGGATTATAGTATCTGGGACGGGACAGTTTCCAGGTGAGTCACTATATTTGGTTCGGGACCTTCTTTCGGTTCATCCCTGTTTCTGAATCGGATATTTTTCTTGTGGATTACATTATCAAGGGCGGGACTGTTTCCTGGTGAGTCACTATATCTGGAGCGGGACCCTGTTTCGGTTCATCCCTGTTTCTGACTCGGATATTTTTCTTATCTTTCCTTGTATCTGGGACGGGACTGTTTCCTGGTAAGTCACTATATCTGGACCGGGACCCTATGTCGGTTCATTCCTGTTTCTGACTCGGATATTTTTTTTTTGTGGATCACTCTATATGAGACGAGAAAGTTTCCTGTTGAGTCATTATATCTAGTCCGGGACTCTATTTCGGTTAATCCCTGTTTCTTACTCGAATATTTTTCTTGTGGATTATAGTATCTTGGACGGGATAGTTTCTAGTTGAGTCACTATATTTGGTTCGGGACCTTGTTTCGGTTCATCCCTGTGTCTGAAACGGATATTTAACTTGTGGATTACAGTATCTGGGACGGGATAGTTTCCTGCTGACTCACTATATCTCTTCGAGGAATATGTTTCAGTTCATCCCTGTTTCTGACTTGAATATTTTTCTTGTGGATTATAGTATGTTGGACGGGACAGCTTCTAGGTGAGTCACTATATTTGGTTCGGGACCTTGTTTCGGTTCATCCTTGTTTCTGAAACAGATATTTTTCTTGTGGATTAAAGCATCTGGGACAGGACAGTTTCCTGCTGACTCACTATATCTCTTCGAGAAATATGTGTCGGTTCATCCCTGTTTTTGACTCGAATATTTTTCTTGTGGATTATAGTATCTGGGATGGGACAGTTTCCAGGTGAGTCACTATATTTGGTTCGGGACCTTCTTTCAGTTCACCCCTGTTTCTGAATCGGATATTTTTCTTGTGGATTACATTATCAAGGACGAGACTGTTTCCTGGTGACTCACTATAACTGGACCGGGACCTTGTTTCGGTTCTTCCCTGTTTCTGACTCGAATATTTTTCTTTTCTTTCCTTGTATCTGGGACGGGAATTTTTCCTGGTAAGTCACAATATCTAGACCGGGACCCTGTGTCGGTTCATTCCTGTTTCTGACTCGGATATTTTGTTTTGTGGATCACTCTATCTAGGATGAGAAAGTTTCCTGTTGAGTCACTATACCTAGTCCGGGACCCTATTTCGGTTCATCCCTATTTCTGACTCGAATATTTTTCTTGTGGATTATGGTATCTTGGACGGTACAGTTTCTAGGTGAGTCACTATATTTGGTTCGGGACCTTGTTTCGATTCATCCCTGTTTCTGAATCAGATATTTTTCTTGTGGATCACAGTATATGGGACGGAACTATTTCCTGGTGAGTCACTATATCCAGACCAGGACCCTTTTTCGGTTTATCCCTGTTTCTGACTCGGATATTTTTCTTGTGTTTTCCTTTTCCTAGGACGAGTCTCTTTCCTCGTGAGTAACTATATCTTGACCAGGACCTTCTTTCGGTTCATCCCTGTTTTTTACTCGGATATTTTCCTTGTCTTTTCCTGTCTCTGGGACGGGACTGTTTCTTGGTAAGTCACGATATCTGGACCGGGACACAGTTTCGGTTCATCCCTGTTTCTGACTCGGATATTTTTCTTGTGGATTATAGTGTCTTGGACGGGACAGTTTCAAGGTGAGTCACTATATTTGGACCGGGACCCTGTTTCGGTTTATTCCTGTTTCTGACTCAGATATTTTTTTTGTGAATCAATCTATCTGGGACGGGAAAGTTTCCTGTTGAGTCACTATATTTGGTCCGGGACCCTGTTTCGGTTCATTTCTGTTTCTGACTCGAATATTTTTCTTGTGGATTATAGTGTCTTAGACGGGACAGTTTCCAGGTGAGTCACTATATTTGGTTCGGGACCTTGTTTCGGTTCATCCCTATTTCTGAATCAGATATTTTTCTTGTGGATTACAGTATATGGGACGGAACTGTTTCCTGGTGAGTCACTATATCTGGACCAGGACCCTGTTTCGGACTCGGATATTTTTCTTGTGGATCACTGTATCTGGGATGAGACTATTTCCTGGTGAGTCACTATATCTGGACCGGGACCCTGTTTCATTTTATCCTAGTTTCTGACTCGGATATTTTTCTTTTCTCTTCTTTCCCTGTATCTGGGACGGGACTGTTTCTTGGTGAGTCACTATATCTGGTCCAGCACCCTGTTTCGATTCATCCATGTTTCTGATTCGGATATTTTAATTGTGGATTACACTATCTAGGTCGGGAGAGTTTCCTGGTGAGTCACTATATCTGGTCTAGGACCCTGCTTCGGTTTATCTTTGTTTCTGACTCGGATATTTTTTTTGTGTTTTCGTTTATCTTGGACGGCACTGTTTCCGCGTGAGTCACTATATGTTAATCGGGACGCTATTTCGGTTCATCCCTTTTTCTGACTCAGATATTTTTCCTGTCTTTCCCTTTATCTGGGACGGGACTGTATCCTGGTAAGTCACTATATCTGGTCCAGGACATTGCTTCTGTTCATCCCTGTTTCTCACTCGAATATTTTTCTAGTGGATTATAGTATCTGGGATAGGACAGTTTCCATGTGAGTCACTATATTTGGTTCAGAACCTTCTTTCGGTTCATCCCTATTTCTGAATCGGATATTTTTTTTCTGGATTACAGTATCTGGGATGGGACCATTTCCTGGTGAGTCACTATATCTGGACCGGGACCCGGTTTCGGTTCATCCCTATTTCTGACTCGGATATTTTTTTTTGTGGATCACTCTATCTGGGACGGGAAAGTTTCCTGTTGAGTCAGTATATCTGGTCCGGGACCCTGTTTCGGTTCATCCCTGTTTTTGGCTCGAATATTTTTCTTGTGGATTATAGTATCTTGGACGAGACAGTTTCCAGGTGAGTCACTATATTTGGTTCGGGACTTTGTTTCGGTTCATCCCTGTTTCTGAATCGGATATTTTTCTTGTGGATTACAGTATATAGGACGGAACTGTTTCCTGTTCAGTCACTATTTCTGGAACGGGACCCTGTTTCGGTTCATCCCGGTTTCGGACTCGGATATTTTTCTTGTGGATCACTGTATCTGGGACGGGACTGTTTCCTGGTGAGTCACCATATCTGGACCGGGACCCTTTTCCGGTTCATCCCGGTTTCTGACTCAGATATTTTTCTTGTCTTTCCCTGTATCTGGGACGGGACTGTTTCTTGGTGAGTCACTATATTTGATCCAGCACCCTGTTTCGGTTCATCAATGTTTCTTATTCGGATATTTTAATTGTGGATTACAGTATCTAGGCCGGAACAGTTTCCTTGTAAGTCACTATATCTGGTCTAGGACCCTGCTTCGGTTCATCCTTGTTTCTGACTCGGATGTTTTTCTTGTCTTTCCCTGTATCTGGGATGGGACTGTTTCCTGGTAAGTCACTATATCTGGACCGGGACCCTGTTTCAGTTCATTCCTGTTTCTGACTCATATTTTTTTTGTGGATCACTCTATCTGGGAAGTGAAAGTTTCTTATTAAGTCACTATATCTGGTTCGAGACCCTGTTTCGGTTCATCCTTGTTTCTGACTCGAATATTTTTCTTGTGGATTATAGTATCTGGGACGGGACAGTTTCCAGGTGAGTCACTATATTTGGTTTGGGAACTTGTTTCAGTTCATCCCTGTTTCTGACTCGGATATTTTTCTAGTGTTTTCCTGTTTTTTGGACGAGACTCTTTCCTCGTGAGTCACTATATGTTGACTGGGACCCTATTTTGATTCATCCTTGTTTCTAACTCGGATATTTTTCTTGTCTTTCCCTGTATCTGGGACAGGACTGTTTGTTGGTAAGTCACTATATCTGGACCGGGACACAATTTCGGTTCAACCCTGTTTCTTACTCGGATATTTTTCTTGTGAATCATTGTATCTGGGACGGGACTGTTTTCTGGTGAGTCACTATATCTGGTCAGGGACACTATTTCGGTTCATCCCTGTTTCTGACTCGAATATTTTTCTTGTGGATTATAGTATCTGGGACGGGACATTTTCCAGGTGAGTCATTATATTTGGTTCGAGTCCTTTTTTCGGTTCATTCCTGTTTCTGAATCGGATATTTTTCTTGTGGATTACAGTATCTAGGAGAGGACTGTTTCCTTGTGATTCACTATATCTGGACCGGGACCCTGTTTCGGATCATACATGTTTCTGACTCGGATATTTTTCTTGTCTTTCCCTATATCTGGGACGGGACTGTTTCCTGGTAAGTCACTATATCTGGTCTAGGACCCTGCTTCGGTTCATCCTTGTTTCTGACTTGGATATTTTTCTTGTGTTTTCCTCTATCTTGGACGGGACTGTTTCCTCGTGAGTCACTATATCTTAACCCGGACCCTGTTTCGGTTGATCCCTGTTTCTGACTCGGATATTTTCCTTGTGGATCACTGTATCTGGGACGGGACTGTTTTCTGGTGAGTCACTATATCTGGACCGGGACCTTGTTTCGGTTCATCCCTGTTTCTGACTCGAATATTTTTCTTGTGTTTTCCTATTTCTTGGATGAGAGTCTTTCCTCTTGAGTCACTATATCTTAACCGGGAACCTATTTTGGTTCATCCCTATTTTTGACTCGGATATTTTTCTTGTCTTTCCCTGTATCTGGGACGAGACTGTTTCCTAGTAAGTCACTATATCTGGATTGGGACCCTGTTTCGGTTCATCCCTGTTTCTGACTCAGATATTTTTTTTGTGGATCACTCTATCTGCGAAGTGAAAGTTTGTTATTGAGTCACTATATCTGGTCCGGGACCTTGTTTCGGTTCATCCTTGTTTCTGACTCGAATATTTTTCTTGTGGATTATAGTATCTGGGACGGGACAGTTTCCAGGTGAGTCACTATATTTGGTTTTGGACCTTGTTTCGTTTCATCCCTGTTTTTGAACCGGATATTTTTCTTGTGGATTACAGTATCTGGGACGGATCTGTTTCTTGGTGAGTCACTATATCGGGACCGAGACCCTGTTTCGGTTCATCCCTGTTTCTGACTCAGATATATTTCTTGTGTTTTCCTGTTTCTAGGACGAGACTCTTTCCTCGTGAGTCACTATATCTTAACCGGGACCCTGTTTCGGTTCATCCCTGTTTTTGCCTTGGATATTTTTCTTGTGGATCACTGTATCCGGGACGGGACTGTTTCCTGTTGAGTCACTATATCTGGAGCGGGACCCTGTTTCGGTTCATCCCTGTTTCTGACTCGGATATTTTTCTTGTCTTTCCTTGTATCTGGGATGGGACTGTTTCCTTGTAAGTCACTATATCTGGACCGGGACCCTGTTTCGGTTCATCCCTGTTTTGGACTCGGATATTTTTCTTGTGGATCACTGTATCTGGGACGGGACTGTTAACTGGTGAGTCACCATCTCTGGACCAGGACCCTATTTCGGTTCATCCCTGTTTCGGACTAAGATATTTTTCTTGTGGATCGCTATATCTGGGACGGGACTGTTTCCTGGTGAGTCACTATATCTGGACCGGGACCCTGTTTCGGTTCATACCTGTTTCGGACTCGGATATTTTTCTTGTGGATCACTGTATCTGGGACGGGACTGTTTCCTGGTGAGTCACCATATCTGGACCGGGACCCTGTTTCGGACTCGGATATTTTTCTTGTGGATCACTATATCTGGGTCGAGACTGTTTCTTGGTGAGTCACTATATCTGGACCGGGACCCTGTTTCGGTTCATCCCAGCTTCTGACTCGGATATTTTTCCTGTCTTTCTCTCTATCTGGGTCGGTACTATTTCCTAGTGAGTCACTATATTTGATCTAGCACCCTGTTTCGGTTCATCCATGTTTCAGATTCGGATATTTTAATTATGGATTACAGTATCTAGGCCGGGACAGTTTCCTGGTGAGTCACTATATCTGGTCTAGGACCCTGCTTCGGTTCATCCTTGTTTCTGACTCGGATATTTTTCTAGTGTTTTCCTTTTTCTAGGACGGGACTGTTTCCTCGTGAGTCACTATATTTGGTTCGGGACATTGTTTTTGTTCATCCCTGTTTTTGAATCGGATATTTTTCATGTGGAATACGGTATCTGGGACGGAACTGTTTCCTGGTGAGTCATTATATCCAGACCGGGACCCTGTTTCGATTCATCCCTGTTTCTGACTTGGATATTTTTCTTGTGTTTTCCTGTTTCTAGGACGAGACTCTTTCCTCGTGAGTCACTATATCTTGACCGGGAGCCTATTTTGGTTCATCCCTGTTTCTAACTCGGATATTTTTCTTGTCTTTCCCTATATCTGGGACGGGACTGTTTCCTGGTAAGTCACTATATCTAGTCTAGGACCCTGCTTCTGTTCATCCTTGTTTCTGACTTGGATATTTTTCTTCTGTTTTCCTCTATCTTGGACGGGACTATTTCCTCGTGAGTCACTATATCTTAACCGGGACCCTGTTTCGGTTGATCCCTATTTCTGACTCGGATATTTTCCTTATGAATCACTGTATCTGGGACGGGACTGTTTCCTGGTGAGTCACTACATCTGGACCGGGACCTTGTTTCGGTTCATCCCTGTTTCTGACTCGGATATTTTTCTTGTATTTTCCTATTTCTAGGATGAGACACTTTCCCCTTGAGTCACTATATCTTAACCGGGACCCTATTTTGGTTCATCCCTATTTTTGACTCGGATATTTTTCTTGTCTTTCCCTGTATCTGGGAGGGAACTGTTTCCTAGTAAGTCACTATATCTGGACTGGGACCCTGTTTCGGTTCATCCCTGTTTCTGAGTCAGATATTTTTTTTTGTGGATCACTCTATCTGGGAAGTGAAAGTTTGTTATTGAGTCACTATATCTGGTTCGGGACCCTGTTTCGGTTCATCCTTGTTTCTGACTCGAATATTTTTCTTGTGGATTATAGTATCTGGGACGGGACAGTTTCCAGGTGAGTCACTATATTTGGTTTTGGACCTTGTTTCGTTTCATCCCTGTTTTTGAAACAGATATTTTTCTTGTGGATTACAGTATCTGGGACGGATCTGTTTCTTGGTGAGTCACTATATCGGGACCGGGACCCTGTTTCGGTTCATCCCTGTTTCTGACTCAGATATATTTCTTGTGTTTTCCTGTTTCTAGGACGAGACTCCTTCCTCTTGAGTCACTATATCTTAACCGGGACCCTGTTTCGGTTCATCCCTGTTTTTGCCTCGGATATTTTTCTTGTGGATCACTGTATCCGGGACGGGACTGTTTCCTGTTGAGTCACTATATCTGGAACGGGACCCTGTTTCGGTTCATCCCTGTTTCTGACTCGGATATTTTTCTTGTCTTTCCTTGTATCTGGGACGGGATTGTTTCCTTGTAAGTCACTATATCTGGACCGGGACACTGTTTCATTTCATCGCTGTTTCGGACTCGGACATTTTTCTTGTAGATCACTGTATCTGGGACGGGACTGTTTCCTGTTGAGACACCATATCTGGACCGGGACCCTATTTCGGTTCAACCCTGTTTCGGACTCGGATATTTTTCTTGTGGATCACTGTATCTGGGACTGGACTATTTCCTGGTGAGTCACTATATCTAGACCGGGACCCTGTTTCGGTTCATCCCAGCTTCTGACTCGGATATTTTTCCTGTCTTTCTCTGTATCTGGGTCGGTACTATTTCCTAGTGAGTCACTATATTTGATCTAGCACCCTATTTCGGTTCATCAATGTTTCTGATTCGGATATTTTAATTGTGGATTACAGTATCTAGGCCGGGACAGTTTCCTGGTGAGTCACTATATCTGGTCTAGGACCCTGCTTCGGTTCATCCTTGTTTCTGACTCGGATATTTTTCTGGTGTTTTCCTTTTTCTAGGACGGGACTGTTTCCTCGTGAGTCACTATATCTTAACCGGGACCCTATTTCGGTTCTTCCCTGTTTCTGACTTGGATATTTTTCTTGTCTTTCCCTGTATCTGGGACGGGACTGTTTCTTGGTAAGTCACTATATCTGGACCGAGACCCTGTTTCGGTTCATCCCTGTTTCTGACTCAGATATTTTTTTTGTGGATCACTCTATCTGTGAAGTGATAGTTTCTTATTGAGGCACCATATCTGGTCCGGGACCCTGTTTCGGTTCATCCTTGTTTCTGACTCGAATATTTTTCTTATGGATTATAGTATCTGGGACGGGACAGTTTCCAGGTGAGTCACTATATTCGGTTTGGGACCTTGTTTTGGTTCAACCCTGTTTTTGAATCGGATATTTTTCATGTGGATTACGGTATCTGGTATGGAACTGTTTCCTGGTGAGTCATTATATCCGGACCGGGACCCTGTTTCGATTCATCCCTGTTTCTGACTTGGATATTTTTCTTGTGTTTTCCTGTTTCTAGGACGAGACTCTTTCCTCGTGAGTCACTATATCTTGACCGGGACCCTATTTTGGTTTATCCCTGTTTCTAACTCGGATATTTTTCTTGTCTTTCCCTGTATCTTGGACGGGACTGTTTCTTGGTAAGTCACTATATCTGGACCGGGACACAGTTTTGGTTCATCCCTGTTTCTGACTCGGATGTTTTTCTTGTGAATCACTTTATCTGGGACGGGACTATTTTCTGGTGAGTGAATATATCAGGTCCGGGACACTGTTTCATTTCATCCCTGTTTCTGACTCGAATATTTTTCTTGTGGATTATAATATCTGGGATGTGACAGTTTCCAGGTGAGTCACTATATTTGGTTCGGGACCTTCTTTCAGTTCATCCCTGTTTCTGAATCGGATATTTTTCTTATGGATTACAGTATCAAGAACGGGACTGTTTCCTGGTAAGTCACTATATCTGGACCGGGGCCCTATTTCGATTAATCCCTGTTTCTGACTCGGATATTTTTCTTTTCTTTCCTTGTATCTGGGACGGGACTTTTTCCTGGTAAGTCACTGTATCTGGACCGGGACCCTGTGTTGGTTCATTCCTATTTCTGAGTCGGATAATTTTTTTTTTGTGGATCACTCTATCTGGGACGAGAAAGTTTCCTGTTGAGTCACTATATCTAGTTCGGGAACCTATTTCGGTTCATCCCTGTTTCTGACTCGAATATTTTTCTTTTGTATTATAGTATCTTGGACGGGACAGTTTCCAGGTGAGTCACTATATTTGGTTCGGGACCTTGTTTCGGTTCATCCATCTTTCTGAATCGAATATTTTTCTTGTGGATTACAGTATATGGGACGGAACTGTTTCCTTGTGAGTCACTATATCTGGACAGGGACCCTGTTTCGGTTCATCCCTGTTTCGGACTCGCATATTTTTCTTGTGGATCACTGTATCTGGGACGGGACTGTTGCCTGGTGAGTCACTATATCTGGACTGGGACCCTGTTTCGGTTCATCCCAGTTTCTGACTCGGATATTTTTCCTGTCTTTCCCTGTATCTGGGACGGTACTATTTCCTTATGAGTCACTATATTTGATCTAGCACCCTGTTTCGGTTCATCAATGTTTCTGATTCGGATATTTTAATTATGGATTACAGTATCTAGGCTGGGACAGTTTACTGGTCAGTCACTATTTCTGGTCTAGGACCCTGCTTCGGTTCATCCTTGTTTCTGACTCGGATATTTTTCTGGTGTTTTCCTTTTTCTAGGACGGGACTGTTTCCTCGTGAGTCACTATATCTTAACCGGGACCCAATTTCGGTTCTTCCCTGTTTCTGACTTGGATATTTTTCTTGTCTTTCCCTGTATCTGGGACGAGACTGTTTCCTGGTAAGTCACTATATCTGGACCGAGACCCTGTTTCGGTTCATTCCTGCTTCTGACTCAAAAATTTTTTTTGTGGATCACTCTATCTGTGAAGTGAAAGTTTCTTATTGAGGCACCATATCTGGTCCGGGACCCTGTTTCGGTTCATCCTTGTTTCTGACTCGAATATTTTTCTTGTGGATTATAGTATCTGGGATGGGACAGTTTCCAGGTGAGTCACTATATTTGGTTCGGGACCTTGTTTCGGTTCATCCATGTTTCTGAATCGGATATTTTTTTTGTGGATTACAGTATATGGGACGGAACTGTTTCCTGGTGAGTCAGTATAACAGGTCCGAGACACTGTTTCGGTTCATCCCTGTTTCTGACTCGAATATTTTTCTTGTGGATTATAGTATCTGGGATTGGATAGTTTCTAGGTGAGTCACTATATTTGGTTCGGGACCTTGTTTCGGTTCATCCATGTTTCTGAATCGGATATTTTTTTTGTGGATTACAGTATATGGGACGGAACTGTTTCCTGGTGAGTCAATATATCAGGTCCAGGACACTGTTTCTGTTCATCCCTGTTTCTGACTCGAATATTTTTCTTGTGGATTATAGTATCTGGGATGGGACAGTTTCCAGGTGAGTCACTATATTTGGTTCGGGACCTTGTTTCGGTTCATCCCTGTTTTTGAACCGGATATTTTTCATGTGGATTACGGTATCTGGGACGGAACTGTTTCCTGGTGAGTCATTATATCCGGACCGGGACCCTGTTTCGATTCATCCCTGTTTCTGACTTGGATATTTTTCTTGTGTTTTCCTGTTTCTAGGACGAGACTCTTTCCTCATGAGTCACTATATCTTGACCGAGACCCTATTTTGGTTCATCCCTATTTCTAACTCAGATATTTTTCTTGTCTTTCCCTGTATCTTGGACGGGACTGTTTCATGGTAAGTCACTATATCTGGACCGGGACACAGTTTCGGTTCTTCCCTGTTTCTGACTCGGATATTTTTCTTGTGAATCACTGTATCTGGGACGGGACTATTTTCTGGTGAGTCAATATATCAGGTCCGGGACACTGTTTCGGTTCATCCCTGTTTCTGACTCGAATATTTTTCTTGTGGATTATAATATCTGGGATGTGACAGTTTCCAGGTGAGTCACTATATTTGGTTCGGGACCTTCTTTCAGTTCATCCCTGTTTCTGAATCGGATATTTTTCTTATGGATTACAGTATCAATGACGGGACTGTTTCCTGGTGAGTCACTATATCTGGACCGGGACCCTATTTTGGTTAATCCCTGTTTCTGACTCAGATATTTTTCTTTTCTTTCCTTGTATCTGGGACGGGACTGTTTCCTGGTAAGTCACTATATCTGGAACGGGACCCTTTGTCGGTTCATTCCTGTTTCTGACTCGGATATTTTTTTTTTTGTGGATCACTCTATCTTGGACGAGAAAGTTTCCTGTTGAGTCACTATATCTGGTCTGGGAACCTGTTTCGGTTTATCCCTGTTTCTGACTCGAATATTTTTCTTGTGGATTATAGTATCTTGGACGGGACAGTTTCCAGGTGAGTCACTATATTTGGTTCGGGACCTTGTTTCGGTTCATCCAAGTTTCTGAATCGGATATTTTTCTTGTGGATTACAGTATATGGGACGGAACTGTTTCCTGGTGAGTCACTATATCTGGACCGGGACCCTGTTTCGGTTCATCCTTGTTTCGGACTCGGATATTTTTCTTGTGGATCACTATATGTGGGACGGGACTGTTTCCTGGTGAGTCACTATATCTGGACAGGCTTCCTGTTTTATTTTATCCCGGTTTCTGACTCGGATATTTTTCTTGTCTTTCCCTAGATCTGGGACGGGATTGTTTCGTGGTGAGTCACTATATCTGGTCCAGCAACCTGTTTCGGTTCATCCATGTTTCTGATTCGGATATTTTAATTGTGGATTGTTGTATCTAGGCCGGGACCGTTTCCTGGTGAGTCATTATATCAGGTCTAGGACCCTGCTTCGGTTCATCTTTGTTTCTGACTCGGATATTTTTCTTGTGTTTTCCTTTATCTAGGACGGGACTGTTTCCTCGTGAGTCACTATATCTTAACCGAGACCCTATTTCGGTTCATCCCTGTTTCTGACTTGGATATTTTTCTTGTCTTTCCCTTCATCTGGGACGGGACTATTTCCTGGTAAGTCACTATATCTGGACCGGGACCCTCTTTCGGCTCATTCTTGTTTGACTCAGATATTTTTTTTGTGGATCACTCTATCTGGGACGGGAAAGTTTCTTGTTGAGCCACTAGATCTGGTCCGGGACCCTGTTTCGGTTCAACATTCTTTCTGACTCTAATACTTTTCTTGTGCATTATACTATCTGGGACGGGACAGTTTCCAGGGCAGTCACTATATTTGGTTTGGGACCTTGTTTCGGTTCATCCCTATTTCTAAAAGGGATATTTTTGTTGTGGATTACAGTATCTGGGACGGGACAGTTTCCTGCTGACTCACTATATCTCTTCGAGGACCCTGTTTCGGTTCATCCCTGTTTCTGACTCGAATATTTTTCTTTTGGATTATAGTCTCTGGGATGGGACAGTTTCCAGATGAGTCACTATATTTGGTTCGGGACCTTCTTTGGGTTCATCCCTGTTTCTGAATCGGATATTTTTCTTGTGGATTACAGTATCAAGGACGGAACTGTTTCCTGGTGAGTCACTATATCTGGACCGGGACCCTGTTTCGGTTAATCCCTGTTTCTGACTCAGATATTTTTCTTTTCTTTCCCTGTATGTGGGACGGGACTGTTTCCTGGTAAGTCACTATATCTGGACCGGGACCCCATTTCGGTTCTTTCCTGTTTCTGACTCGGATATTTTTTTTTATGGATCACTCTATCTGGGACGAGAAAGTTTCCTGGTGAGTCACAATATCTGGATCGGGACCCTGTTTCAGTTCATCCTTGTTTCGGACTAGGATATTTTTCTTGTGGGTCACTGTATGTGGGATGGGACTGTTTCCTGGTTAGTCACTATATCTGGACCGGGACCCTCTTTCGGTTCATCCCTGTGTCTGACTCGGATATTTTTCTTGTCTTTCCCTGTATCTGGGACGGGACCGTTTCTTGGTAAGTCACAATATCTGGACCGGGACACAGTTTCGGTTCATCCTTGTTTCTGACTAAGATATTTTTCTTGTGGATTACTGTATCTGGGACGGGACTATTTCCTAGTGAGTTAATATATCTGGTCCAGGACACTGTGTTGGTTCATCCCCCTTTCTGACTCGAATATTTTTCTTGTGGATTATTGTATCTGGGACGGGAAAGTTTCCAGGTGTGTCATTATATTTGGTTCGGAACCTTGTTTCGGTTCATCCCTGTTTCTGAATCGGATATTTTTCTTGTGGATTACAGTATATGGGACGGAACTGTTTCCTGGTGAGTCACTATATCTAGACCGGGACCCTGTTTCGGTTCATCCTTGTTTAAAAACTTGAATATTTTTCTTGTGGATCACTGTATGTAGGATAGGACTGTTTCCTGGTGAGTCACTATATCTGGACTGGGACCCTGTTTCGTTTTATCCCGGTTTCTGACTCGGATATTTTTCTTTTCTGGTATTTCCCTGTATCTGGGATGAGACTGTTTCTTGGTGAGTCACTATATCTGGTCCAGCACTCTATTTCGGTTCATCCATGTTTCTGATTCGGATATTTTAATTGTGGATTACAGTATCTAGGCCGGGACAGTTTCTTGTTGAGTCACTATATCTGGTCTAGGACCCTGCTCCGGTTCATCCTTGTTTCTGACTCGGATATTTTTCTTATGTTTTCCTCTATCTAGGATGGGACTGTTTCCTCGTGAGTCACTATATCTTAACTGGGACCCTATTTTTGTTCATCCGTGTTTCTGATTAGGATATTTTTCTTATCTTTCCCTGTATCTGGGACGGGACTGTTTCTTGGTAAGTCATTATATTTGGACGGGACCTTGTTTCTATTCATCACTGTTTCTGACTTAGAGATTTTTATTGTGTTTTCCTTTATCTAGGACGGGACTGTTTCTTCGTGTGTCACTATATCTTAACCGGGACCCTATTTCAGTTCATCCCTGTTTCTGACTCGAATATTTTTCTTGTCTTTCCCTGTATCTGGGACGGGACTGTTTCCTAGTAAGTCACTATATCTGGACCGGGACCCTGTTTCGGTTCATTCCTGTTTCTGACTCGGATCTTTTTTTTGTGGATCATTCTATCTGGGACGGGAAAGTTTCTTGTGGAGTCACTATATCTAGTTCGGGACCCTGTTTCGGTTCATCCTTGTTTCTGACTTGAATATTTTTCTTCTGGATTATAGTATCTAGGACGGGAAAGTTTCCAGGTGAGTTAGTATATTTGGCTCAGGAACTTGTTTCGGTTTATCCCTATTTTTGAACCGGATATTTTTCTTGTGGGTTACAGTATCTGGGATGGAACTGTTTCCTGGTGAGCCAATATATCCGGACCGGGACCCTGTTCCGGTTCATCCCTTTTTTTGACTCGGATATTTTTCTTGTGTTCTCCTGTTTCTAGGACGAGACTCTTTCCTCGTGAGTGACTATATCTTGACCGGGACCCTATTTCGGTTCATCCTGTTTCTGACTTGGATATTTTTCTTGGTGTTTCTCTGTATCTGGGACGGGACTGTTTCTTGGTAAGTCACTATATCTGGACTGGGACACAGTTTCGGATCATCCCTGTTTCTGACTCGGATATTTTTCTTGTGGATCACTGTATCTGGGACGGGACTGTTTCCTGATGAGTCAATATATCTGGTCCAGCACCCTGTTTCGATTCATCCATGTTTCTGATTCGCATATTTTAATTGTGGATTACAGTACCTAGGCTAGGACAGTTTCCTGGTACGTCACTATATCTGGTCTACGACCCTGCTTCAGTTCATCCTTGTTTCTGACGCGGATATTTTTCTTGTGTTTTCCTTTATCAAGGATTGGACTGTTTCCTCGTGAGTCACTATATCTTAACTGGGACCCTGGTTCGGTTCATCCCTGTTTCTGAATCGGATATTTTTCTTGTCTTTCCCTTTATCTGGGACGGGGACTGTTTCTTGTTGAGTCACTATATCTGGACGGGGACCTTGTTTCTATTCAACCCTGTTTCGGACTCATATTTTTCTTGTGGATCTCTCTAAATGGGACGGGACTGATTCCTGGTGAGTCATTATATCTTGTTTAGGACCCTGTTTCGGTTCATCCCTGTTTCTGACTCAGATATTTTTCTTGTGAATTAGAGTATCTGGGACAGGACAGTTTACTGGTGAGTCACTATATTTGTACCGCGACCCTATTTCGGTTCATCGCTGTTTCTAACTCGGATATTTTTCTTGTGGATCTCTCTATCTGGGACGGGACTGATTCCTGATGAGTCATTATATCTGGTCCGGGACCCTGTTTCCGTTCATCCCTCTTTCTGACTCAGATATTTTTCTTGTGGATTACAGTATCTGGGACGGGAACTGTTTCCTGGTGAGTCACTATATCCGGAACGGGACCCTGTTTTGGTTCATCCCTGCTTCTGACTAAGATATTTTTCTTGTATTTTCCTGTTTCTAGGACGAGACTCTTTCCTCGTGAGTCACTATATCTCAACCGGGACCCTATTTCGGTTCATCCCTGTTTCTGACTCGGATATTTTTCCTGTAGATCACTGTATCTAGGACGAGACTGTTTCCTGGTGAGTCATTATATCTGGTCCAGCACCCTGTTTCGGTTCATTCATGTTTCTGATTCGCATATTTTAATTGTGGATTACAGTATCTAGGCCGGGACAGTTTCCAGTTGAGTCACTATATCTGGTCTAGGACGCTGCTTCGGTTCATCCTTGTTTCTGACGCGGATATTTTTCTTGTGTTTTCCTTTATCTAAGACGAGACTGTTTCCTTGTGAGTCACTATATCTTAACCGGGACCCTGTTTCGGTTCATCCATCTTTCTGACTCGGAAATTTTTCTTGTGGATCACTGTATCTGGGACGGAACAGTTTGCTGGTGAGTCAATATACCTAGTCCGGGACCCTGTTTCGGTTCATCCCTATTTCTGATTCGGATATTTTAATTGTTTTTACCTATATCTGCGATGGGCCTGTTTCCTGGTGAGTCACTATATCTGGACCGGGACCCTGTTTCGGTTCATCCCTTTTTCTGACTCGGATATTTCTCTTGTTTTTCCCTGTATCTGGGATGGGCCTGTTTCCTGTTGAGTCACTATATCTGGACCGGGACCCAGTTTCGGTTCATCCCTGTTTCTGACTCGGATATTTTTCTTGTTTTTCCCTGTATCTGGGATGGGCCTGTTTCCTGTTGAGTCACTATATCTGGACCGGGACTCAGTTTCGGTTCATCCCTGTTTCTGACTCGGATATTTTTATTGTTTTTCCATGTATCTGGGATGGGACTGTTTCCTGTTGAGTCACTATATCTGGTCCGGGACCCTGTTTCGGTTCACCTTGTTTCTGAATCGGATATTTTTCTTGTTTTTCTCTGTATCTGGTATGGGCCTGTTTCCTGTTGAGTTACTATATCTGGACCGGGACCCTATTTCGGTTCATCCCTGTTTCTGACTCGGATATTTTTCTTGTTTTTCCCTGTATCTGGGATGGGCCTGTTTCCTGTTGAGTCACTATATCTGGACCGGGACCCAGTTTCGGTTCATCCCTGTTTCTGACTCGGATATTTTTCTTGTTTTTCCCTGTATCTGGGATGGAATGTTTCTTGTTGAGTCACTATATCTGGACCGGGACCCTGTTTCGGTTCATCCCTGTTTCTACCTCGGATATTTTTCTTTTGGACCACTGTATCTATGATGGGCCTGTTGCCTGGTGAGTCACTATATCTGGACCGGGACCCTGTTTCGGTTCATCCCTGTTTCCGACTCGAATATTTTTCTCTTTTTTCCATGTATCTGCGACGGGACTGTTTCCCGGTGAGTCACTATATCTAGACCGGGACCCTGTTTTGGTTCATCCCTTTTTCTGACTCGGATAATTTTCTTGTTTTTCCCTGTATCTGGATGGGCCTGTTTCCTGTTGAGTCACTATATCTGGACCGGGACCCAGTTTCGGTTCATCCCTGTTTCTGACTCGGATATTTTTCTTGTTTTTCCCTGTATCTGGGATGGGCCTGTTTCCTGTTGAGTCACTATATCTGGACCGGGACCCAGTTTCGGTTCATCCATGTTTCTGACTCGGATATTTTTCCTGTTTTTCCCTGTATCTAGGATGGGCCTGTTTCCTGTTGAGTAACTATATCTGAACCGGGACCCAGTTTCGGTTCATCCCTGTTTCTGACTCGGATATTTTTCTTGTTTTTTCCTGTATCTGGTATGGGCCTGTTTCCTGTTGACTCACTATATCTGGACCGGCACCCTGTTTCGGTTCATCCCTGTTTCTGACTCGGATATTTTTCTTGTTTTTCCCTGTATCTGGGATGGGCCTGTTTCCTGTTGAGTCACTATATCTGGACCGGGACCCAGTTTCGGTTCATCCCTGTTTCTGACTCGGATATTTTTCTTGTTTTTCCCTGTATCTGGGATGGACTGTTTCCTGTTGAGTCACTATATCTGGACCGGGACCCTGTTTCGGTTCATCCCTGTTTCTAACTCGGATATTTTTCTTGTGGACCACTGTATCTATGATGGGCCTGTTTCCTGGTGAGTCACTATATCTGGACCGGGACCCTGTTTCGGTTCATCCCTGTTTCTGACTCGGATATTTTTCTCTTTTTTCCATGTATCTGCGACGGGACTGTTTCTCGGTGAGTCACTATATCTAGACCGGGACCCTATTTCACTTCATCCATGTTTCTGACTCGGATATTTTTATTGTTTTTACCTATATCTGCGATGGGCCTGTTTCCTGTTGAGTCACTATATCTGGACCGGGACCCAGTTTCGGTTCATCCCTTATTCTGACTCGGATATTTTTCTTGTTTTTTCCTGTATCTGGTATGGGCCAATTTCCTGTTGACTCACTATATCTGGACCGGGACCCTATTTCGGTCTATCCCTGTTTTTAACTCGGATATTTTTCTTGTTTTTTCTTGTATCTGGGATGGGCCTGTTTCCTGTTGAGTCACTATATCTGGACCGGGACCCAGTTTCGGTTCATCCCTGTTTCTGACTCGGATATTTTTCTTGTTTTTTCCTGTATCTGGTATGGGCCTGTTTCCTGTTGACTCACTATATCTGGACCGGCACCCTATTTCGGTTCATCCCTGTTTCTGACTCGGATATTTTTCTTGTTTTTCCCTGTATCTGGGATGGGCCTGTTTCCTGTTGAGTCACTATATCTGGACCGGGACCCTGTTTCGGTTCATCCCTGTTTCTGACTCGGATATTTTTCTTGTTTTTTCCTGTATCTGGTATGGGCCTGTTTCCTGTTGACTCACTATATCTGGACCGGCACCCTATTTCGGTTCATCCCTGTTTCTGACTCGGATATTTTTCCTGTTTTTCCCTGTATCTGGGATGAGCCTGTTTCCTGTTGAGTCAATATATCTGGACCGGGACCCAGTTTCGGTTCATTCCTGTTTCTGACTCGGATATTTTTCTTGTTTTTTCTTGTATTTGGTATGGGCCCGTTTCCTGTTGAGTTACTATATCTGGACCGGGACCCTGTTTCGGTTCATCCCTGTTTCTGACTCGGATATTTTTCTTGTTTTTTCCTGTATCTGGTATGGGCCTGTTTCCTGTTGACTCACTATATCTGGACTGGGACCCTATTTCGTTTCATCCCTGTTTCTGACTCGGATATTTTTCTTGTTTTTCCCTGCATCTGGGATGGGATCGTTTCCTGTTGAGTCACTATATCCGGACCGGGACCTTGTTTCGGTTCATCCCTGTTTCTGACTCGGATATTTTTCTTGTTTTTCCCTGTATCTGGGATGGACTGTTTCCTGTTGAGTCACTATATCTGGACCGGGACCCTGTTTCGGTTCATCCCTGTTTCTAACTCGGATATTTTTCTTGTGGACCACTGTATCTATGATGGGCCTGTTTCCTGGTGAGTCACTATATCTGGACCGGGACCCTGTTTCGGTTCATCCCTGTTTCCGACTCGAATATTTTTCTCTTTTTTCCATGTATCTGCGACGGGACTGTTTCTCGGTGAGTCACTATATCTAGACCGGGACCCTATTTCAGTTCATCCATGTTTCTGACTCTGATATTTTTATTGTTTTTACCTATATCTGCGATGGGCCTGTTTCCTGTTGAGTCACTATATCTGGACCGGGACCCTGTTTCGGTTCATCCATTTTTCTGACTCGGATATTTTTTTTGTTTTTCCCTGTATCTGGGATGGGCCTGTTTCCTGTTGAGTCACTATATCTGGACCGGGACCCAGTTTCGGTTCATCCCTTATTCTGACTCGGATATTTTTCTTGTTTTTTCCTGTATCTGGTATGGGCCTGTTTCCTATTAACTCACTTTATCTGGACCGGCACCCTATTTCGGTTTATCCCTGTTTCTGACTCGGATATTTTTCTTGTTTTTCCCTGTATCTGGGATGGGCCTGTTTCCTGTTGAGTCACTACATCTGGACCGGCACCCTATTTCGGTTTATCCCTGTTTCTGAATCGGATATTTTTCTTGTTTTTCCCTGTATCTGGGATGGGCCTGTTTCCTGTTGAGTCACTATATCTGGACCGGGACCCAGTTTCGGTTCATCCCTGTTTCTGACTTGGATATTTTTCCTGTTTTTCCCTGTATCTGGGATGAGCCTGTTTCCTGTTGACTCAATAAATCTGGACCGGGACCCAGTTTCGGTTCATTCCTGTTTCTGACTCGGATATTTTTCTTGTTTTTTCTTGTCTCTGGTATGGGCCTGTTTCCTGTTGACTCACTATATCTGGACCGGCACCCTATTTCGGTTTATCCCTGTTTCTGACTCGGATATTTTTCTTGTTTTTCCCTGTATCTGGGATGGGCCTGTTTCCTGTTGAGTCACTATATCTGGACCGGGACCCAGTTTCGGTTCATCCCTGTTTCTGACTCGGATATTTTTCCTGTTTTTCCCTGTATCTGGGATGAGCCTGTTTCCTGTTGAGTCAATATATCTGTACCGGGACCCAGTTTCGGTTCATCCCTGTTTCTGACTCGGATATTTTCGAATCATCCCTGTTTCTGACTCGGATATTTTTCTTGTTTTTTCCTTTATCTGGTATGGGCATGTTTCCTGTTGACTCACTATGTCTGGACCGGCACCCTATTTCGGTTTATCCCTGTTTCTGACTTGGATATTTTTCTTGTTTTTCCCTGTATCTGAGATGGGCCTGTTTCCTGTTGAGTCACTATATCTGGACCGGGACCCAGTTTCGGTTCATCCCTGTTTCTGACTCGGATATTTTTCCTGTTTTTCCCTGTATCTGGGATGGGCCTGTTTCCTGTTGAGTCACTATATCTGGACCGGGACCCAGTTTCGAATCGTCCCTGTTTCTGACTCGGATATTTTTCTTGTTTTTTCCTGTATCTGGTATGGGCCTGTTTCCTGTTGACTCACTATATCTGTACCGGCACCCTATTTCGGTTTATCCCTGTTTCTGACTCGGATATTTTTCTTGTTTTTCCCTGTATCTGGGATGGGCCTGTTTCCTGTTGAGTCACTATATCTGGACCGGGATCCAGTTTCGGTTCATCCCTGTTTCTGACTCGGATATTTTTCCTGTTTTTCCATATATCTGGGATGACCCTGTTTCCTGTTGACTCACTATATCTGGACCGGCACCCAATTTCGTGTTTCGGTTCATCCCTGTTTCTGACTCGGATATTTTTCTTGCTTTTCCCTGCATCTGGGATGGACCCGTTTCCTGTTGAGTCACTATATCTGGACCGGGACCCTATTTCGGTTCATCCCTTTTTTCTGACTCGGATATTTTTCTTGTTTTTCCCTGTATCTGGGATGGGCCTGTTTCCTGTTGAGTCACTATATCTGGACCGGGAGCCACTTTCGGTTCATCCCTGTTTCTGACTTGGATATTTTTCTTGTTTTTCTCTGCATTTGGGATGGGCCCGTTTCCTGTTGAGTCACTATATCTGGACCGGCACCCTATTTCGGTTCATCCCTGTTTCTGACTCGGATATTTTTCTTGGTTTTTCTTGTATCTGGTATGGGCCTGTTTCCTATTGAGTCACTATATCTGGACCGGGACCCAGTTTCGGTTCATCCCTGTTTCTGACTCGGATATTTTTCTTGTTTTTCCCTGCATCTGGGATGGGCCCGTTTCCTGTTGAGTCACTATATCTGGACCGGGACCCAGTTTCGGTTCATCCCTGTTTCTGACTCGGATATTTTTCTTCTTTTTTCCTGTATCTGGTATGGGCCTGTTTCCTGTTGACTAACTATATCTGGACCGGGACCTTATTTCGGTTCATCCCTATTTCTGATATCCCTGTTTCTGACTCGGATATTTTTTTTGTTTTTCCCTGCATCTAGGATGGGCCCGTCTCCTGTTGAGTCACTATATCTGGACCGGGACCCTGTTTCGGTTCATCCCTGTTTCTGACTCGGATATTTTTCTTGTTTTTTCCTGTATCTGGTATGGGCCTTTTTCCTGTTGACTCACTATATCTGGACCGGCACCCTATTTCGGTTTATCCCCTTTTCTGACTCGGATATTTTTCTTGTTTTTACCTGCATCTGGGATGGACCCGTTTCCTGTTGAGTCACTATATCTGGACCGGGACCCTGTTTCGGTTCATCCCTGTTTCTGACTCGGATATTTTTCTTGTTTTTCCATGTATCTGGGATGGACTGTTTCCTGTTGAGTCACGATATCTGGACCGGGACCCTGTTTCGGTTCATCCCTGTTTCTAACTCGGATATTTTTCTTGTGAACCACTGTATCTATGATGGGCCTGTTTCCTGGTGAGTCACTATATCTGGACCGGGACCCTGTTTCGGTTCATCCCTGTTTCCGACTCGAATATTTTTCTCTTTTTTCCATGTATCTGCGACGGGACTGTTTCTCGGTGAGTCACTATATCTAGACCGGGACCCTATTTCAGTTCAACCATGTTTCTGACTCAGATATTTTTATTGTTTTTACCTATATCTGCTCTGACTCGGATATTTTTATTGTTTTTACCTATATCTGCGATGAGCCAGTTTCCTGGAGAGTCACTATATCTGGACCGGGACCCTGTTTCGGTTCATCCCTTTTTCTGACTCGGATATTTTTCTAGGTTTTTCCCTGTATCTGGGATGGGCCTGTTTCCTGTTGAGTCACTATATCTGGACCGGGACCCAGTTTCGGTTCATCCCTGTTTCTGACTCGGATATTTTTCTTGTTTTTCCCTGCATCTGGGATGGGCCCGTTTCCTGTTGAGTCACTAAATCTGGACCGGGACCTTGTTTCGTTTCATCGCTGTTTCTGACTCGGATATTTTTCTTGTTTTTCCCTGCATCTGGGATGGGCCCGTTTCCTGTTAAGTCAATATATCTGTACCGGGACCCTGTTTCGGTTCATCCCTGTTTCTGACTCGGATATTTATCTTGTTTTTTCCTGTATCTGGTATGGGCCTGTTTCCTGTTGACTCACTATATCTGGACCGGGACCCTATTTCGGTTCATCTCTGTTTCTGACTCGGATATTTTTCTTGCTTTTCCCTGCATCCGGGATGGGCCCGTTTCCTGTTGAGTCACTATATCTGGACCGGGACCTTGTTTCGGTTCATCCCTGTTTCTGACTCGGATATTTTTCTTGTTTTTCCCTGCATCTGGGATGGGCCCGTTTCCTGTTGAGTCACTATATCTGGACCGGGACCTTGTTTCGGTTCATCCCTGTTTCTGACTCGGATATTTTTCTTGTTTTTCCCTGCATCTGGGATGGGCTCGTTTCCTGTTGAGTCACTATATCAGGACCGGGACCCAGTTTCGGTTTGGTATGGGCCTGTTTCCTGTTGACTCACTATTTCTGGACCGGGACCTTGTTTCGGTTCATCCCTGTTTCTGACTCGGATATTTTTCTTGTTTTTTCCTGCATATGGTATGGGCCTGTTTCCTGTTGACTCACGATTTCTGGACCGGGACCCTATTTCGGTTCATCTCTGTTTCTGACTCGGATATTTTTCTTGTTTTTCCCTGCATCTGGGATGGGCCCGTTTCTTGTTGAGTCACTATATCTGTACCGGGACCTTCTTTCGGTTCATCCCTGTTTCTGACTCGGATATTTTTATTGTTTTTACCTATATCTGCGATGGGCCTGTTTCCTGGTGAGTCACTATATCTGGACCGGGACCCTGTTTTGGTTCATCCCTTTTTCTGACTCGGATATTTTTCTTGTTTTTCCCTGTATCTGGGATGGGCCTGTTTCCTGTTGAGTCACTATATCTGGACCGGGACCCTGTTTTGGTTCATCCCTTTTTCTGACTCGGATATTTTTCTTGTTTTTTCCTGTATATGGTATGGGCCAGTTTCCTGTTGACTCACTATTTCTGGACCGAGACCCTATTTCGGTTCATCTCTGTTTCTGACTCGGATATTTTTCTTGTTTTTCCCTGCTTCTGGGATGGGCCCGTTTCTTGTTGAGTCACTATATCTGTACCTTTTCTTGTTTTTTCCTGTAACTGGTATGGGCCTGTTTCCTGTTGACTCACTATATCTGGACCGGGACCCTATTTCAGTTCATCCCTGTTTCTGACTCGGATATTTTTATTGTTTTTACCTATATCTGCAATGGGCCTGTTTCCTGGTAAGTCACTATATCAGGACCGGGACCCTGTTTCGGTTCTTCCCTTTTTCTGACTCGGATATTTTTCTTGTTTTTCCCTGTATCTGGGATGGGCCTGTTTCCTGTTGAGTCACTATATCAGGACCGGGACCCTGTTTCGGTTCATCCTTATTTCTTACTCGGTTATTTTACTTGTTTTTCCTATATCTGGGATGGGCCTGTTTCCTGTTGAGTCACTATATCTGGACCCGGTCCCTGTTTCGGTTCATCCCTGTTTCTGACTCGGATATTTTTCTTGTTTTTCTCTGTATCTGGTATGGGCCTGTTTCCTGTTGAGTTACTATATCTGGACCAGGACCCTATTTCGGTTTATCCCTGTTTCTGACTCGGATAGTTTTCTTGTTTTTCCCTGCATCTGAGATGGGCCTGTTTCCTGTTGAGTCACTATATCTGGACCGGGACCCTGTTTCGGTTCATCCCTGTTTCTGACTCGGATATTTTACTTGTTTTTCCTATATCTGGGATGGGCCTGTTTCCTGTTGAGTTACTACATATGGACCGGGACCCTGTTTCGGTTCATACATTTTTCTAACTCGGATATTTTTCTACTTTTTCCCTGTATCTGGGACGGGACTGTTTCCAGTTGAGTCACTATATCTGGACAGGGACCCTGTTTCGGTTCATACCTTTTTCTAACTCGGATATTTTTCTAGTTTTTCCCTGTATCTGGGATGGGCCTGTTTCCTATTTAGTCACTATATCTAGACCGGGACACTGTTTCAGTTCATCCATATTTCTGACTCTGATATTTTTCTTGTTTTTCCCTTTATCTGGGATGGGACTGTTTCCTGTTGAGTCACTATATCTAGACCGGGACCCTGTTTCAGTTCATCCCTGTTTCTGACTCGGATATTTTTCTTGTTTTTTCCTGTATCTGGATGGGCCTTTTTCCTGTTGAGTCACTATATCTGGACCGGGACCTTGTTTCGGTTCATACCTGTTTTTGACTAGGATATTTTTCTTGTTTTTCCCTGTATCTGGGACGGGTCTGTTTCCTACTGAGTCACTATATATGGACCGGGACCCTGTTCCGGTTCATAACTTTTTCTAACTCGGATATTTTTCTTGTTTTTCCCTGTATATGGGATGGGCCTGTTTCCTATTTAGTCACTATATCTAGACCGGGACCCTGTTTCAGTTCATCCCCGTTTCTGACTCGGATATTTTTCTTGTTTTTCCCTGTATCTGGGATGGACTGTTTCCTGTTGAGTCACTATATCTAGACCGGGACCCTGTTTCGGTTCATCCCTGTTTCTAACTCGAATATTTCTCTTGTGGACCACTGTATCTATGATGGGCCTGTTTCCTGGTGAGTCACTATATCTGGACCGGGACGCTGTTTCGGTTCATCCCTGTTTCCGACTCGAATATTTTTCTTGTTTTCCCTGTATCTGCGACGGGACTGTTTCCCGGTGAGTCACTATATCTAGACCGGGACCCTATGTCAGTTCATCCCTGTTTCTGACTCGGATATTTTTATTGTTTTTACCTATATCTGCGATGGGCCTGTTTCTTGGTGAGTCAATATATCTGGACCGGGACCCTGTTTCGGTTCATCCCTGTTTCTGACTAGGATATTTTTCTTGTCTTTTCCTGTATCTGGTATGGGCCTGTTTCCTGTTGACTCACTATATCTGGAACGGGACCCTATTTCGGTTCATCCCTGTTTCTGATTCGGATATTTTTCTTGTTTTTCCCTGCATCTGGGATGGGCCCGTTTCCTGGTGAGTCACTATATCTGGACCGGGACGCTGTTTCGGTTCATCCCTGTTTCCGACTCGAATATTTTTCTTGTTTTTCCCTGTATCTGCGACGGGACTGTTTCCCGATGAGTCAATATATCTAGACCGGGAGCCTATTTCCGTTCATCCCTGTTTCTGACTCTTATATTTTTATTTTTTTACCTATATCTTTGATGGGCCGGTTTCCTAGTGAGTCACTATATCTGGACCGGGACCCTGTTTCGGTTCATCCCTGTTTTCTAACTCGGATATTTTTCTTGTGGACCACTGTACCTATGATGGACCTGTTTCCTGGTGAGTCACTATATCTGGACTGGGACGCTGTTTCGGTTCATCCCTGTTTCCGACTCGAATATTTTTCTTGTTTTTCCCTGTATCTGCGACGGGACTGTTTCCCGTTGAGTCACTATATCTAGACCGGGAGCCTATTTCCGTTCATCCCTGTTTCTGACTCTTATATTTTTATTTTTTTACCTATATCTGCGATGGGCCGGTTTCCTAGTGAGTCACTATATCTGGACCAGGACCCTGTTTCGGTTCATCCCTTTTTCTGACTCGAATATTTTTCTTGTTTTTCCCTATATCTGCGACGGGATTGTTTCCTTGTGAGTCACTATATCTGGACCGGGACCTTGTTTCGGTTCATACCTGTTTCTGACTCGGATATTTTTCTTGTTTTTCCCTGTATCTGGGACGGGACTGTTTCATGTTGAGTCACTATATCTGGACCGGGACCCTGTTTCGGTTCATCCGTGTTTCTAACTCGGATATTTTTCTTGTGGACCACTGTATCTGTGATGGGCCTGTTTCCTGGTGAGTCACTATATCTGGATCGGGACCCTGTTTTGGTTCATCCCTTTTTCTGACTCAGATATTTTTCTTGTTTTTCCCTGTATCTGGGATGGGCCTGTTTCCTGTTGAGTCACTATATCTGGACCGGGACCCTGTTTCGTTTCATCCCTGTTTCTGACTCGGATATTTTTATTTGTTTTTCTCTGTATCTGGTATGGGCCTTCTTCCTGTTGAGTTACTATATCTGGACCGCGACCCTATTTCGGTTCATCCCTGTTTCTGACTAGGATAGTTTTCTTGTTTTTCTCTGCATTTGGGATGGGCCTGTTTCCTGTTGTGTCACTATATCTGGACCGGGACCCTGTTTCGGTTCATCCCTATTTCTGACTCTTATATTTTTCTTGTTTTTCCCTGTATCTGGGATGGGCTGTTTCCTGTTTGACTCGGATATTTTTATTGTTTTTACCTATATCTGCGATGGGCCTATTTCCTAGTGAGTCACTATATCTGGACCAGGACCCTGTTTCGGTTCATCCCTTTTTCTGACTCGAATATTTTTCTTGTTTTTCCCTGTATCTGCGACGGGACTGTTTCCTTGTGAGTCACTATATCTGGACCGGGACCCTGTTTTGGTTCATCCCTGTTTCTGACTCGGATATTTTTCTTGTTTTTCCCTGTATCTGGGACGGGACTGTTTCAGGTTGAGTCACTATATCTGGACCGGGACCCTGTTTCGGTTCATCCCTGTTTCTGACTCAGATATTTTTCTTGTTTTTCCCTGTATCTGGGATGGGCCTGTTTCCTGGTGAGTCACTATATCTGGACCCGGACCCTGTTTCGGTTCATCCCTGTTTCTGACTCGGATATTTTTCTTGTTTTCTCTGTATCTGGTATGGGCCTGTTTCCTGTTGAGTTACTATATCTAGACCGGGACCCTATTTCGGTTCATCCCTGTTTCTGACTCGGATAGTTTTCTTGTTTTTCCTATATCTGGGATGGGCCTGTTTCCTGTTGAGTTACTATATCTGGACCGGGTCCCTGTTTCGGTTCATCCCTGTTTCTGACTCGGTTATTTTTCTTGTTTTTCCCTGTATCTGGGATGGGACTGTTTCCTATTTTTCTTGTTTTTCCATGTATCTGCGACGGGACTGTTTCCCGGTAAGTCACTATATCTAGACCGGGACCCTATTTCAGTTCATCCATGTTTCTGACTCGGATATTTTTATTGTTTTTACCTATATCTGCGATGGGCCTGTTTCCTATTGAGTCACTATATCTGGACCGGGACCCTGTTTCGGTTCATCCCTGTTTCTGACTCGGATATTTTTCTCGTTTTTCCCTCTATCTGGGGTGGACTGTTTCCTGTTGAGTCACTATATCTGGACCGGGACCCTGTTTGGGTTCATCCCTGTTTCTAACTCGGATATTTTTCTTGTGTACCACTGTATCTATGATAGGCCTGTTTCCTGGTGAGTCACTATATCTGGACCAGGACCCTGTTTCGGTTCATCCCTGGTTCCGACTCGAATATTTTTCTTGTTTTTCCATGTATCTGCGACGGGACTGTTTCCCGGTGAGTCACTATATCTAGACCGGGACCCTATTTTAGTTCATCCCTGTTTCTGACTCGGATATTTTTATTGTTTTTACCTATATCTGCGATGGGCCTTTTCTTGGTGAGTCAATATATCTGGACCGGGACCCAGTTTCGGTTCATCCCTTTTTCTGACTCGGATATTTTTCTTGTTTTTTCCTGTATCTGGTATGGGCCTGTTTCCTGTTGACTCACTATATCTGGACCGGGACCCTATTTCGGTTCATCCCTGTTTCTGACTCGGATATTTTTCTTGTTTTTCCCTGCATCTGGGATGGGCCCGTTTCCTGTTGAGTCACTATATCTGGACCGGGACCCTGTTTCGGTTCATCCCTGTTTCTGACTCGGATATTTTTCTTGTTTTTCCCTGTATCTGGGATGGAACTGTTTCCTGTTGAGTCATTATATCTGGACCGGGACCCTGTTTCGGTTCATCCCTGTATCTAACTCGGATATTTTTCTTGTGGACCACTGTACCTATGATGGGCCTGTTTCCTGGTGAGTCACTATATCTGGACCGGGACGCTGTTTCGGTTCATCCCTGTTTCCGACTCGAATATTTTTCTTGTTTTTTCCTGTATCTGCGACGGGACTGTTTCCCGGTGAGTCACTATATCTAGACCGGGACCCTATTTCGGTTTATCCCTGTTTCTGACTCTTATATTTATATTTTTTTACCTATATCTGCGATGGGCCTGTTTCCTAGTGAGTCACTATATCTGGACCAGGACCTTGTTTCGGTTCATCCCTTTTTCTTACTCGAATATTTTTCTTGTTTTTCCCTGTATCTGCGACGGGAATGTTTCCTTGTGAGTCACTATATCTGGACCGGGACCTTGTTTAGGTTCATACCTGTTTCTGACTCGGATAATTTTCTTGTTTTTCCCTGTATCTGGGACGGGACTGTTTCATGTTGAGTCACTAAATCTGGACCGGGACCCTGTTTCGGTTCTTCCCTGTTTCTGACTCAGATATTTTTCTTGTTTTTCCCTGTATCTGGGATTGGCCTGTTTCCTGGTGAGTCACTATATCTGGACCGAGTCCCTGTTTCGGTTCATCCCTGTTTCGGGCTCGGATATTTTTCTTGTTTTTCCTATATCTAGGATGGGCCTGTTTCCTGTTGAGTCACTATATCTGGACCGGGACCCTGTTTCGGTTCATCCCTGTTTCTGACTCGGATATTTTTCTTGTTTTTCCCTGTATCTGGGATGGGACTGTTTCCTGTTGAGTCACTATATCTGGATCGGGACCCTGTTTCGGTTCATCCTTGTTTCTGACTTGGATATTTTTCTTGTTTTTCCCTGTATCTGGGATGGGACTGTTTCCTGTTGAGTCACTATATCTGGTCCGGGACCCTGTTTCGTTTCATCCCTGTTTTTGACTCGGATATTTTTCTTGTTTTTCCCTGTATCTGGGATGGGACTGTTTCCTGTGGAGTCACTATATCTGGACCGGGACCCTGTTTCGGTTCATCCCTGTTTCTGACTCGGATATTTTTCTTGTTTTTCCCTCTATCTGGGATGGGACTGTTTCCTGTTGAGTCACTATATCTGGACCGGGACCCTGTTTCGGTTCATCCGTGTTTCTAACTCGGATATTTTTATTGTGGACCACTGTATCTATGATGGGTCTGTTTCCTGGTGAGTCACTATATCTAGACCGGGACCCTGTTTCGGTTCATACCTGTTTCCGACTCGAATATTTTTCTTGTTTTTCCATGTATCTGCGACGGGACTGTTTCCCGGTGAGTCACTATATCTAGACCGGGACCCTATTTCAGTTCATCCATGTTTCTGACTCGGATATTTTTATTGTTTTTACCTATATCTGCGATGGGCCTGTTTCCTGGTGAGTCACTATATCTGGACCGGGACCCTGTTTCGGTTCATCCCTTTTTCTGACTCGGATATTTTTCTTGTTTTTCCCTGTATCTGGGATGGGCCTGTTTCCTGTTGAGTCACTATATCTGGACCGGGACCCTGTTTCGGTTCATCCCTGTTTCTGACTCGGATATTTTTCTTGTTTTTCTCTGTATCTGGTATAGGCCTGTTACCTGTTGAGTTACTATATCTGGACCGGGAACCTATTTCGGTTCATCCTTGTTTCTGACTCGGATAGTTTTCTTGTTTTTCCCTGCATCTGGGATGGGTCTGTTTCCTGTTGAGTAACTATATCTGGACCCGGACCCTGTTTCGGTTCATCCCTGTTTCTAACTCGGATATTTTTCTTGTGGACCACTGTACCTATGATGGGCCTGTTTCCTGGTGAGTCACTATATCTGGACCGGGACGCTGTTTCGGTTCATCCCTGTTTCCGACTCGAATATTTTTCTTGTTTTTCCCTTTATCTGCGACGGGACTGTTTCCCGGTGAGTCACTATATCTAGACCGGGACCCTTTTTCCGTTCATCCCTGTTTCTGACTCGGATATTTTTATTGTTTTTACCTATATCTGCGATGGGCCTGTTTCCTAGTGAGTCACTATATCTGGACCAGGACCCTGTTTCGGTTCATCCCTTTTTCTGACTCGAATATTTTTCTTGTTTTTCCCTGTATCTGCGACGGGACTGTTTCCTTGTGAGTCACTATATCTGGACCGGGACCTTGTTTTGGTTCATCCCTGTTTCTGACTCGGATATTTTTCTTGTTTTTCCCTGTATCTGGGACGGGACTGTTTCAGGTTGAGTCACTATATCTGGACCGGGACCCTGTTTCGGTTCATCCCTGTTTCTGACTCAAATATTTTTCTTGTTTTTCCCTGTATCAGGGATGGGCCTGTTTCCTGGTGAGTCACTATATCTGGACCCGGACCCTGTTTCGGTTCATCCCTGTTTCAGACTCGGATATTTTTCTTATTTTTCCCTGTCTCTGGGATGGGACTGTTTCCTGTTGAGTCACTATATCTAGACCGGGACCCTGTTTCAGTTCATCCCTGTTTCTGACTCAGATATTTTTCTTGTTTTTACCTGTATCTGGATGGGCCTTTTTCCTATTGAGTCACTATATCTGGACCGGGACCTTGTTTCGGTTCATACCTGTTTTTGACTAGGATATTTTTCTTGTTTTTCCCTGTATCTGGGACGGGTCTGTTTCCTACTGAGTCACTATATATGGACCGGGACCCTGTTTCGGTTCATAACTTTTTCTAACTCGGATATTTTTATTGTTTTTCCCTGTATATGGGATGGGCCTGTTTCCTATTTAGTCACTATATCTAGACCGGGAACCTGTTTCAGTTCATCCCTGTTTCTGACTCGGATATTTTTCTTGTTTTTCCCTGTATCTGGGATGGGCCTGTTTCCTATTGAGTCAATATATCTGGACCGGGACTCTGTTTCGGTTCATCTCTGTTTCTGACTCGGATATTTTTCTTGCTTTTCCCTGTCTCTAGGATGGGACTGTTTCCTGTTGAGTCATTATATCTAGACCGGGACCTTGTTTCAGTTCATCCCTGTTTCTGACTCGGATATTTTTCTTGTTTTTACCTGTATCTGGATGGGCCGTTTTCCTGTTGAGTCACTATATCTGGACCGGGACCTTGTTTCGGATCATACCTGTTTTTGACTAGGATATTTTTCTGGTTTTTCCCTGTATCTGGGACGGGACTGTTTCCTATTGAGTCACTATATATGGACCGGGACCCTGTTTCGGTTCATACCTTTTTCTAACTTGGATATTTTTCTTGTTTTTCCCTGTATCTGGGATAGGCCTGTTTCCTGTTGAGTCAATATATTGGACCGGGACCCTGTTTCGGTTCATCGCTGTTTCTGACTCGGATATTTTTCTTGTTTTTCCCTGTACTTTGGATGGGCCTGTTTCCTGTTGAGTCACTATATATGGAGCGGGACCCTGTTTCGGTTCATACCTTTTTCTAACTCGGATATTTTTCCAATTTTTCCCTGTATCTGGGACGGGACTGTTTCCTGTTGAGTCACTTTATCTGGACCGGGACCCTGTTTCGGTTCATACCTTTTTTCTAACTCGGATATTTTTCAAGTTTTTCCCTGTATCTGGGTGGGGCCTGTTTCCTATTTAGTCACTATATCTAGACCGGGAACCTGTTTCAGTTCATCCCTATTTCTGACTCGGATATTTTTCTTGTTTTTCCCTGTATCTGGGATGGGCCTGTTTCCTGTTGAGTCAATATATCTGGACCGGGACCCTGTTTCGGTTCATCTCTGTTTCTGACTCGGATATGTTTCTTGTTTTTCCCTGTCTCTGGGATGGGACTGTTTCCTGTTGAGTCACTATATCTAGACCGGGACCTTGTTTCAGTTCATCGCGTTTTCTGACTCGGATATTTTTCTTCCTTTTCCCTGTATCTGGGATGGGCCACTTTCCTGTTGAGTCACTATATATGGACCGGGACCCTGTTCCGGTTCATACCTTTTTCTAACTCGGATATTTTTCTTGTTTTTCCCTCTATCTGGGATGGGCCTGTTTCCTGTTGAGTCAATATATCTGGACCGGGACCCTGTTTCGGTTCATCGCTATTTCAGACTCGGATATTTTTCTTGTTTCTCCCTGTATCTTGGATGGGCATGTTTCCTGTTGAGTCACTATATATGGACCGGGACCCAGTTTCGGTTCATACATTTTTCTAACTCGGATATTTTTCTAGTTTTTCCCTGTATCCGGGATGGGCCTGTTTCCTATTTAGTCACTATATCTAGACCGGGACCCTGTTTCAGTTCATCCCTATTTCTGACTCGGATATTTTTCTTGTTTTTCCCTGTATCTGGGATGGGCCTGTTTCCTGTTGAGTCAATATATCTGGACCGGGACCCTGTTTCGGTTCATCCCTGTTTCTGACTCGGATATTTTTCTTGTTTTTCCCTGTATCTGGGATGGGCCTGTTTCCTGTTGAGTCACTATATCTGGACCGGGACCCAGTTTCGGTTCATCCCTGTTTCTGACTCGGATATTTTTCTTGTTTTTCCCTGTATCTGGGATGGGCCTGTTTCCTGTTGAGTCACTATATCTGGACCGGGACCCAGTTTCGGTTCATCCCTGTTTCTGACTCGGATATTTTTCTTGTTTTTCCCTGTATCTGGGATGGGCCTGTTTCCTGTTGAGTCACTATATCTGGACCGGGACCCAGTTTCGGTTCATCCCTGTTTCTGACTCGGATATTTTTCTTGTTTTTCCCTGTATCTGGGATGGGCCTGTTTCCTGTTGAGTCACTATATCTGGACCGGGACCCAGTTTCGGTTCATCCCTGTTTCTGACTCGGATATTTTTCTTGTTTTTCCCTGTATCTGGGATGGGCCTGTTTCCTGTTGAGTCACTATATCTGGACCGGGACCCAGTTTCGGTTCATCCCTGTTTCTGACTCGGATATTTTTCTTGTTTTTTCCTGTATCTGGTATGGGCCTGTTTCCTGTTGACTCACTATATCTGGACCGGGACCCTATTTCGGTTCATCCCTGTTTCTGACTCGGATATTTTTCTTGTTTTTCCCTGTATCTGGGATGGGCCTGTTTCCTGTTGAGTCAATATATCTGGACCGGGACCCTGTTTCGGTTAATCGCTGTTTCTGACTCGGATATTTTTCTTGTTTTTCCCTGTCTCTGGGACGGGACTGTTTCCTGTTGAGTCACTATATCTGGACCGGGACCCTGTTTCGGTTCATACCTTTTTCTAACTCGGATATTTTTCTTGTTTTTCCCTGTATCTGGGATGGGGTTGTTTCCTGTTGAGTCACTATATCTGGACTGGACCCTGTTTCGGTTCATCCCTTTTTCTGACTCGGATATTTTTCTTGTTTTTCCCTGTATCTTGGATGGGCCTGTTTCCTGTTGAGTCACTACATATGGACCGGGACCCTGTTTCGGTTCATACATTTTTCTAACTCGAATATTTTTCTATTTTTTCCCTGTATCTGGGACGCGACTGTTTCCTATTGAGTCACTATATCTGGATCGGGACCCTGTTTCGGTTCATACCTTTTTCTAACTCGGATATTTTTCTTGTTTTTCCCTTTATCTGGGATGAGCCTGTTTCCTATTTAGTCACTATATCTAGACCGTATTTTTCTTGTTCTTCCCTGTATCTGGGATGGGCCTGTTTCCTGTTAAGTCACTATATATGGACCGGGACCCTGTTTCGGATCATACATTTTTCTAACTCGGATATTTTTCTTGTTTTTCCCTTTATCTGGGATGGGCCTGTTTCCTATTTAGTCACTATATCTAGACCGGGACCCTGTTTCAGTTCATCCCTGTTTCTGACTCAGATATTTTTCTTGTTTTTACCTGTATCTGGGATGGGCCTGTTTCCTGTTGAGTCACTATATCTGGACTGGACCCTGTTTCGGTTCAACCCTGTTTCTGACTCGAATATTTTTCTTGTTTTTCCCTGTATGTGGGATGGGCCTTAATGAGCTGCCGAGGCTCCTCAAATTAATTAAGTTTAAGGTCGGTTACCTAGCTTTTTGCAGCATAGGACAGCCCTAAGTCGAACCTAAGGATTGTTCTATTTAGTGAATCATATTAAGAAGCATGTATATAGGGGGGTTTTGATGGTTTATGTGATTAACGAAAATTAATTATCAGTGGTGAAGTTTAAGAGAAAGCAACCAATCCTAGTCTTTACTAATTCTGATTTAAGTTCATCCTTGATTTCTAATGATNCCTTAACTGATTCTGATTTAAGTTCATCCTTGATTTCTAATGATCCATTCAATTATTAACCATATTCTTGGCCTTTAAAACATATCAAGAAGCCTCTCAATGTTTTATGGATTCCACTTGTTAAGCAACTAGAATTCGGTTTTAACTAAGACCAAATGAATTAAGCAAACATTCAAGTCTAGTTTTACCTAACTCCATGATCCAGCCAAGGTGATTAATCCATCCAAAAGCTTAGAAACATTAATCAACCATGCAATCCTCTTTTATCACATGCAATTAAGCAATCACACATGAAGATCCAAATTTGAATTTTAACAATCCAAACAGAATAGTTCAGAGGAAGCAAGAAGCAGATTAATCATTGAATGAATAACAACAACACATAATCTCAAAACCAATAATCAGAATAGCCAAAACCTGGATTGATTTGATGAATTAGCCCTCCATGAACAAGAGAAGCCAAGTTCTTACAAAATATCTGGAGAGAAAACTTAGAGGCTAAGGAAAGAGTAAAAGCTGTCTAAAAATTAGCTGTCTAAAAATATCTAATGACTTGATTATGAATTTCGGCTGCCTCTTTCTTCTGATATAGACCTCCAAAATTACATGCACACCCAAATTGCCCTTAGGGCACACTTGTTCCCATGGGCCTTAGCTACAATTGGGCTTTGGTTTGGGCCCATTTGGACTTGTCATGAGGAAGTTAGGCCCATTTAAGTGGCAAAAGGTGTCTGGAACCGTTAGCTAACTTGCACAGCAAATAAGTCCATCTTAAACATAAAATATGGTGAACTGGTCTTCATATCAATTGAAGCTATTTCTGTTAGCTTTCCAATGGTACCAGTGTTAGGTCCATATGACATACATAACTCAAGTTATGGCCCAAATACTGCATGTAGGTCAGGATCCTGCGACAGCATGTCTTCTCTGGCTTCCAGGCTGCATATGACCTTCTGAACGTCCGAATTAGCTTTGGAGCCCTGAAAGAAAGTTGTAGAAAATTCTCTCAGCTTTCCAACAAGGTATGACTCGGAATTTTTAGACATCCAGAACTCAAGATATGCATGAAACACAGAGACAGCATATAATGCCCAGTATTGCTGGAAATTGCAATTAAGCACAAATGGATCCAAAGTCATGAAATGAGGTCTAAGTCTATGCAATTCAGCCCAAAAGAGGTTTAAAAGACTAAGTATGAGGGATAACTATTATATAAAAAGTGTGTTCATCAAATTCCCCCACACTTAGCTTTTGCACGTCTCGGGCAAACTAAAATTCCAAAACTAAGAAAAGCAAGAATAAGGAAAAAAAAACAAATTTAAAAACTAAAGGATCACCTCCCAATGATATTTATGACCCAGTTTCGGTTCATCCCTGTTTCTGACTCGGATATTTTTCCTTTTTTTTCCTGTATCTGGGATGGACTGTTTCCTGTTGAGTCACTATATCTGGACCGGGACCCTGTTTCGGTTCATCCCTGTTTCTAACTCGGATATTTTTCTTGTGGACCACTGTATCTATGATGGGCCTGTTTCCTGGTGAGTCGCTATATCTGGACCAGGACCCTGTTTCGGTTCATCCCTGTTTCCGACTCGAATATTTTTCTTATTTTTCCATGTATCTGCGACGGCACTGTTTCTCAGTGAGACACTATATCTAGACCGGGACCCTATTTCAGTTCATCCCTGTTTCTGACTCGGATATTTTTATTGTTTTTACCTATATCTGCGATGGGCCTGTTTCCTGGTGAGTCACTATATCTGGACCGGGACCCTGTTTCGGTTCATCCCTTTTTCTGACTCGGATATTTTTCTTGTTTTTCCCTGTATCTGGGATGGGCCTGTTTCCTGTTGAGTCACTATATCTTGACCGGGACCCAGTTTCGGTTTATCCGTATTTCTGACTCGGATATTTTTCCTGTTTTTCCCTATATCTGGGATGGGTCTGTTTCTTGTTGAGTCACTATATCTGGACCGAGACCCAGTTTCGGTTCATCCCTTGGTATGGGTCTGTTTCCTGTTGACTCACTATATCTGGACCGGGATACAGTTTCGGTTTATCCCTGTTTCTGAGTCGGATATTTTTCTTGTTTTTCCCTATATCTGGGATGGGACTGTTTCCTGTTGAGTCACCATATCTGGACCGGGACCTTGTTTCGGTTCATCCCTGTTTCGGACTCGGATATTTTTCTTGTTTTTCCCTGCATCTGGGATGGGCCCGTTTCCTGTTGAGTCACTATATCTGGACCGGGACCCAGTTTCGGTTCATCCCTGTTTCTGACTCGGATATTTTTCTTGTTTTTTCCTGTATCTGGTATGGGCCTGTTTCCTGTTGACTCACTATATCTGGACCGGCACCCTATTTCGGTTTATCCCTGTTTCTGACTCGGATATTTTTCTTGTTTTTCCCTGTATCTGGGATGGGCCTGTTTCCTGTTGAGTCACTATATCTGGACCGGGACCCAGTTTCGGTTCATCCCTGTTTCTGACTCGGATATTTTTCTTGTTTTTTCCTGTATCTGGTATGGGCCTGTTTCCTGTTGACTCACTATATCTGGACCGGCACCCTATTTCGGTTTATTCCTGTTTCTGAGTCGGATATTTTTCTTGTTTTTCCCTGTATTTGGGATGGGACTGTTTCCTGTTGAGTCACTATATCTGGACCGGGACTTCTGGGATGGGCCCGTTTCCTGTTGAGTCACTATATCTGGACCGGGTCTTGTTTCGGTTCATCCCTGTTTCTGACTCGGATATTTTTCTTGTTTTTCCTTGCATCTGGGATGGGCCCGTTTCCTGTTGAGTCACTATATCTGGACCGGGACCCAGTTTCGGTTCATCCCTGTTTCTGACTCGGATATTTTTCTTGTTTTTTCCTGTATCTGGTATGGGCCTGTTTCCTGTTGACTCACTATATCTGGACCGGCACCCTATTTCGGTTTATCCCTGTTTCTGACTCGGATATTTTTCTTGTTTTTCCCTGTATCTGGGATGGGCCTGTTTCCTGTTGAGTCACTATATCTGGACCGGGACCCAGTTTCGGTTCATCCCTGTTTCTGACTCGGATATTTTTCTTGTTTTTTCTTGTATCAAGTATGGGCCTGTTTCCTGTTGACTCACTATATCTGGACCGGGACCCTATTTCGGTTCATCCCCCTTTCTGACTCGGATATTTTTCTTGTTTTTCCCTGCATCTGGGATGGGCCCGTTTCCTGTTGAGTCACTATATCTGGACCGGGACCTTGTTTCGGTTCATCTCTGTTTCTGACTCGGATATTTTTCTTGTTTTTCCCTGCATCTGGGATGGGCCCGTTTCCTGTTGTGTCACTATATCTGGAGCAGGACCCTGTTTCGGTTCATCCCTGTTTCTGACTCGGATATTTTTCTTGTTTTTTCCTGTATCTGGTATGGGCCTGTTTCCTGTTGACTCACTATATCTGGATCGGGACCCTATTTCGGTTCATCCCTGATTCTGACTCGGATATTTTTCTTGTTTTTCCCTGCATCTGGGATGGGCCCGTTTCCTGTTGAGTCTCTATATCTGGACCGGGACCCTGTTTCGGTTCTTCCCTGTTTCCGACTCGAATATTTTTCTCTTTTTTCCATGTATCTGCGACGGGACTGTTTCTCGGTGAGTCACTATATCTAGACCGGGACCCTATTTCAGTTCATCCATGTTTCTGACTCAGACATTTTTATTGTTTTTACCTATATCTGCGATGGGCCTGTTTCCTGGTGAGTCATTATATCTGGACCGGGACCCTGTTTCGGTTCATCCCTTTTTCTGACTCGGATATTTTTCTTGTTTTTCCCTGTATCTGGGATGGGCCTGTTTCCTGTTGAGTCACTATATCTGGACCGGGACCCAGTTTCGGTTCATCCCTGTTTCTGACTCGGATATTCTTCTTGTTTTTTCCTGTTTCTGGTATGGGCCTGTTTCCTGTTGAGTCACTATTTTGGACCGGGACCCAGTTTCGGTTCATCCCTGTTTCTGACTCGGATATTTTTCCTGTTTTTCCATGTATCTGGGATGGACTGTTTCCTGTTGAGTCACTATATCTGGACCGGGACCCTGTTTCGGTTCATCCCTGTTTCTAACTCGGATATTTTTCTTGTGGACCACTCTATCTATGATGGGCCTGTTTCCTGGTGAGTCACTATATCTGGACCGGGACCCTGTTTCGGTTCATCCCTTTTTCCGACTCGAATATTTTTCTCTTTTTTCCATGTATCTGCGACGGGACTGTTTCTCGGTGAGTCACTATATCTAGACCGGGACCCTATTTCAGTTCATCCATGTTTCTGACTCAGATATTTTTTTTGTTTTTACCTATATCTGCGATGGGCCTGTTTCCTGGTGAGTCACTATATCTGGACCGGGACCCTGTTTCGGTTCATCTCTTTTTCTGACTCGGATATTTTTCTTGTTTTTTCCTGTATCTGGTATGGGTCTGTTTCCTGTTGACTCACTATATCTGGAACGGGACCCTATTTCGGTTCATCTCTGTTTTTCACTCGGATATTTTTCTTGTTTTTCCCTGCATCTGGGATGGGCCCGTTTCCTGTTGAGTCACTATATCTGGACCAGGACCTTGTTTCGGTTCATCCCTGTTTCTGACTCGGATATTTTTCTTGTTTTTCCCTGTATCTGGTATGGGCCTGTTTCCTGTTGACTCACTATATCTGGACCGGGACCCTATTTCGGTTCATCCCTGTTTCTGACTCGGATATTTTTCTTGTTTTTCCCTGCATCTGGGATGGGCCCGTTTCCTGTTGAGTCACTATATCTGGACCGGGACCCAGTTTCGGTTCATCCCTGTTTCTGACTCGGATATTTTTCTTGTTTTTTCCTGTATCTGGTATGGGACTGTTTCTTGTTGACTCACTATATCTGGACAGGGACCCTATTTCGGTTCATCCCTGTTTCTGACCCGGATATTTTTCTTGTCTTTCCCTGCATCTGGGATGGGCCCGTTTCCTGTTGAGTCACTATATCTGGACCGGGACCCTGTTTCGGTTCATCCCTGTTTCTGACTCGGATATTTTTCTTGTTTTTTCCTGTATCTGGTATGGGCCTGTTTCCTGTTGACTCACTATATCTGGACCGGGACCCTATTTCGGTTCATCTCTGTTTCTGACTCGGATATTTTTCTTGTTTTTCCCTGCATCTGGGATGGGCCCGTTTCTTGTTGAGTCACTATATCTGTACCGGGACCTTCTTTCGGTTCATCCCTGTTTCTGACTCGGATATTTTTATTGTTTTTACCTATATCTGCGATGGGCCTGTTTCCTGGTGAGTCACTATATCTGGACCGGGACCCTGTTTTGGTTCATCCCTTTTTCTGACTCGGATATTTTTCTTATTGTTCCCTGTATCTGGGATGGGTCTGTTTCCTGTTGAGTCACTATATCTGGACCGGGACCCTGTTTCGGTTCATCCCTGTTTCTGACTCGGATATTTTTCTTGTTTTTTCCTGTATCTGGTATGAGCCTGTTTCCTGTTGAGTCACTATATCTGGATCGGGACCCTATTTCGGTTCATCCCTGTTTCTGACTCGGAAATTTTTCTTCTTTTTCCCTGCTTCTGGGATGGGCCCGTTTCCTGTTGAGTCACTATATCTGGACCGGGACCCTGTTTCGGTACATCCCTGTTTCTGACTCGGATATTTTTCTGGTTTTTCCATGTATCTGGGATGGACTGTTTCCTGTTGAGTCACTATTATTTCTTGTTTTTCCCTGCATCCGGGATGGGCCCGTTTCCTGTTGATTCACTATATCTGGACCGGGACCCTGTTTCGGTTCATCCCTGTTTCTGACTCGGATATTTTTCTTGTTTTTCCCTGTATCTGGGATGGGCCTGTTTCCTGTTGAGTCACTATATCTGGACCGGGACCCAGTTTCGGTTCATCCGTGTTTCTGACTCGTATATTTTTCCTGTTTTTCCCTATATCTGGGATGGGCCTGTTTCCTGTTGAGTCACCATATCTAGATCGGGACCCAGTTTCGGTTCATCCCTGTTTCTGACTCGGATATTTTTCTTGTTTTTTCCTGTATCTGGTATGGGTCTGTTTCCTGTTGACTCACTATATCTGGACCTGGACCCTATTTCGGTTCATCCCTGTTTCTGACTCGGATATTTTTCTTTTTTTTCCCTGTATCTGGGATGGGCCTGTTTCCTGTTGAGTCACTATATCTGGACCGGGACCCAGTTTCGGTTCATCCCTGTTTCTGACTCGGATATTTTTCTTGTTTTTTCCTGTATCTGGTATGGGCCTGTTTCCTGTTGACTCACTATATCTGGACCGGCACCCTATTTCGGTCTATCCCTGTTTCTGAGTCGGATATTTTTCTTGTTTTTCCCTGTATTTTTTCTTGTTTTTTCCTGTATCTGGTATGGGCTTGTTTCCTGTTGAGTCACTATATCTGGACCGGGACCCAGTTTCGATTCATCCCTTTTTCTGACTCGGATATTTTTCCTGTTTTTCCCTATATCTGGGATGGGCCTGTTTCCTGTTGACTCACTATATCTGGACCGGCACCCTATTTCGGTTCATCCCTGTTTCTGACTCGGATATTTTTCTTGTTTTTCCCTGTATCTGGGATGGGCCTGTTTCCTGTTGAGTCACTATATCTGGACCGGGACCCAGTTTCGGTTCATCCCTGTTTCTGACTCGGATATTTTTCTTGTTTTTCCCTGTATCTGGGATGGGCCTGTTTCCTGTTGAGTCACTATATCTGGACCGGGACCCAGTTTCGGTTCATCCCTGTTTCTGACTCGGATATTTTTCTTGTTTTTCCCTGTATCTGGGATGGGCCTGTTTCCTGTTGAGTCACTATATCTGGACCGGGACCCTGTTTCGGTTCATCCCTGTTTCTGACTCGGATATTTTTCTTGTTTTTTCCTGTATCTGGTATGGGCCTGTTGACTCACTATATATGGACCGGCACCCTATTTCGATTTATCCCTGTTTCTGACTCGGATATTTTTCTTGTTTTTCCCTGTATCTGGGATGGGCCTGTTTCCTGTTGAGTCAATATATCTGGACCGGGTCCAAGTTTCGATTCATCCCTGTTTCTGACTCGGATATTTTTCCTGTTTTTTCCCTCTTTCTGACTCGGATATTTTTCTTGTTTTTTCCTGTATCTAGTGTGGGCCTGTTTCCTGTTGACTCACTATATCTGGACCGGGACCCTATTTCGGTTTATCCCTGTTTCTGACTCGGATATTTTTCTTGTTTTTCCCTGTATCTGGGATGGGCCTGTTTCCTGTTGAGTCACTATATCTGGACCGGGACCCAGTTTCGGTTCATCCCTGTTTCTGACTCGGATATTTTTTCTGTTTTTCCCTCTATCTGGGATGGGCCTGTTTCCTGTTGAGTCACTATATTTGGACCGGGACCCAGTTTCGGTTCATCCCTTTTCTGAACTCGGATATTTTTCTTGTTTTTCCCTGTATCTGGGATGGGCCTGTTTCCTGTTGAGTCACTATATCTGACCGGGACCCAGTTTCGGTTCATCCCTGTTTCTGACTCGGATATTTTTCCTGTTTTTCCATATATCTGGGATGGGCCTGTTTCCTGTTGAGTCACTATATCTGGACCGGGACCTTGTTTTGGTTCAACCCTGTTTCTTACTCGGATATTTTTCTTGTTTTTCCCTGCATTTGGTTGACTCGGATATTTTTCTTGTTTTTACCTGCATCTGGGATGGGCCCATTTCCTGTTGAGTCACTATATCTGGACCGGGACCCTGTTTCGGTTCATCCCTTTTTCTGACTCGGATATTTTTCTTGTTTTTCCCTGTATCTGGGATGGGCCTGTTTCCTGTTGAGTCACTATATCTGGACCGGGACCCAGTTTCGGTTCATCCCTGTTTCTGACTCGGATATTTTTCTTGTTTTTCCCTGTATCTGGGATGGGCCTGTTTCCTGTTGAGTCACTATATCTAGACCGGGACCCAGTTTCGGTTTATCCCTGTTTCTGACTCGGATATTTTTCCAGTTTTTCCCTATATCTGGGATGGGCCTTCTTCCTGTTGAGTCACTATATCTGGACCGGGACCCAGTTTCGGTTCATCCCTGTTTCTGACTCGGATATTTTTCTTGTTTTTTCCTGTATCTGGTATGGGCCTGTTTCCTGTTGACTCACTATATCTGGACCGGCACCCTATTTCGGTTTATCCCTGTTTCTGACTCGGATATTTTTCTTGTTTTTCCCTGTATCTGGGATGGGCCTGTTTCCTGTTGACTCACTATGTCTGGACCGGGACCCAGTTTTGGTTCATCCCTGTTTCTGACTCGGATATTTTTCTTGTTTTTTCCTGTATCTGGTATGGGCCTGTTTCCTGTTGACTCACTATATCTGGACCGGGACCCTATTTCGGTTCATCCCTGTTTCTGACTCGGATATTTTTCTTATTTTTCCCTGCATCCTGGATGGGCCCGTTTCCTGTTGAGTCACTATATCTGGACCGGGACCTTGTTTCGGTTCATCCCTGTTTCTGACTCGGATATTTTTCTTGTTTTTCCCTGCATCTGGGATGGGCCCATTTCATGTTGAGTCACTATATCTGGACCGGGACCCTGTTTCGGTTCATCCCTTTTTCTGACTCGGATATTTTTCTTGTTTTTCCCTGTATCTGGGATGGGCCTGTTTCCTGTTGAGTCACTATATCTGGACCGGGACCCAGTTTCGGTTCATCCCTGTTTCTGACTCGGATATTTTTCCTGTTTTTCCCTGTATCTGGGATGGGCCTGTTTCCTGTTGAGTCACTATATCTAGACCGGGACCCAGTTTCGGTTCATCCCTGTGTCTGACTCGGATATTTTTCCTGTTTTTCCCTATATCTGGGATGGGCCTTCTTCTTGTTGAGTCACTATATCTGGACCGGGACCCAGTTTCGGTTCATCCCTGTTTCTGACTCGGATATTTTTCTTCTTTTTTCCTGTCTCTGGTATGGGCCTGTTTCCTCTTGACTCACTATATCTGGACCGGGACCCTATTTCGGTTCATCCCTGTTTCTGACTCGGATATTTTTCTTGTTTTTCCCTGCATCTGGGATGGGCCCGTTTCCTGTTGAGTCACTATATCTGGACCGGGACCTTGTTTCGGTTCATCCCTGTTTCTGACTCGGATATTTTTCTTGTTTTTCCCAGCATCTGGGAAGGGCCCGTTTCCTGTTGAGTCACTATATCTGGACCGGGACCTTGTTTCGGTTCATCCCTGTTTCTGACTCGGATATTTTTCTTATTTTTCCCCGCATCTGGGATGGGCCCGTTTCCTGTTGAGTCACTATATCTGGACCGGGACCCTGTTTCGGTTCATCCCTGTTTCTGACTCGGATATTTTTCTTGTTTTTCCCTTTATCTGGGATGGACTGTTTCCTGTTGAGTCACTATATGTGGACCGGGACCCTGTTTCGGTTCATCCCTGTTTCTAAATCGGATATTTTTCTTGTGGACCACTGTATCTATGATGGGCCTGTTTCCTGCTGAGTCACTATATCTGGACCGGGACCCTGTTTCGGTTCATCCCTGTTTCCGACTCGAATATTTTTCTCTTTTTTCCATATATCTGCGACGGGACTGTTTCTCGGTTAGTCACTATATCTAGACCGGGACCCTATTTCAGTTCATCCATGTTTCTGACTCAGATATTTTTATTGTTTTTACCTATATCTGCGATGGGCCTGTTTCCTGGTGAGTCACTATATCTGGACCGGGACCCTGTTTCGGTTCATCCCTTTTTCTGACTCGGATATTTTTCTTGTTTTTCCCTGTATCTGGGATGGGCCTGTTTCCTGTTGAGTCACTATATCTGGACCGGGACCCAGTTTCGGTTCATCCCTGTTTCTGACTCGGATATTTTTCTTGTTTTTTCCTGTATCTGGTATGGGCCTGTTTCCTGTTGACTCACTATATCTGGACCGGGAGCCTATTTCGGTTCATCCCTGTTTCTGACTCGGATATTTTTCTTGTTTTTTCCCTGCATCTGGGATGGGCCCGTTTCCTGTTGAGTCACTATATCTGGACCGGGACCCTGTTTCGGTTCATCCCTGTTTCTGACTCGGATATTTTTCTTGTTTTTCCCTGTATCTGGGATGGGCCTGTTTCCTGTTGACTCACTATATCTGGACCGGGACCCAGTGTCGTTCATCCCTGTTTCTGACTCGGATATTTTTCCTGTTTTTCCCTATATCTGGGATGGGCCTGTTTCCTGTTGACTCACTATATCTGGACCGGGATCCAGTCTCGGTTCATCCCTGTTTCTGACTCGGATATTTTTCTTGTTTTTTCCTGGACCCTGTTTCGGTTCATCCCTTTTTCTGACTCGAATATTTTTCCTGTTTTTCCCTATATCTGGGATGGGCCTGTTTCCTGTTGAGTCACTATATTTGGACGGGGACCCAATTTCGGTTCATCCCTGTTTCTGACTCGGATATTTTTCTTGTTTTTTCCTGTATCTGGTATGGGCCTGTTTCCTGTTGACTCACTATATCTGGACCGGGACCCTATTTCGGTTCATCCCTGTTTCTGACTCGGATATTTTTCTTGTTTTTCCCTGCATCTGGGATGGGCCCGTTTCCTGTTGCGTCACTATATCTGGACCGGGACCCTGTTTCGGTTCATCCCTGTTTCGGACTCGGATATTAAAGAACCAAAAAGGACATAGACCATACCCGGACTTTCCTGTTGGCTCACTTTATCTGGACCGGGACCCTATTTCGGTTCATCCCTGTTTCTGACTCGGATATTTTTCTTGTTTTTCCCTGCATCTGGGATGGGCCCGTTTCCTGTTGAGTCACTATATCTGGACCGGGACCCTGTTTCGGTTCATCCCTGTTTCTGACTCGGATATTTTTCTTGTTTTTCCCTGCATCTGGGATGGGCCCGTTTCCTGTTGAGTCACTATATCTGGACCGGGACCCAGTTTCGGTTCATCCCTGTTTCTGACTCGGATACTTTTCCTGTTTTTCCATATATCTGGGATGGGCCTGTTTCCTGTTGAGTCACTATATCTGGACCGGGACCCTGTTTCGGTTCATCCCTGTTTCTGACTCGGATATTTTTCTTGTTTTTTCCTGTATCTGGTATGAGCCTGTTTCCTGTTGACTCACTATATCTGGACCGGGATCCTATTTCGATTTATCCCTGTTTCTGACTCGGATATTTTTCTTGTTTTTCCCTGTATCTGGGATGGGCCTGTTTCCTGTTGAGTCACTATATCTGGACCGGGACCCTGTTTCGGTTCATCCCTGTTTCTAACTCGGATATTTTTCTTGTGGACCACTGTATCTATGATGGGCCTGTTTCCTGGTGAGTCACTATATCTGGACCGGGACCCTGTTTCGGTTCATCCCTGTTTCCGACACGAATATTTTTCTTTTTTTTCCATGTATCTGCGACGGGACTGTTTCTCGGTGAGTCACAATATCTAGACCGGGACCGTATTTCAGTTCATCCCTGTTTCTGACTCGGATATTTTTATTGTTTTTACCTATATCTGCGATGGGCCTGTTTCCTGGTGTGTCACTTTATCTGGACCGAGACCCTGTTTCGGTTCATTCCTATTTCTGACTCGGATATTTTTCTTGTTTTTTCCTGTATCTGGTATGGGCCTGTTTCCTGTTTACTCACTATATCTGGACCGGGTCCCTATTTCGGTTCATCCCTGTTTCTGACTCGGATATTTTTCTTGTTTTTCCCTACATCTGGGATGGGCCCGTTTCCTGTTGAGTCACTATATCTGGACCGGGACCTTGTTTCGGTTCATCCCTGTTTCTGACTCGGATATTTTTCTTGTTTTTCCCTATATCTGGGATGGGCCTGTTTCCTGTTGAGTCACTATATCTGGACCGGGACCCAGTTTCGGTTCATCCCTGTTTCTGACTCGGATATTTTTCTTGTTTTTCCCTAAATCTGGGATGGGCCTGTTTCTTGTTGAGTCACTATATCTGGACCGGGACCCAGTTTCGGTTCATCCCTGTTTCTGACTCGGATATTTTTCCTGTTTTTCCCTGTATCTGGGATGGACTGTTTCTTGTTGAGTCACTATATCTGGACCGGGACCCTGTTTCGGTTCATCCCTGTTTCTAACTCGGATATTTTTCTTGTGGACCACTGTATCTTTGATGGGCCTGTTTCCTGGTGAGTCACTATATCTGGACCGGGACCCTGTTTCGGTTCATCTCTGTTTCCGACACGAATATTTTTCTCTTTTTTCCATGTATCTGCGACGGGACTGTTTCTCGGTGAGTCACTATATCTAGACCGGGACCGTATTTCAGTTCATCCCTGTTTCTGACTCGGATATTTTTATTGTTTTTACCTATATCTGCGATGGGCCTGTTTCCTGGTGAGTCACTATATCTGGACCGGGACCCTGTTTCGGTTCATCCCTTTTTCTGACTCGGATATTTTTCTTGTTTTTCCCTGTATCTGGGATGGGCCTGTTTCCTGTTGAGTCACTATATCTGGACCGGGACCCAGTTTCGGTTCATCCCTGTTTCTGACTCGGATATTTTTCTTGTTTTTCCCTGTATCTGGGATGGGCCTGTTTCCTGTTGAGTCACTATATCTGGACCGGGACCCAGTTTCGGTTCATCCCTGTTTCTGACTCGGATATTTTTCTTGTTTTTCCCTGTATCTGGGATGGGCCTGTTTCCTGTTGAGTCACTATATCTGGACCGGGACCCAGTTTCGGTTCATCCCTGTTTCTGACTCGGATATTTTTCTTGTTTTTCCCTGTATCTGGGATGGGCCTGTTTCCTGTTGAGTCACTATATCTGGACCGGGACCCAGTTTCGGTTCATCCCTGTTTCTGACTCGGATATTTTTCTTGTTTTTCCCTGTATCTGGGATGGGCCTGTTTCCTGTTGAGTCACTATATCTGGACCGGGACCCAGTTTCGGTTCATCCCTGTTTCTGACTCGGATATTTTTCTTGTTTTTCCCTGTATCTGGGATGGGCCTGTTTCCTGTTGAGTCACTATATCTGGACCGGGACCCAGTTTCGGTTCATCCCTGTTTCTGACTCGGATATTTTTCTTGTTTTTCCCTGTATCTGGGATGGGCCTGTTTCCTGTTGAGTCACTATATCTGGACCGGGACCCAGTTTCGGTTCATCCCTGTTTCTGACTCGGATATTTTTCTTGTTTTTCCCTGTATCTGGGATGGGCCTGTTTCCTGTTGAGTCACTATATCTGGACCGGGACCCAGTTTCGGTTCATCCCTGTTTCTGACTCGGATATTTTTCTTGTTTTTCCCTGTATCTGGGATGGGCCTGTTTCCTGTTGAGTCACTATATCTGGACCGGGACCCAGTTTCGGTTCATCCCTGTTTCTGACTCGGATATTTTTCTTGTTTTTCCCTGTATCTGGGATGGGCCTGTTTCCTGTTGAGTCACTATATCTGGACCGGGACCCAGTTTCGGTTCATCCCTGTTTCTGACTCGGATATTTTTCTTGTTTTTTCCTGTATCTGGGATGGGCCTGTTTCCTGTTGAGTCACTATATCTGGACCGGGACCCTATTTCGGTTTATCCCTGTTTCTGACTCTGATATTTTTCTTGTTTTTCCCTGTATCTGGGATGGGCCTGTTTCCTGTTGAGTCACTATATGTGGACCGGGACCCAGTTTCGTTTCATCCCTGTTTCTGACTCGGATATTTTTCCTGTTTTTCCCTATATCGGGAATGGGCCTGTTTCCTGTTGAGTCACTATATCTGGACCGGGACCCTGTTTCGGTTCATCCCTGTTTCTAACTCGGATATATTTCTCTTGGACCACTGTATCTATGATGGGCCTGTTTCCTGGTGAGTCACTATATCTGGACCGGGACCCTGTTTCGGTTCATCCCTGTTTCCGACTTGAATATTTATCTCTTTTTTCCATGTATCTGCGACGGGACTGTTTCTCGGTGAGTCACTATATCTAGACCGGGACCCTATTTCAGTTCATCCCTGTTTCTGACTCAGATATTTTTATTGTTTTTACCTATATCTGCGATGGGCCTGTTTCCTGGTGAGTCACTATATCTGGACCGGGACCCTGTTTCGGTTCATCCCTGTTTCTGACTCGGATATTTTTCTTGTTTTTCCCTGCATCTGCGATGGGCCTGTTTCCTGGTGAGTCACTATATCTGGACCGGGACCCTGTTTCGGTTCATCCCTTTTTCTGACTCGGATATTTTTCCTGTGTTTCCCTATATCTGGGTTGGGCCTGTTTCCTGTTGAGTCACTATATCTGGACTGGGACCCAGTTTCGGTTCATCCCTGTTTCTGACTCGGATATTTTTCTTGTTTTTTCCTTTATCTGGTATGGCGCTGTTTCCTGTTGACTCACTATATCTGGACCGGGACCCTATTTCGGTTCATCCCTGTTTCTGACTCGGATATTTTTCTTGTTTTTTCCTGTATCTGGTATGGGCCTGTTTCCTGTTGACTCACTATATCTGGACCGGGACCCTATTTCGGTTTATTCCTCTTTCTGACTCGGATATTTTTCTTGTTTTTCCCTGCATCTGGGATGGGCCTGTTTCCTGTTGACTCACTATATCTGGACCGGCACCCTATTTCGGTTTATCCCTGTTTCTGACTCGGATATTTTTCTTTTTTTTCCCTGTATCTGGGATGGGCCTGTTTCCTGTTGAGTCACTATATCTGGACCGGGACCCAGTATCGGTTCATCCCTGTTTCTGACTCGGATATTTTTCCTGTTTTTCCTGGTTCATCCCTGTTTCTGACTCGGATATTTTTCTTGGTTTTTCCTTTATCTGGTATGGGCCTGTTTCCTGTTGACTCACTATATCTGGACCGGGACCCTATTTCGGTTCATCCCTGTTTCTGACTCGGATATTTTTCTTTTTTTTCCCTGTATCTGGGATGAGACTGTTTCCTGGTGAGTCACTATATTTGGACCGGGACCCTGTTTCGGTTCATCCCTGTTTCTGACTCGGATATTTTTCTTATTTTTTCCTGTATCTGGTATGGGCCTGTTTCTTGTTGACTCACTATATCTCGACCGGCACCCTATTTCGATTTATCCCTGTTTCTGACTCGGATATTTTTCTTGTTTTTCCCTGTATCTGGGATGGGCCTGTTTCCTGTTGAGTCACAATATCTGGACCGGGACCCAGTTTCGGTTCATCCCTGTTTCTAACTCAGATTTTTTTCCTGTTTTTCCCTATATTTGGGATGGGCCTGTTTCCTGTTGAGTCACTATATCTGGACCGTGACCCAGTTTCGGTTCATCCCTGTTTCTGACTCGGATATTTTTCTTGTTTTTTCCTGTATCTAGTATGGGCCTGTTTCCTGTTGACTCACTATATCTGGACCGGCACCCTATTTCGGTTCATCCCTGTTTCTGACTTGGATATTTTCCTTGTTTTTCCCTGCATCTGGGATGGGCCCGTTTCCTGTTGAGTCACTATATCTAGACCGGGACCCTATTTCGCTTCATCCCTGTTTCTGACTCGGATATTTTTCTTGTTTTTTCCTGTATATGGTATGGGTCTGTTTCCTGTTGACTCACTATATCTAGACCGGGACCCTATTTCGCTTCATCCCTGTTTCTGACTCGGATATTTTTCTTGTTTTTCCCTGCATCCGGGATGGGCCCGTTTCCTGTTGAGTCACTATATCTGGACCGGGACCTTGTTTCGGTTCATCCCTGTTTCTGACTCGGATATTTTTCTTGTTTTTCCCTGCATCTGGGATACGACCGTTTCCTGTTGAGTCACTATATCTGGACCGGGACCCTGTTTCGGTTCATCCCTTTTTCTGACTCGGATATTTTTCTAGTTTTTTCCTGTATCTGGTATGGGCCTGTTTCCTGTTGACTCACTTTATTTTTCTTGTTTTTTCCTGTATCTGGTATGGGTCTGTTTCCTGTTAACTCACTATATATGGACCGGGACCCTATTTCGGTTCATCCCTGTTTCTGACTCGGATATTTTTCTTGTTTTTCCCTGCATCTGGGATGGGCCCGTTTCCTGTTGAGTCACTATATCTGGACCGGGACCCTGTTTCGGTTCATCCCTGTTTCTGACTCGGATATTTTTCTTGGTTTTTCCAGTATCTGGTATGAGCCTGTTTCCTGTTGACTCACTATATCTGGACCTCTGTGTCTGGTATGGGCCTGTTTCCTGTTGACTCACTATATCTGGATCGGGACCCTATTTCGGTTCATCTCTGTTTCTGACTCGGATATTTTTCTTGTTTTTCCCTGCAATTGGGATGGGCCCGTTTCCTGTTGAGTCACTATATCTGGACCGGGACCTTGTTTCGGTTCATCCCTGTTTCTGACTCGGATATTTTTCTTGTTTTTCCCTGTATCTGGGATGGGCCTGTTTCCTGATGAGTCACTATATCTGGACCGGGTCCCTGTTTTGGTTCATCCCTTTTACTGACTCGGATATTTTTCTTGTTTTTTCCTGTATCTGGGGTGGGCCTGTTTCCTGTTGAGTCACATTATCTGTACCGGGACCCAGTTTCGGTTCATACCTGTTTCTGACTCGGATATTTTTCCTATTTTTCCCTATATCTGGGATGGGCCTGTTTCCTGTTGAGTCACTATATCTGGACCGGGACCCAGTTTCGGTTCATCCCTGTTTCTGACTCGGATATTTTTCTTGTTTTTTCCTGTATCTGGTATGGGCCTGTTTCCTGTTGACTCACTATATCTGGACCGGGACCCTATTTCGGTTCATCTCTGTTTCCGACTCAGATATTTTTCTTGTTTTTCTCTGTATCTGGTATGGGCCTGTTTCCTGTTGAGTTACTATATCTGGACCGGGACCCTATTTCGTTTCATCCATGTTTCTGACTCGGATAGTTTTCTTGTTTTTCCCTGCATTTGGGATGGGCCTGTTTCCTGTTGAGTCACTATATCTGGACCGGGACCCGGTTTCAATTCATCCCTGTTTCTGACTCGGATATTTTTCTTGTTTTTCCCTATATCTGGGATGGACTAATTCCTGTTGAGTCACTATATCTTGACCGGGACCCTGTTTCGGGTCATCCCTGTTTCTAACTCGTATATTTTTCTTGTGGACCACTGTATCTATGATGGGCCTGTTTCCTGGTGAGTCACTATATCTGGACCGGGACCCTGTTTCGGTTCATCCCTGTTTCCAACTCGAATATTTTTCTTGTTTTTCCATGTATCTGCGACGGGACTGTTTCCCGTTGAGTCACTATATCTAGACCGGGACCCTATTTCAGTTCATCCCTGTTTCTGACTCGGATATTATTATTGTTTTTACCTATATCTGCGATGGGCCTGTTTCCTGGTGAGTCACTATATCTGGACCGGGACCCTGTTTCGGTTCATCCCTTTTTCTGACTCGGATATTTCTCTTGTTTTTCCCTGTATCTGGGATGGGCCTGTTTCCTGTTGAGTCACTATATCTGGACCGGGACCCAGTTTCGGTTCATCCCTGTTTCTGACTCGGATATTTTTCTTGTTTTTCCCTGTATCTGGGATGGGACTGTTTCCTGTTGAGTCACTATATCTGGACCGGGACCCTGTTTCGGTTCATCCTTGTTTCTGACTCGGATATTTTTCTTGTTTTTCTCTGTATTTGGTATGGGCCTGTTTCCTATTGAGTTACTATATCTGGACCGGGACCCTATTTCGGTTCATCCCTGTTTCTGACTCGGATAGTTTTCTTGTTTTTCCATGCATCTGGGATGGGCTTGTTTCCTGTTGAGTCACTATATCTTGACCGGGACCTTGTTTTCGTTCATCCCTGTTTCTGACTCGGATATTTTTCTTGTTTTTCCCTGTATCTGGGACGGACTGTTTCCTGTTGAGTCACTATATCTGGACCGGGACCCTGTTTCGGTTCATCCCTGTTATTAACTCGGATATTTTTCTTGTGGACCACTGTATCTATGATGGGCCTGTTTCCTGGTGAGTCACTATATCTAGACCAGGATCCTGTTTCGGTTCATCCCTGTTTCCGACTCGAATATTTTTCTCTTTTTTCCGTGTATCTGCGACGGGACTGTTTCCCGGTGAGTCACTATATCTGGACCGGGACCCTGTTTCGGTTCATCCCTTTTTTTGACTAGGATATTTTTCTTGTTTTTCCCTATATCTGGGATGGGCCTGTTTCCTGTTGAGTCACTATATCTGGACCGGGACCCTATTTCGGTTCATCCCTGTTTCTGACTCGGATATTTTTCTTGTTTTTCCCTGCATCTGGGATGGGCCCGTTTCCTGTTGAGTCTTTATATCTGAACCGGGACCCTATTTCGGTTCATCCTTGTTTCTGACTCGGATATTTTTCTTTTTTTTCCCTGCATCTTGGATGGGCCCGTTTCCTGTTGAGTCACTATATCTGGACCGGGACCCTGTTTCGGTTCATCCCTGTTTCTAACTCGGATATTTTTCTTGTGGACCACTGTATCTATGATGGGCCTGTTTCCTGGGGAGTCATTATATCTAGACCGGGACCCTGTTTCGGTTCATCCCTGTTTCCGACTCGAATATTTTTCTCGTTTTTCCATTTATCTGCGACGGGACTGTTTCTCGGGGAGTCACTATATCTGGACCGGGACCCTGTTTCGGTTCATCCCTTTTTCTGACTCGTATATTTTTCTTGTTTTTCCCTATATCAGGGATGGGCCTGTTTCCTGTTGAGTCACTATATCTGGACCGGGACCCAGTTTCGGTTCATCCCTGTTTCTGACTCGGATCTTTTTCTTTTTTTTTCCTGTATCTGGTATGGGCCTGTTTCTTGTTGACTCACTATATATGGACCGGGACGCTATTTCGATTCATCCTTGTTTCTGACTCGGATAGTTTTCTAGTTTTTCCCTGCATCTGGGATGGGCCTGTTTCCTGTTGAGTCACTATATCTGGACCGGGAACCTGTTTCAATTCATCCCTGTTTCTGACTCGGATATTTTTCTTGTTTTTCCCTATATCTGGGATGGACTGTTTCCTGTTGAGTCACTATATCTTGACCGGGACCCTGTTTCGGGTCATCCCTGTTTCTAACTCGTATATTTTTCTTGTGGACCACTGTAACTATGATGGGCCTGTTTCCTGGTGAGTCACTATATCTGGACCGGGATGGCCTGTTTCCTGTTGACTCACTATATCTGGACCGGGACCTTATTTTGGTTCATCCCTATTTCTGACTCGGATATTTTTCTTGTTTTTCCCTGCATCTGGGATGGGCCCGTTTCCTGTTGAGCCACTATATCTGGACCGGGACCCTGTTTCGGTTCATCCCTGTTTCTGACTCGGATATTTTTCTTGTTTTTCCCTGTATCTGGGATGGGCCTGTTTCCTGTTGAGTCACTATATCTGGACCGGGACCCAGTTTCGGTTCATCCCTGTTTCTGACTCGGATATTTTTCCTGTTTTTCCCTGTATCTGGGATGGGCCTGTTTCCTGTTGAGTCACTATATCTGGACCGGGACCCAGTTTCGGTTCATCCCTGTTTCTGACTCGGATATTTTTCTTGTTTTTCCCTGTATCTAGGATGGGCCTGTTTCCTGTTGAGTCACTATATCTGGACCGGGACCCAGTTTCGGTTCATCGCAGTTTCTGACTCGGATATTTTTCTTGTTTTTTCCTGTATCTGGTATGGGCCTGTTTCCTGTTGTCTCACTATATCTGGACCGGCACCTTATTTCGGTTTATCCCTGTTTCTGACTCGGATAGTTTTCTTGTTTTTCCCTGTATCTGGGATGGGCCCGTTTCCTATTGAGTCACTATATCTGGACCGGGACCTTGTTTCGGTTCATCCCTGTTTCTGACTCGGATATTTTTCTTGTTTTTCCCTGCATCTGGGATGGGCCCGTTTCCTGTTGAGTCACTATATCTGGACCGGGACCCTGTTTCGGTTCATCCCTGTTTCTGACTCGGATATTATTCTTGTTCTTCCCTGTATCCGGGATGGGCCCGTTTCCTGTTGAGTCACTATATCTGGACCGGGACCTTGTTTCGGTTCATCCCTGTTTCTGACTCGGATATTTTTCTTGTTTTTCCCTGCATCTGGGATGGGCCCGTTTCCTGTTGAGTCACTATATCTGGACCGGGACCCTGTTTCGGTTCATCCCTGTTTCTGACTCGGATATTTTTCTTGTTTTTTCCTGTATCTGGTATGGGCCTGTTTCCTGTTGACTCACTATATCTGGACCGGCACCCTATTTCGGTTTATCCCTGTTTCTGACTCGGATATTTTTCTTGTTTTTCCCTGTATCTGGGATGGGCCTGTTTCCTGTTGAGTCACTATATCTGGACCGGGACCCAGTTTGGGTTCATCCGTGTTTCTGACTCGGATATTTTTCCTGTTTTTCCCTTTTTTTGACTCGGATATTTTTCCTGTTTTTCCCTGTATCTGGGATGGACTGTTTCCTATTGAGTCACTATATCTGGACCGGGACCCTGTTTCGGTTCATCCCTGTTTCTAACTCGGATATTTTTCTTGTGGACCTCTGTATCTATGATGGGCCTGTTTCCTGGTGAGTCGCTATATCTGGACCGGGACCCTGTTTCGGTTCATCCCTGTTTCCGACTCAATTATTTTTCTCTTTTTTCCATGTATCTGCGACGGGACTGTTTCTCGGTGAGTCACTATATCTAGACCGGGACCCTATTTCAGTTCATCCCTGTTTCTGACTCGGATATTTTTATTGTTTTTACCTATATCTGCGATGGGCCTGTTTCCTGGTGAGTCACTATATCTGGACCGGGACCCTGTTTCGGTTCATCCCTTTTTCTGACTCGGATATTTTTCTTGTTTTTCCCTGTATCTGGGATGGGCCTGTTTCCTGTTGAGTCACTATATCTGGACCGGGACCCAGTTTCGGTTCATCCCTGTTTCTGACTCGGATATTTTTCTGGTTTTTTCCTGTATCTGGTATGGACCTGTTTCCTGTTGACTCACTATATCTGGACCGGCACCCTATTTCGGTTTATCCCTGTTTCTGAGTCGGATATTTTTCTTGTTTTTCCCTGTATTTGGTATGGGCCTGTTTCCTATTGAGTCACTATATCTGGACCGGGACCCAGTTTCGGTTCATCCCTGTTTCTCACTCGGATATTTTTCCTGTTTTTCCATATATATGGGATGGGCCTGTTTCCTGTTGAGTCACTATATCTGGACCGGGACCGAGTTTCTTCATCCCTGTTTCTGACTCGGGTATTTTTCTTGTTTTTCCCTGTATCTGGGATGGACTATTTCCTGTTGAGTCACTATATCTGGACCGGGACCCTGTTTCGGTTCATCCCTGTTTCTAACTCGGAAATTTTTCTTGTGAACCACTGTATCTATGATGGGCCTGTTTCCTGGTGAGTCACTATATCTGGACCGGGACCCTGTTTCGGTTCATCCCTGTTTCCGACTCGAATATTTTTCTCTTTTTTCCATGTATCTGCGACGGGACTGTTTCTCGGTGAGTCACTATATCTAGACTGGGACCCTATTTCAGTTCATCTCTGTTTCTGACTCGGATATTTTTATTGTTTTTACCTATATCTGCGATGGGCCTGTTTCCTGGTGAGTCACTATATCTGGACCGGGACCCTGTTTCGGTTCATCCCTTTTTCTGACTCGGATATTTTTCTTGTTTTTCCCTGTATCTGGGATGGGCCTGTTTCCTGTTGAGTCACTATATCTGGACCGGGACCCAGTTTCGGTTCATCCCTGTTTCTGACTCGGATATTTTTCCTGTTTTTCCCTGTATCTGGGATGGGCCTGTTTCCTGTTGAGTCACTATATCTGGACCGGGACCCAGTTTCGGTTCATCCCTGTTTCTGACTCGGATATTTTTCCTGTTTTTCCCTATATCTGGGATGGGCCTGTTTCCTGTTGAGTCACTATATCTGGACCGGGACCCAGTTTCGGTTCATCCCTGTTTCTGACTCGGATATTTTTCTTGTTTTTCCCTGTATCTGGTATGGGCCTGTTTCCTGTTGACTCACTATATCTGGACCGGGACCCTATTTCGGTTCATCCCTGTTTCTGACTCGGATATTTTTCTTGTTTTTCCCTGCATCTGGGATGGGCCCGTTTCCTGTTGAGTCACTATATCTGGACCGGGACCCTGTTTCGGTTCATCCCTGTTTCTGACTCGGATATTTTTCTTGTTTTTCCCTGCATCTGGGATGGGCCCGTTTCCTGTTGAGTCACTATATCTGGACCGGGACCCTGTTTCGGTTCATCCCTGTTTCTGACTCGGATATTTTTCTTGTTTTTCCCTGCATCTGGGATGGGCCCGTTTCCTGTTGAGTCACTATATCTGGACCGGGACCCTGTTTCGGTTCATCCCTGTTTCTGACTCGGATATTTTTCTTGTTTTTCCCTGCATCTGGGATGGGCCCGTTTCCTGTTGAGTCACTATATCTGGACCGGGACCCTGTTTCGGTTCATCCCTGTTTCTGACTCGGATATTTTTCTTGTTTTTCCCTGCATCTGGGATGGGCCCGTTTCCTGTTGAGTCAGTATATCTGGACCGGGAACCTGTTTCGGTTCATCCCTGTTTCTGACTCGGATATTTTTCTTGTTTTTCCCTGTATCTGGGATGGACTGTTTCCTGTTGAGTCACTATATCTGGACCGGCACCCTGTATCGGTTCATCCCTGTTTCTAACTCGGAAATTTTTCTTGTGGACCACTGTATCTATGATGGGCCTGTTTCCTGGTGAGTCACTATATCTGGACCGGGACCCTGTTTTGGTTCAACCCTGTTTCCGACTCGAATATTTTTCTCTTTTTTCCATGTATCTGCGACGGGACTGTTTCTCGGTGAGTCACTATATCTAGACTGGGACCCTATTTCAGTTCATCCCTGTTTCTGACTCGGATATTTTTCTTGATTTTCCCTGTATCTGGGATGGGACTGTTTCTTGTTAAGTCACTATATCTGGACCGGGACCCTGTTTCGGTTCAGCCTTGTTTCTGACTCGGATATTTTTCTTGTTTTTCCCTGTATCTGGGATGGGCCTGTTTCCTGTTGAGTCACTATATCTGGACAGGGACCCTGTTTCGGTTCATCCTTGTTTCTGAGTCGGATCTTTTTCTTGTTTTTCTCTGTATCTGGTATGGGCCTGTTTCCTGTTGAGTTACTATATCTGGACCGGGACCCTATTTCGTTTCATCCATGTTTCTGACTCGGATAGTTTTCTTGTTTTTCCCTGCATTTGGGATGGGACTGTTTCCTGTTGAGTCACTATATCTGGACCGGGACCCTGTTTCGGTTCATCCCTGTTTCTAACTCGGATATTTTTCTTGTGGACCATTGTATCTATGATGGGCCTGTTTCCTGGTGAGTCACTATATCTGGACCGGGACCCTGTTTCGGTTCATCCCTGTTTCCGACTCGAATATTTTTTCTTGTTTTTTCATGTATCTGCGACGGGACTGTTTCCCGGTGAGTCACTATATCTAGACCGGGACCCTATTTCAGTTCATCCATGTTTCTGACTCGGATATTTTTATTGTTTTTACCTATATCTGCGATGGGCCTGTTTCGTGGTGAGTCACTATATCTGGACCGGGACCTTGTTTCGGTTCATCCATTTTTCTGACACGGATATTTTTCTTGTTTTTCCCTGTATCTGGGATGGGCCTGTTTCCTGTTGAGTAACTATATCTGGACCGGGACCCTGTTTCGGTTCATCCCTGTTTCTGACTCGGATATTTTTCTTGTTTTTCCTATATCTGGGATGGGCCTGTTCCCTGTTGAGTCACTATATCTGGACCGGGACCCTGTTTCGGTTCATCCCTGTTTCTGACTCGGATATTTTTCTTGTTTTTCTCTGTATCTGGTATGGGCCTGTTACCTGTTGAGTTACTATATCTGGATCGGGACCCTATTTCGGTTCATCCCTGTTTCTGACTCGGATAGTTTTCTTGTTTTTTCCTGCATCTGGGATGGGCCTGTTTCCTGTTGAGTCACTATATCTGGACCGAGACCCTGTTTCGGTTCATCCCTGTTTCTGACTCGGATATTTTTCTCGTTTTTCCCTGTACCTGGGGTGGATTGTTTCCTGTTGAGTCACTATATCTGGACCGGGACCCTGTTTGGGTTCATCCCTGTTTCTAACTCGGATATTTTTCTTGTGTACCACTGTATCTATGATGGGCCTGTTTCCTGATGAGTCACTATATCTGGACCAGGACCCTGTTTCGGTTCATCCCTGTTTCCGACTCGAATATTTTTCTTGTTTTTCCATGTATCTGCGACGGGACTATTTCCCGGTGAGTCACTATATCTAGACCGGGACCCTATTTCAGTTCATCCCTGTTTCTGACTCGGATATTTTTATTGTTTTTACCTATATCTGCGATGGGCCTGTTTCTTGGTGAGTCAATATATCTGGACCGGGACCCTGTTTCGGTTCATCCCTTTTTCTGTCTCTGATATTTTTCTTATTTTTCCCTGTATCTGGGATGGGCCTGTTTCCTGTTGAGTCACTATATCTAGACCGGGACCCTGTTTCGGATCATCCCTTTTTCTGACTCAGATATTTTTCCTGTTTTTCCCTGTATCTGGGATGGGCTGTTTCCTGTTGAGTTACTATATTTGGACCGGGACCCTATTTCGGTTCATCCCTGTTTCTAACTCGGATATTTTTCTTGTGGACCACTGTACCTATGATGGGCCTGTTTCCTGGTGAGTCACTATATCTGGACCGTGACGCGGTTTCGGTGCATCCCTGTTTCCGACTCGAATATTTTTCTTGTTTTGCCCTGTATCTGCGATGGGACGGTTTCCCAGTGAGTCAATATGTCTAGACCGGGACCCTATTTCCGTTCATCCCTGTTTCTGACTCGGATATTTTTATTGTTTTTACCTATATTTGCGATGGGCCTGTTTCCTAGTGAGTCACTATATCTGGACCAGGACCCTGTTTCGGTTCATCCCTTTTTCAGACTCGAATATTTTTCTTGTTTTTCCCCGTATCTGCGACGGGACTGTTTCCTTGTGAGTGACTATATCTGGACCGGGACCTTGTTTCGGTTCATACCTGTTTCTGACTAGGATATTTTTCTTGTTTTTCCCTGTATCTGGGACGGGACTGTTTCATGTTGAGTCACTATATCTGGACCGGGACCCTGTTTCAGTTCATCCCTGTTTCTGACTCAGATATTTTTCTTGTTTTTCCCTGTATCTGGGATGGGCCTGTTTCCTGGTGAGTCACTATATCTGGACCGGGACCCTGTTTCGGTTCATCCCTGTTTCTGACTCGGATATTTTTCTTGTTTTTCCCTTTATCTGGGATGGACTGTTTCCTGTTGAGTCACTATATCTGGACCGGGACCCTGTTTCGGTTCATCCCTGTTTCTAACTCGGATATTTTTCTTGTGGACCACTGTATCTATGATGGGCCTGTTTCCTGGTGAGTCACTATATCTGGACCGGGACCCTGTTTCGGTTCATCCCTGTTTCCGACTCGAATATTTTTCTTCTTTTTCCATGTATCTGCGACGTGACTGTTTCCCGGTGAGTCACTATATCTAGACCGGGACCCTATTTCGGTTCATCCATGTTTCTGACTCGGATATTTTTATTATTTTTACCTATATCTGCGATGGGCCTGTTTCCTGTTGAGTCACTATTTTTTTCTTGTGGACCACTGTATCTATGATGGGCCTGTTTCCTGGTCAGTCACTATATCTGGACCGGGACCCTGTTTCGGTTCATCCCTGTTTCCGACTCGAATATTTTTCTCTTTTTTCCATGTATCTGCGACGGGACTGTTTCTCGGTGAGTCACTATATCTAGACCGGGACCCTATTTCAGTTCATCCATGTTTCTGACTCAGATATTTTTATTGTTTTTACCTATATCTGCGATGGGCCTGTTTCCTGGTGACTCACTATATCTGGACCGGGACCCTGTTTCGGTTCATCCCTTTTTCTGACTCGGATATTTTTCTTATTTTTCCCTGTATCTGGGATGGGCATGTTTCCTGTTGAGCCACTATATCTGGACCGGGACCCAGTTTCGGTTCATCCCTGTTTCTGACTCGGATATTTTTCCTGTTTTTCCCTATATCTGGGATGGGCCTGTTTCCTGTTGAGTCACTATATCTGGACCGGGACCCAGTTTCGGTTCATCCCTGTTTCTGACTCGGATATTTTTCTTGTTTTTCCCTGCATCTGGGATGGGCCCGTTTCCTGTTGAGTCACTATATCTGGACCGGGACCTTGTTTCAGTTCATCCCTGTAACTGACTCGGATATTTTTCTTGTTTTTCCCTGCATCTGGGATGGGCCTGTTTCCTGGAGAGTCACTATATCTAGACCGGGACCCTGTTTCGATTCATCCCTTTTTCTGACTCGGATATTTTTCTTGTTTTTCCCTATATCTGGGATGGGCCCATTTCCTGTTGAGTCACTATATCTGGACCGGGACCTTGTTTCGTTTCATCCCTGTTTCTGACTCGGATATTTTTCTTGTTTTTCCCTGCATCTGGGATGGGCCCGTTTCCTGTTGAGTCACTATATCTGGACCGGGACCCTGTTTCGGTTCATCCCTGTTTCTGACTCGGATATTTTTCTTGTTTTTTCCTGTATCTGGTATGTGCGTGTTTCCTGTTGACTCACTATATCTGGACCGGCACCCTATTTCGGTTTATCCCTGTTTCTGACTCGGATATTTTTCTTGTTTTTCCCTGTATCTGGGATGGGCCTGTTTCCTGTTGAGTCACTATATCTGGACCGGGACCCAGTTTCGGTTCATCCCTGTTTCTGACTCGGATATTTTTCCTGTTTTTCCATATATCTGGGATGGGCCTGTTTCCTGTTGACTCACTATATCTGGACCGAGACCCAGTTTCGGTTCATACCATTTTCTGACTCGGATATTTTTCTTTCCTGTATCTGGGATGGGCCTGTTTCCTGTTGAGTCACTATATCTGGATCGGGTCCCAGTTTCGGTTCATCCCTGTTTCTGACTCGGATATTTTTCCTGTTTTTCCCTGTATCTGGGATGGGCCTGTTTCCTGTTGAGTCACTATATCTGGACCGGGACCCAGTTTCGGTTCATCCCTGTTTCTGACTCGGATATTTTTCTTGTTTTTTCCTGTATCTGGTATGGGCCTGTTTCCTGTTGACTCACTATATCTGGACCGGCACCCTATTTCGGTTTATCCCTGTTTCTGACTCGGATATTTTTCTTGTTTTTCCCTGTATCTGGGATGGGCCTGTTTCCTGTTGAGTCACTATATCTGGACCGGGACCCAGTTTCGGTTCATCCCTGTTTCTGACTCGGATATTTTTCTTGTTTTTTCCTGTATCTGGTATGGGCCTGTTTCCTGTTGACTCACTATATCTGGACCGGCACCCTATTTCGGTTTATCCCTGTTTCTGACTCGGATATTTTTCTTGTTTTTCCCTGTATCTGGGATGGGCCTGTTTCCTGTTGAGTCACTATATCTGGACCGGGACCCTGTTTCGGTTCATCCCTGTTTCTGACTCGGATATTTATCTTGTTTTTTCTTGTATCTGATATGGGCCTGTTTCCTGTTGACTCACTATATCTGGACCGGCACCCTATTTCGCTTTATCCCTGTTTCTGACTCGGATATTTTTCTTGTTTTTCCCTGCATCTGGGATGGGCCCGTTTCCTGTTGAGTCACTATATCTGGACCGGGACCCTATTTCGGTTCATCCCTTTTTCTGGCTCGGATATTCTTCTTGTTTTTCCCTGTATCTGGGATGGGCCTGTTTCCTGTTGAGTCACTATATCTGGACCGGGACCCAGTTTCGGTTCATCCCTGTTTCTGACCCGGATATTTTTCTTGTTTTTTCCTGTATCTGGTATGGGCCTGTTTCCTGTTGACTCACTATATCTGGACTGGGCCCCTAATTCGGTTCATCCCTGTTTCTGACTCGGATATTTTTCTTGTTTTTCCCTGCATCTGGGATGGGCCCGTTTCCTGTTGAGTCACTATATCTGGACCGGGACCTTGTTTCGGTTCATCCCTGTTTCTGACTCGGATATTTTTCTTGTTTTTCCCTGTATCTGGGATGGACTGTTTCCTGTTGAGTCACTATATCTGGACCGGGACCCTGTTTCGGTTCATCCCTGTTTCTAACTCGGATATTTTTCTTGTGGACCACTGTATCTATGATGGGCCTGTTTCCTGGTGAGTCACTATATCTGGACCGGGACCCTGTTTCGGTTCATCCCTATTTCCGACTAGAATATTTTTCTCTTTTTTCCATGTATCTGCGACGGGACTGTTTCTCGGTGAGTCACTATATCTAGACCGGGACCCTATTTCAGTTCATCCATGTTTCTGACCCAGATATTTTTAATGTTTTTACCTATATCTGCGATGGGCCTATTTCCTGGTGAGTCACTATATCTGGACCGGGACCCTGTTTCGGTTTCCGGGACCCTATTTCGGTTCATCTCTGTTTCAGACTCGGATATTTTACTTGTTTTTCCCTGCATCTGGGATGGGCCCGTTTCCTGTTGAGTCACTATATCTGGACCGGGACCCTATTTCGGTTCATCCCTGTTTCTGACTCAGATATTTTTCTTGTTTTTCCCTGCATCTTGGATGGGCACGTTTCCTGTTGAGTCACTATATCTGGACCGGGACCCTGTTTCGGTTCATCCCTGTTTCTGACTCGGATATTTTTCTTTTTTTTCCCTGTATCTGGGATGGACTGTTTCCTTTGAGTCACTATATCTGGACCGGGACCCTGTTTCGGTTCATCCCTGTTTTTAACTCGGATATTTTTCTTGTGGACCACTGTATCTATGATGGGCCTGTTTCCTGGTGAGTCACTATATCTGGACCGGGACCCTGTTTCGGTTCATCCCTGTTTCCGACTCGAATATTTTTCTCTTTTTTCCATGTTCTGCGACGGGACTGTTTCTCGGTGAGTCACTATATCTAGACCGGGACCCTATTTCAGTTCTTCCATGTTTCTGACTCAGATATTTTTATTGTTTTTACCTATATCTGCGATGGGCCTGTTTCCTGGTGAGTCACTATATCTGGACCGGGACCCTGTTTCGGTTCATCCCTTTTTCTGACTCGGATATTTTTCTTGTTTTTCCCTGTATCTGGGATGGGCCTGTTTCCTGTTGAGTCACTATATCTGGACTGGGACCCAGTTTCGGTTCATCCCTGTTTCTGACTCGGATATTTTTCCTGTTATTCCCTACATCTGGGATGGGCCTGTTTCCTGTTGAGTCACTATATCTGGACCGGGACCCAGTTTCGGTTCATCCCTGTTTCTGACTCGGATATTTTTCTTGTTTTTTCCTGTATCTGGTATGGGCCTGTTTCCTGTTGACTCACTATATCTGGACCGGCACCCTATTTCGGTTTATCCCTGTTTCTGACTTGGATATTTTTCTTGTTTTTCCCTGTATCTGGGATGGGCCTGTTTCCTGTTGAGTCACTATATCTGGACTGGAAAAACCAGTTTCGGTTCATCCCTGTTTCTGACTCGGATATTTTTCTTGTTTTTCCCTGCATCTGGGATGGGCCCGTTTCCTGTTGAGTCACTATATCTGGACCGGGACCCTGTTTCGGTTCATCCCTGTTTTTTTCCCTGCATCTGGGATGGGCCCGTTTCCTGTTGAGTCACTATCCGTTTCCTGTTGAGTCACTATATCTGGACCGGGACCTTGTTTCGGTTCATCCCTGTTTCTGACTCGGATATTTTTCTTGTTTTTCCCTGCATCTGGGATGGGCCCGTTTCCTGTTGAGTCACTATATCTGGACCGGGACCCTGTTTCGGTTCATCCATTTTTCTGACTCGGATATTTTTCTTGGTTTTTCCTGTATCTGGTATGGGCCTGTTTCCTGCCGACTCACTATATCTGGACCGCGACCCTATTTCGGTTCATCCCTGTTTCTGACTCGGATATTTTTCTTGTTTTTCCCTGCATCTGGGATGGGCCCGTTTCCTGTTGAGTCACTATATCTGGACCGGGACGCTGTTTCGGTTCATCCCTGTTTCTGACTCGGATATTTTTCTGGTTTTTTCCTGTATCTGGTATGGGTCTGTTTCCTGTTGAGTCACTATATCTGGACCGGGACGCTGTTTCGGTTTTCAGTTCATCGCTTTTTCTGACTCGGATATTTTTCTTCCTTTTCTCTATATCTGGGATGGGCCACTTTCCTGTTGAGTCACTATATATGGACCGGGACCCTGTTTCGGTTCATACTTTTTTCTAACTCGGATATTTTTCTTGTCTTTCCCTGTATCTGGGATGGGCCTGTTTCCTATTGAGTCAATATATCTGGACCGGGACCCTGTTTCGGTTCATCGCTGTTTCTGACTCGGATATTTTTCTTGTTTTTCCCTGTCTCTAGGATGGGACTGTTTCCTATTTAGTCACTATATCTAGACCGGGACCCTGTTTCGGTTCATCCCTTTTTCTGACTCGGATATTTTTCTTGTTTTTCCCTGTATCTGGGATGGGCCTGTTTCCTGTTGAGTCAATATATCTGGACCGGGACCCTGTTTCGGTTAATCGCTGTTTCTGACTCGGATATTTTTCTTGTTTTTCCCTGTCTCTGGGATGGGACTGTTTCCTGTTGAGTCACTATATCTAGACCGGGACCCTGTTTCAGTTCATCGCTTTTTCTGACTCGGATATTTTTCTTCCTTTTCCCTGTATCTGGGATGGTCCTGTTTCCTGTTGAGTCAATATATCTGGACCGGGATCCTGTTTCGGTTCATCGCTGTTTCTGACTCGGATATTTTTCTTGTTTTTCCCTGTACTTTGGATGGGCCTGTTTCCTGTTGAGTCACTATATATGGACCGGGACCCTGTTTCGGTTCATACCTTTTTCTAACTCGGATATTTTTCTTGTTTTTCCCTGTATCTGGGATGGGCCTGTTTCCTATTTAGTCACTATATCTAGACCGGGACCCTGTTTCAGTTCATCCCTATTTCTGACTCGGATATTTTTCTTGTTTTTCCCTGTATCTGGGATGGGCCTGTTTCCTGTTGAGTCAATATATCTGGACCGGGACCCTGTTTCGGTTCATCGCTGTTTCTGACTCGGATATTTTTCTTGTTTTTCCCTGTCTCTGGGATGGGACTGTTTCCTGTTGAGTCACTATATCTAGACCGGGACCCTGTTTCAGTTCATCGCTTTTTCTGACTCGGATATTTTTCTTCCTTTTCCCTGTATCTGGGATGGTCCTGTTTCCTGTTGAGTCAATATATCTGGACCGGGATCCTGTTTCGGTTCATCGCTGTTTCTGACTCGGATATTTTTCTTGTTTTTCCCTGTACTTTGGATGGGCCTGTTTCCTGTTGAGTCACTATATATGGACCGGGACCCTGTTTCGGTTCATACCTTTTTCTAACTCGGATATTTTTCTTGTTTTTCCCTGTATCTGGGACGGGACTGTTTCCTGTTGAGTCACTTTATTTGGACCGGGACCCTGTTTCGGTTCATAACTTTTTTCTAACTCGGATATTTTTCTAGTTTTTCCCTGTATCTGGGATGGGCCTGTTTCTTATTTAGTCACTATATCTAGACCGGGACCCTGTTTCTGTTCATCCCTATTTCTGACTCGGATATTTTTCTTGTTTTTCCCTGTATCTAGGATGGGCCTGTTTCCTGTTGAGTCAATATATCTGGACCGGGACCCTGTTTCGGTTAATCGCTGTTTCTGAATCGGATATTTTTCTTGTTTTTCCCTGTCTCTGGGATGGGACTGTTTCCTGTTGAGTCACTATATCTAGACCGGGACCCTGTTTCAGTTCATCGTTTTTTCTGACTCGGATATTTTTCTTCCTTTTCCCTGTATCTGGGATGGGCCACTTTCCTGTTGAGTCACTATATATGGACCGGGACCCTGTTCCGGTTCATACCTTTTTCTAACTCGGATATTTTTCTTGTTTTTCCCTGTATCTGGGATGGGGCTGTTTCCTGTTGAGTCACTATATCTGGACTGGACCCTGTTTCGGTTCATCCCTTTTTCTGACTCGGATATTTTTCTTGTTTTTCCCTGTATCTTGGATGGGCCTGTTTCCTGTTGAGTCACTACATATGGACCGGGACCCTGTTTCGGTTCATACATTTTTCTAACTTGAATATTTTTCTATTTTTTCCCTGTATCTGGGACGCGACTGTTTCCTGTTGAGTCACTATATCTGGATCGGGACCCTGTTTCGGTTCATACCTTTTTCTAACTCGGATATTTTTCTTGTTTTTCCCTGTATTTGGGACGGGACTGTTTCTGGTTGAGTCACTTTATCTGGACCGGGACCCTGTTTCGGTTCATACCTTTTTTCTAACTCGGATATTTTTCTTGTTTTTCCCTCTATCTGGGATGAGCCTGTTTCCTATTTAGTCACTATATCTAGACCGGGACCCTGTTTCAGTTCATCCCTGTTTCTGACTCGAATATTTTTCTTGTTTTTCCCTGTATCTGGGATGGCCCTGTTTCCTGTTGAGTCAATATATCTGGACCGGGAACCTGTTTCGGTTCATCGCTGTTTCTGACTCGGATATTTTTCTTGTTTTTCCCTGTCTCTGGGATGGGACTGTTTCCTGTTGAGTCACTATAACTAGACCGGGACCCTGTTTCAGTTTATCTCTGTTTCTGACTCGGATATGTTTCTTGTTTTTCCCTGTATCTTGGATGGGCCTGTTTTCTGTTGAGTCACTATATCTAGATCGGGACCCTGTTTCGGTTCATACCTGTTTCTGACTCGGATTTTTTTCATGTTTTTCCCTGTATCTGGGATGGGCCTGTTTCCTATTGAGTCACTATGTCTGGACCGAGACCCTGATTCGGTTCATACCTGTTTCTGACTCGGATATTTTTCTTGTTTTTCCCTTTATCTGGGATGGGCCTGTTTCCTATTGAGTCACTATATCTGGATCGAGACCCTGTTTCGGTTCATACCTTTTTCTGACTCGGACATTTTTCTTGCTTTTCCCTGTCTCTAGGATGGGACTGTTTCCTATTTAGTCACTATATCTAGACCGAGACCATGTTTGAGTTCATCCCTGTTTCTGACTCGGATATTTTTCTTGTTTTTACCTGTATATGGATGGGCCTTTTTCCTGTTGAGTCACTATATCTGGACCGGGACCTTGGTTCGGTTCATACCTGTTTTTGACTAGGATATTTTTCTTGTTTTTCCCTGTATATGGGACGGGACTGTTTCCTGTTGAGTCACTATATATGGACCGGGACCCTGTTTCGGTTCATACCTTTTTGTAACTTGGATATTTTTCTTGTTTTTCCCTGTATTTGGGATGGGCCTGTTTCCTATTGAGTCAATATATCTGGACCGGGACCCTGTTTCGGTTCATCGCTGTTTCTAACACGGATATTTTTCTTGTTTTTCCCTGTACTTTGGATGGGCCTGTTTCCTGTTGAGTCACTATATCTAGACCGGGACCCTGTTTCGGTTCATACCTGTTTCTGACTCGGATATTTTTCTTGTTTTTCCCTGTATCTGGGATGGGCCTGTTTCCTATTTAGTCACTATATATGGACCGGGACCCTGTTTCAGTTCATACCTTTTTCTGACTCGGATATTTTTCTTGTTTTTCCCTGTATCTGGGATGGGCCTGTTTCCTATTTAGTCACTATATCTAGAACGGGACCCTGTTTCAGTTCATCCCTGTTTCTGACTCGAATATTTTTCTTGTTTTTCCCTGTATCTGGGATGGGCCTGTTTCCTATTGAGTCACTATATCTAGACCAGTACCCTGTTTCGGTTCATACCTGTTTCTGACTCGGATATTTTTCTTGTTTTTCCCTGTATCTGGGATGGGCCTGTTTCCTATTGAGTCACTATATCTAGACCGAGACCCTGTTTCGGTTCATACCTGTTTCTAACTCGGATATTTTCTTGTTTTTCCCTGTATCTGGGATGGGCCTGCTTCCTATTTAGTCACTATATATGGACCGGGACCCTGTTTCAGTTCATACCTTTTTCTAACTCGGATATTTTTCTTGTTTTTCCCTGTATCTGGGATGGGCCTGTTTCCTATTTAGTCACTATATCTAGACCGAGACCCTGTTTCAGTTCATCCCTGTTTCTGAAACGAATATTTTTCTTGTTTTTCCCTGTATCTGGGATGGGCCTGTTTCCTGTTGAGTCAATATATCAGGACCAGGACCCTGTTTCGGTTCATCGCTGTTTCAGACTCGGATATTTTTCTTGTTTTTCCCTGTATCTTAGATGGGCATGTTTCCTGTTGACTCACTATATATGGACCGGGACCCAGTTTCGGTTCATAGATTTTTCTAACTTGGATTTTTTTCTTGTTTTTCCCTGTATCTGGGATGGGGCTGTTTCATGTTGAGTCACTATATCTGGACTGGACCCTGTTTCGGTTCATCCCTATTTCTGACTCGGATATTTTTCTTGTTTTTCCCTGTATCTTGGATGGGCATGTTTCCTGTTGACTCACTATATATGGACCGGGACCCAGTTTCGGTTCATACATTTTTCTAACTTGGATATTTTTCTTGTTTTTCCCTGTATCTGGGATGGGGCTGTTTCATGTTGAGTCACTATATCTGGACTGGACCCTGTTTCGGATCATCCCTATTTCTGACTCGGATATTTTTCTTGTTTTTCCCTGTATCTTAGATGGGCCTGTTTCCTGTTGAGTCACTATATCTAGATCGGGACCCTGTTTCGGTTCATACCTGTTTCTGACTCGGATATTTTTCTTGTTTTTCCCTGTATCTGGGATGGGCCTGTTTCCTATTGAGTCACTATATCTGGACCGAGACCTTGTTTCGGTTCATACCTGTTTCTGACTCGAATATTTTTCTTGTTTTCCCTTGTATCTGGGATGGACCTGTTTCCTGTTGAGTCACTATATATGGGCCGAGACCCTGTTTCAGTTCATACCTTTCTCTAACTCGGATATTTTTCTTGTTTTTCCCTGTATCTGGGACGGGATTGTTTCCTGTTGAGTCACTATATCTGGACCGGGTCTGTATCTGGGATGGGCCTGTTTCCTATTGAGTCAATATATCTGGATCGGGACCCTGTTTCGATTCATCGTTGTTTCAGACTCGGATATTTTTCTTGTTTTTCCCTGTCTCTAGGATGGGACTGTTTCCTGTTGAGTCACTTTATCTGGACCGGGACCCTGTTTCGGTTCATACCTTTTTTCTAACTCGGATATTTTTCTTGTTTTTCCCTGTCTCTGGGACGGGATTGTTTCCTGTTGAGTCACTATATCTGGACCGGGACCCTGTTTCGGTTCATACCTTTTTCTAACTCGGATATTTTTCTTGTTTTTCCCTGTATCTGGGACGGGACTGTTTCCTGTTGAGTCACTATATCTAGACCGGGACCCTGTTTCAGTTTATCGCTGTTTCTGACTCGGATATTTTTCTTGATTTTCCCTGTATCTTGGATGGGTCTGTTTCCTGTTGAGTCACTATATCTAGATCGGGACCCTGTTTCGGTTCATACCTGTTTCTGACTCGGATATTTTTCTTGTTTTTCCCTGTATCTGGGATGGGCCTGTTTCCTATTGAGTCACTATATCTAGACCGAGACCCTGTTTCGGTTCATACCGGTTTCTGACTCGAATATTTTTCTTGTTTTTCCTTGTATCTGGGATGGACCTGTTTCCTGTTGAGTCACTATATATGGACCGGGACCCTGTTTCAGTTCATACCTTTTTCTAACTCGGATATTTTTCTAGTTTTTCCCTGTATCTGGGACGGGATTGTTTCCTGTTGAGTCACTATATCTGGACTGGGACCCTGTTTCGGTTCATACCTTTTTCTAACTCGGATATTTTTCTTGTTTTTCCCTGTATCCGGGACGGGACTGTTTCCTGTTGAGTCACTATATCTAGACCGGCACCCTGTTTCAGTTCATCCCTGTTTCTGACTCGGATATTTTTCTTGTTTTTTCCTGTATCTGGGATGGGCCTGTTTCCTATTGAGTCATTATATCTGGACCGGGACCCTGTTTCGGTTCATCGCTGTTTCTGACTTCTGTTTCTGACTCGGATATTTTTCCTATTTTTCCTTATATCTGGGATGGGACTGTTTCCTGTTGAGTCACTATATCTGAACCGGGACCCAGTTTCGGTTCATCCCTGTTTCTGACTCGGATATTTTTCTTGTTTTTCCCTGTATCTGGGATGGGCCTGTTTCCTGTTAAATCACTATATCTGGACCGGGACCCAGTTTCGGTTCATCCCTGTTTCTAACTCGAATATTTTTCCTATTTTTCGCTATATCTGGGATGGGCCTGTTTCCTGTAGAGTCACTATATCTGGACCGGGACCCAGTTTCGGTTCATCCCTGTTTCTGACTCGGATATTTTTCTTATTTTTTCCTGTATCAGGTATGGGCCTGTTTCCTGTTGACTCACTATATCTGGACCGGGACCCTATTTCGGTTCATCCCTGTTTCTGACTCGGATATTTTTCTTGTTTTTCCCTGCATCTGGGATGGGCCCGTTTCCTGTTGAGTCACTATATCTGGACCAGGACCTTGTTTCGGTTCATCCCTGTTTCTGACTTGGATATTTTTCTTGTTTTTCCCTGCATCTGAGATGGGCCCATTTCCTGTTGAGCCACTATATCTGGACCGGGACCCTGTTTCGGTTCATCCCTGTTTCTGACTCGGATATTTTTCTTGTTTTTCCCTGTATCTGGGATGGGCCTGTTTCCTGTTGAGTCACTATATCTGGACCGGGACCCAGTTTCGGTTCATCCCTGTTTCTGACTCGGATATTTTTCCTGTTTTTCCCTGTATCTGGGATGGACTGTTTCCTGTTGAGTCACTATATCTGGACCGGGACCCTGTTTCGGTTCATCCCTGTTTCTAACTCGGATATTTTTCTTGTGGACCACTGTATCTATGATGGGCCTGTTTCCTAGTGAGTCACTATCTCTGGAGGCCCTGGGACAAAGCGTTCATCCCTGTTTCCGACTCGAATATTTATCTCTTTTTTCCATGTATCTGCGACGGGACTGTTTCTCGGTGAGTCACTATATCTAGACCGGGACCCTATTTCAGTTCATCCATGTTTCTGACTCAGATATTTTTATTCTTTTTACCTATATCTGCGATGGGCCTGTTTCCTGGTGAGTCACTATATCTGGACCGGGACCCTGTTTCGGTTCATCCCTTTTTCTGACTCGGATATTTTTCTTGTTTTTTCCTGTATCTGGTATGGGCCTGTTTCCTGTTGACTCACTATATCTGGACCGGCACCCTATTTCGGTTTATCCATGTTTCTGACTCGGATATTTTTCTTGTTTTTCCCTATATCTGGGATGGGCCTGTTTCCTGTTGCATCACTATATCTGGACCGGGACCCAGTTTCGGTTTATCCCTGTTTCTGGGTCGGATATTTTTCTTGTTTTTCCCTGTATCTGGGATGGGCCTGTTTCCTGTTGAGTCACTATATCTGGACCGGGACCCTGTTTCGGTTCAACCCTATTTCTAACTCGGATATTTTTCTTGTGAACCACTGTATCTATGATGGGCCTGTTTCCTGGTGAGTCACTATATCTGGACCGGGACCCTGTTTCGGTTCATCCCTGTTTCCGACTCGAATATTTTTCTCTTTTTTCCATGTATCTGCGACGGGACTGTTTCTCGGTGAGTCACTATATCTAGACCGGGACCCTATTTCAGTTCATCTATGTTTCTGACTCAGATATTTTTATTGTTTTTACCTAGATCTGCGATGGGCCTGTTTCCTGGTAAGTCACTATATCTGGACCGAGACCCTGTTTTGGTTCATCCCTTTTTCTGACTCGGATATTTTTCTTGTTTTTCCCTGTATCTGGGATGGGCCTGTTTCCTGTTGAGTCACTATATCTGGACCGGGACCTTGTTTCGGTTCATCCCTGTTTCTGACTCGGATATTTTTCTTGTTTTTCCCTGCATCTGGGATGGGCATTTTTCCTGTTGAGTCACTATATCTGGACCGGGACCCTCTTTCGGATCATCCCTTTTTCTGACTCGGATATTTTTCTTGTTTTTCCCTGTATCTGGTATGGGCCTGTTTCCTGTTGACTCACTATATCAGGACCGGGACCCTATTTCGGTTTATCCCTGTTTCTGACTCGGATATTTTTCTTGTTCCCTGTTTCTGACTCGGATATTTTTCCTGTTTTTCCATATATCTTGGATGGGCCTGTTTCCTGTTGAGTCACTATATCTGGACCGGGACCCAGTTTCGGTTCATCCCTGTTTCTGACTCGGATATTTTTCTTGTTTTTTCCTGTATCAGGTATGGGCCTGTTTCCTGTTGACTCACTATATCTGGACCGGGACACTATTTCGGTTTATCCCTGTTTCTGACTCGGATATTTTTCTTGTTTTTCCCTGTATCTGGGATGGGCCTGTTTCCTGTTGAGTCACTATATCTGGACCGGGACCCAGTTTCGGTTCATCCCTGTTTCTGACTCGGATATTTTTCCTGTTTGTCCCTATATCTGGGATGGGCCTGTTTCCTGTTGAGTCACTATATCTTATATCTGGGATGGGCCTGTTTCCTGTTGAGTCACTATATATGGACTGGGACCCAGTTTCGGTTCATCCCTGTTTCTGACTCGGATATTTTTCTTGTTTTTTCCTGTATCTGGTATGGCAATGTTTCCTGTTGACTCACTATATCTGGACCGGGACCCTATTTCGGTTCATCCCTGTTTCTGACTCAGATATTTTTCTTGTTTTTCCCTGCATCTGGGATGGGTCCGTTTCCTGTTGAGTCAATATATCTGGACTGGGACCCTGTTTCGGTTCATCCCTGTTTCTGACTCGGATATTTTTCTTGTTTTTCCCTGTATCTGGGATGGACTGTTTCCTGTTGAGTCACTATATCTGGACCGGGACCCTGTTTCGGTTCATCCCTGTTTCTAACTGGGATATTTTTCTTGTGGACCACTGTATCTATGATGGGCCTGTGTCCTGGTGAGTCACTATATCTGGACCGGGACCCTGTTTCGGTTCATCCCTGTTTCCGACTCGAATATTTTTCTCTTTTTTCCATGTATCTGCGACGGGACTGTTTCTCGGTGAGTCACTATATCTAGACCGGGACCCTATTTCAGTTCATCCATGTTTCTGACTCAGATATTTTTATTGTTTTTACCTATATCTGCGATGGGCCTGTTTCCTGGTGAGTCACTATATCTGGACCGGGACCCTGTTTCGGTTCATCCCTTTTTCTGACTCGGATATTTTTCTTGTTTTTCCCTGTATCTGGGATGGGCCTGTTTCCTGTTGAGTCACTATATCTGGACCGGGACCCAGTTTCGGTTCATCCCTGTTTCTGACTCGGATATTTTTCTTGTTTTTCCCTGCATCTGGGATGGGCCCGTTTCCTGTTGAGTCACTATATCTGGACCGGCACCCTATTTCGGTTTATCCCCTTTTCTGACTCGGATATTTTTCTTGTTTTTCCCTGCATCTGGGATGGACCATTTTTCTGTTGAGTCACTATATCTGGACCGGGACCCTGTTTCGGTTCATCCCTGTTTCTGACTCGGATATTTTTCTTGTTTTTCCCTGTATCTGGGATGGACTGTTTCCTGTTGAGTCACTATATCTGGACCGGGACCCTGTTTCGGTTCATCCCTGTTTCTAACTCGGATATTTATCTTGTGAACCACTGTATCTATGATGGGCCTGTTTCCTGGTGAGTCTGTATCTGGTATGGGCCTGTTTCCTGTTGACTCACTATTTCTGGACGGGGACCCTATTTCGGTTCATCTCTGTTTCTGACTCGGATATTTTTCTTGTTTTTCCCTGCATCTGGGATGGGCCCGTTTCTTGTTGAGTCACTATATCTGTACCGGGACCTTCTTTCGGTTCATCACTGTTTCTGACTCGGATATTTTTATTGTTTTTACCTATATCTGCGATGGGCCTGTTTCCTGGTGAGTCACTATATCTGGACCGGGACCCTGTTTCGGTTCATCCCTGTTTCCGACTCGAATATTTTTCTCTTTTTTCCATGTATCTGCGACGGGACTGTTTCTCGGTGAGTCACTATATCTAGACCGGGACCCTATTTCAGTTCATCCCTGTTTCTGACTCGGATATTTTTCCTGTTTTTCCCTATATCTGGGATGGGCCTGTTTCCTGTTGAGTCACTATATCTGGACCGGGACCCTGTTTTGGTTCATCCCTTTTGCTGACTCGGATATTTTTCTTGTTTTTCCCTGTTCATCCCTTTTTCTGACTCGAATATTTTTCTTGTTTTTCCCTGTATTTGGGATGGGCCTGTTTCCTGTTGAGTCACTATATCTGGACCGGGACCCAGTTTCGGTTCATCCATGTTCCTGACTCGGATATTTTTCTTGTTTTTTCCTGTATCTGGTATAGGCCTGTTTCCTGTTGACTCACTATATCTGGACCGGGACCCTATTTCGGTTCATCCCTGTTTCTGACTCGGATATTTTTCTTGTTTTTCCCTGTATCTGGGATGGGCCTGTTTCCTGTTGAGTCACTATATCTGGACCGGGACCCAGTTTCGGTTCATCCCTGTTTCTGACTCGAATATTTTTCTAGTTTTTTCCTGATTCTGGTATGGGCCTGTTTCTTGTTGACTCAATATATCTGGACCGGCACCCTATTTCGGTTTATCCCTGTTTCTGAGTTCATCCCTGTTTCTGACTCGGATATTTTTCTTGTTTTTTCCTGTATGTGGTATGAGCCTGTTTCCTGTTGACTCACTATATCTGGACCGGCACCCAATTTCGGTTTATCCCTGTTTCTGACTCGGATATTTTTCTTGTTTTTCCCTGCATCTGGGATGGGCCCGTTTCCTGTTGAGTCACTATATCTGGACCGGGACCTTGTTTCGGTTCATCTCTGTTTCTGACTCGGATATTTTTGTTGTTTTTCCCTCCATCTGGGATGGGCCCGTTTCCTGTTGACACACTATATCTGGACCGGTTATATCTGCGATGGGCCTGTTTCCTGGTGAGTCACTATATCTGGACGTGTCCCTGTTTTGGTTCATCCCTTTTTCTGACTCGGATATTATTCTTGTTTTTCCCTGTATCTGGGATGGGCCTGTTTCCTGTTGAGTCACTATATCTGGACCGGGACCCAGTTTCGGTTCATCCCTGTTTCTGACTCGGATATTTTTCCTGTTTTTCCCTACGTCTGGGATGGGCCTGTTTCCTGTTGAGTCACTATATCTGGACCGGGACCCAGTTTCGGTTCATCCCTGTTTCTGACTCGGATATTTTTCTTGTTTTTTCCTGTATCTGGTATGGGCCTGTTTTGATGCGTTCGCGTACCCGAAGGATCGAAACGGAGTGTCTGGATACCAAACTGTGGGATGACCTTGGTTATCTCAATAGGGTGAACCCTTAGCAAGGAAGGATCCTTGGTAAGTTCAAGTTCATGTTCTTTGCCCAAGAACAACAGGGAAGCTCTCAATCCAGAGAAACTCAATAATTCCGAAACTGAATACTATTAATCTCCAAAACTGTTTTGCAAAGGCATACACGAATTCCTTATATAGGCAATTTGGCTAGGAGGCTACAAGCTATGATGGATCCTCTAAGAAAGTTAATAAAACCCTAATACCCAGTTTGGCCCATAGATATAAAGGCCCAAAATATTAAAAACGAATTTAAAACTAATTAAACGTTTTGGCCCATAAACATAAAAGCCCAAAAATAAAACTAATTAAATTAAACATTATTTTTGGCCTGCTCCAAACTTGGGCTCCAAGCTGGCCCATGTGCACCTTCTACAAGAGACAGATAAGTGATCCATCTCAACTCTGAACTTGGCCCAGCTGCTCTTTCTTTGGTCTGCACCTCTTGGACTAGGCTCAACAATGCCTCTCTCACTCGCTTAGCTCTGCTTCTAGTCATCGGGCCTCCAACTCCAAGCAAGGGATCATGAACACTCCTAGGGTTAGGGCATGTAGCAAGCTGATTCGCATTATTCCCTCCCTCCTCAGAAGGATTCGTCCTCGAATCTGAATCGTCACCTACATCAAACAAGGTTAAGTCAGCAACATTAAAAGTAGCACTAACATTGCCATACTCACCAGGAAGATTAATTTTGTAGGCATTGTCATTAATCCGCTCAAGGACCTCAAACGGCCCGTCTCCTCGAGGGTGCAACTTTGATTTCCGTTGGGTAGGAAACCGTCCCTTCCTAAGGTGTACCCAAACCCAATCACCTGGTTCGAATATAACCCTAGTTCGTCCCTTGTTGGCTTGCCTAGCATACTGCTCATTCTTCTTCTCAATATTAGCCCGAACCTTGGAATGCAAGTCTCTAACAAAATCTGCCTTGTGCTTACCATCAAGATTAGCAAACTCATTAGTAGGCAAAGGTAAAATATCCAAGGGAGTTAAAGGATTAAATCCATAAACAATCTCAAAAGGGGAATAAGAAGTAGTAGAGTGTACAGTGCGATTATAAGCAAACTCAACATGCGGCAAAGATTGTTCCCAACGTTTAAGATTCTTTTGTATAATAGCACGCAATATAGTAGCAAGTGTCCTATTAACAACCTCAGTTTGCCCATCTGTCTGATCCATGTATCTGCGACGGGACTGTTTCTCGGTGAGTCACTATATCTTGACCGGGACCCTATTTCAGTTCATCCATGTTTCTGACTCAGATATTTTTATTGTTTTTACCTATATCTGCGATGGGCCTGTTTCCTGGTAAGTCACTATATCTGGACCGGGACCCTGTTTCGGTTCATCCCTTTTTCTGACTCGGATATTTTTCTTGTTTTTCCCTGTATCTGGGATGGGCCTGTTTCCTGTTGAGTCACTATATCTGGACCGGGACCCAGTTTCGGTTCATCCCTGTTTCTGACTCGGATATTTTTCTTGTTTTTTCCTGTATCTGGTACAGGCCTGTTTCCTGTTGACTCACTATATCTGGACCGGGACCCTATTTGTTTCCTATTGACTCACTATATCTGGACCGGCACCCTATTTCGGTTCATCCCTGTTTCTGACTCGGATATTTTTCTTATTTTTCCCTGCATCCAGGATGGGCCCGTTTCCTGTTGAGTCACTATATCTGGACCGGGACCTTGTTTCGGTTCATCCCTGTTTCTGACTCGGATATTTTTCTTGTTTTTTCCTGTATCTGGTATGGGTCTGTTTCCTGTTGACTCACTATATCTGGACCGGGACCTTATTTCGGTTCATACCTGTTTCTGACTCGGATATTTTTCTTGTTTTTCCCTGCATCCGGGATAGGCCCGTTTCCTGTTGAGTCACTATATCTGGACCGGGACCCTGTTTCGGTTCATCCCTGTTTCTGACTCGGATATTTTTCTTGTTTTTTCCTGTATCTGGTATGGGCCTGTTTCCTGTTGACTCACTATATCTGGACCGGCACCCTGTTTCGGTTCATCCCTGTTTCTGACTCGGATATTTTTCTTGTTTTTCCCTGCATCTGGTATGGGCTCGTTTCCTGTTGAGTCACTATATCTGGACCGGGACCCAGTTTCGGTTCATCCCTGTTTCTGACTCGGATATTTTTCCTATTTTTTCCTGTATCTGG
>QAOA01003589.1:123767-147075 GCA_003255065.1 Cercis canadensis | reverse complement strand
TATCTGGGATGGGCCTGTTTCCTGTTGAGTCACTATATCTGGACCGAGACCCAGTTTCGGTTCATCCCTGTTTCTGACTCGGATATTTTTCTTGTTTTTAACCTACTTGTGATCCTCTGGCTCTTAGCTTTAATTGGGCCCTAGTTTGGGCTTAATTGGGCCTGTGATGAGAAAGTTAGACCCATTTTACTTTTAATAGCTCCCTAGACTCATCAGGTGACTTCAAGGGGCAATAACACCAATAAGAGGCCACATTTTAGGGAAGCAGTCTTCACAAGAGTCAAAGATTTATGCCTCATCTTTCCAATGGCACTGGTTTTGGGTCCATACAATACCCATAGCCTAAGTTATGGTCCAATATCTTCATACGGGTCAGGGTCCAATGACTGCATCTCTGCTCTGACTTCCAAGCTAAATATGATTTGCTGGACATCCTAATTAGCTTTGGAGCTTTGAATCAAAGTTGTAGATAAGTCTTTCAGCTTTCCTACAAGGTAAGATTCAAGATTATCAGATTTCTAGAACTCAAGTTATGCTCGAAATACAGAGATAGTGTAAAATTCCCACTAATGCTGAACAAATACAATTAAGCCCAATTGGAACCCAACTTATTAAATGTGGCCCAAGCCCAATCAATTCAGCCAAAAGAGGTTTAAGAGACAAAAAATGAGGGTTAACTATTGCATAAAAAGTGCGTTTATCAGGAAGCACATACTCCAAACCCTAATTTTTGAATTCTCATTGACAAATCAATATTTATTGTGGTGCACAAATTTGGGAGTATACTTGGCAATTATAATAAACCGTAATTAATTGATTTTCGATTATAACTAATTATTAATGATTTTTGAATATTACATTTGAATTAATAATATTGTAATTGTGATTGTATTAATTGTAAATATTTAAGACTCGTAATAATGGATGGGAGTGCCACGTGGTGAGCTGTGGAGAATTAGCATTCTACTTTTAAAGTTATACTAGTAGAATGCCTTGCACAATGCGTAGCCTGGCAAGATGGGGGTGGCACAAAATAGAGTTCGTGATCAGTTCTTATAAGATTTCTTATAATCTGATAATGTGGTAATGTGATATCACATCAGTGAAATAATATTTAGTACTTGATTTGAACTGCTATTGACATGATTCTCTGCTAAGGGTTCACCACTTCCTTGTTTACCTGAAATTATATTACAGGACTAGTAAGGAAATATATATATATATATATATATATATATATATATATATAATCTTTAGAATTTGTAGGGCTTTTCAATTTATAACATACCTCTTCGATTTATTTTATAGAACACCTCATTATAGATCACGTTCTTTGTGCGCTTTATGGTCGTCCCATCTAAATCTATCGATAACACCACTTCGACTTCTAACTCTTAAGAAAGCTAAATAGAGTTGTCCGTGACTAAATATTGGTCTTGGTAGGCACAGCCTCACATGAGAAAGTGACTGCCCTTGACTCTTATTTATTGTCATAGAGAATCACACTTGTATGGTGAATTGCCTCCGTTTTAATTGAAACAACATTCTTCGGTCAGATGATGTCAGATTCATTCTTAGGATGATATCTTCTCTCCTGAATTACTGTCCAAAATAATTTTTGCTTCAATCACATATTTTCCAAGCTGTGTGATGATTAGCCTCGTACCATTGCATTGTCCTTTACGAGGATCAATGTTTCTCAATAACATGATTAGCACACCAACTTTCAATCATAACCTGTTATTTGGTAGGTCAGACAGTCTGATATTATTCAGGAATTCGGGTTTGTGGATGTCATTAATTTTGTTCCAAATGATTTGCATGTACTGTCTGCACTCAGAAAAACTTTCGCATCACCAAGGATAAAGGAAATCATATAATCATTAATATTTTTCACCACTTCTATGGTAGGTGTGAGAATAGCTCATTCTTGACAGTAATTCGGATCGTGCATGTTTGTCACAAACTTGGGATAGGTAGAGTTAACAATATCAACGATTGATTCATTAAAACTATGTACACAAAGGTCCTCTGGTATATCAATATTTGTTTCACCATCATTTAGATCTCATGCATTACCGTCACCAATATTCAATAGCCATGATGAGAACTCGCTCATTTCCAACACGACTACATTTAAAGATCCTATTGTTAGCCTCATTTTTTTGTCAGGGTGAGTACCTATAAGAGTCATCGTAAAACGAACATTAGTATAGATAATATGCATTCGAATAGACTCATTGTAATCTCAATGAATTAGAGTAATTACCTGACAATATTTCAAAATATATAATGAATTGATGATGGTAGAAACAATTTCTTGTCGTGTGCCTTTGGGTATTACTAGTAATATCTGCTTGAAATCTCCACCCAGTACCATGACTTTCCTTGCAAATGGAATATCTTTGCTGATTGAGCTAGATGACTTAAGAACATTTTTGCTAATTAGAGAACCCTTGATATCCAATTATCATCATTAATTTCTATAGATCTTAAGTGAAGTTATTATGAGGCATAATTTCGTGGATAATGGCAGAGTTGTCTTACTAAGATATAGTTAAAATAAACTACCTTTTAAACTGTTATGAGCTGTTGTATTAGACAAAATTATGACTCAGAAATCTAAATTTTACAAGTTTAGATTAATTTAAAATTTTCAACATTTTTGACTTTCTTTTTTTTAACTCCACATCATACATGACCCTCTTTCTTATTTAAATAATAATTTTTCTTATTCATATTCTTTTTCAAAATATTCACAAATGGCCATGTTGAAAATTTTCAAATGTGTATAAGTTTGCAAAACTCAACTTTATTTTGTTATCATATGTGCAAAGAGCTATAAAATTGATAAAATATTTTCTTGGAAAATCCAAGTCCTCAAATGTTAGACACGGTTTCTATTAAATTATAGGTAGTAATTATATTATTCATATTTAGTTCAAGACATAAATCAAGAAAGAAATATTTTCTATTAGTTTACCTTTATATTTTTCGCAAATATTTTTATATTTTCTCTAAAATTGAAATACTTGTGAATGCAAATATATCATGTGGAAAAAAATGTTCAATAGAAAAGAAAAATGCAAAAATTGATGAAATAGATTACAAATTCAATTAAGACTTCAATAACAATGATATAGCTTTGAAAATGACATTATCCATTTTCAGTTTCACACAACAGAAACATCATCCCATCCCAACCTTATGTTTTCTAAAACTTGTTTGTTGCGAAGATAACTCTAAAGACGCCTTCAGCTTCTATTGTCTTATCTCTCAGTCTTTTTCTAGCAATTCTTGATAGTATTATGTAAGACTTATTTCTTGCTTTGGGAAGAATAATCTCCTAATAAGAAGAATAAAAAATTATGTTGTTCAAACAAATCAATAAGATAATTTCCTTTAATAAATACTCTCAATTATTGTAAAATAAACTTAGAAAATAAGAGAAGGACATCAGACACAATGGATAGACATATTGTAAAAAAAATAATTAAAAGACTCTTATTAGAAACATTTTTATATTTTCTCTAAAATTGATATACTTGTGAATGCAAACATATCACGTGGACAAAATGCTCAATAGAAAAGAAAAATGTAAAAACTAATGAAATGGATTACAACTTCAATTAAAAATTCAACAACAATGAGGATATAGCTTTGAAAATGACATGATCCATTCACAGTTTTGCACAATAGAAACATCTTATCCCATCCCATCCCATCCTTATTTTTTCTAAAATTTGTTTGTTGATTAGTTAACTCCAAGGACTCCTTCAATTTCTATTGTTTTTTCTCTCGGTCTTTTTCCGGCAATTCTTTCTAGTATATTATGAAAGATTTATTTACTGCTTTGGGAAGAATAATCTCCTAATAAGAAGAATATAAAAAAATTATGTTGTTTAAAGAAATCAATAAGATCAATTCCTTGAATAAATACTCTCAATTATTGTAAAATAAACACAGCAAATAAGAAAAGGACATCATACACAATGGATAAACATATTGTAAAAAAATTAGAAAAAACTCTTATTAGTAACTAAGAGCAGCATCTCCAAGTGTGCCTATACTATTGTTATGGGTGAGTAAAAATGGTTAAGAAGAACAATCATTGCAAGTTAGTGAACATATATTCTTATTATTGTAATAAAGTAAGTCATAGAAGATATATAAGATATGCCATACACATAGTGCGCCAAGTGTCTCATGTGAGCATGACAAGTGTTATCACCACATAGTGCATCTTACTTTTGTTGTTAGAAATAAAAAATAAATAAATTGGACTTGAGAAGAAGCACTTACCATAAGATTATTGAAAGTGTCCATAATCTCTCTTGTTGTCCAATCAATCCTACCATAGCTGTAATTAGGTATTCCTTGACATTTTGAGTCACATAAAGTACAAAAGACTATAAGTTTTGGGTCATCAATATATAATTCTTTAGAATTACAAACCATGGTATCAACCTCTGTGACTTCAAGTTTCCCACCAATGATATCAATCTCACTTGCTATCATTTCTCCAAGCACTAAAAATTTGGTGATGATATGGTATGAGAGTTGTTGATTTGCTTTCTTGGCTTTGATATCTTCCTTTAGCACCATTTCGATATTCCTATATGCTCAAAATTGAAAATCTGCAAAGTGCAATAAAATAATGGCAATATTTGGAGCAAATGTTTTATGAAATAGATAGAGCTTTCTCTTGTAACAAAAAAAAACATACTAAATATATAGCTTTGTTGTGTTATGAATTGAAAGAAAAATGTAAAAAGGGAAAATTCAAACATTGATCCTTGCTTTCAAATCCCTTCAAAAGATTCAAAATTGCTTGTAGATTATACCTCATAATAGATGATATCTCTAAAAAAAACTCTATGAAAGACAGCCAATCCTATATCAACCATTTTATTAAAAAAAATGATGGCAGCCATGGATTGATAGAGAAGGAAAGAGGATTGATCCTACTATATATATATATATATATGTGTGTGTGTGTGTGTGTGTGTGTGTGTGTGTGTGTGTGTGTGTGTGTGTGTGTGTGTGTGTGTGTGTGTGTGTGTGTGTGTGTGCGGAAAAGGAAAATAGTGTGTGTGTGTGTGTGTGTGTGTGTGTGTGTGTGTGTGTGTGTGTGTGTGTGTGTGTGTGTGTGTGTGTGTGTGTGTGTGTGTGTGTGTGTGTGTGCACAAAGAAGAAAAAAAAATTATATGCTTACTTCTTCGTCCATAAGAAGGAGAAATTCAAAGTCCTTCAAAAGCTTCAAAATTTCTTAAACATTCTACCTCATAAAAGATTATATCTCCAATACCTCTATGAAAGACAACTAATGCTACACAGAAAGACCATCCAAATTTAGTCTCTAGAAAAATCGTAATTAAAAAATATCAAAAGAAAACAAACTATTTTATGAAAAAAAAATGAAGGCGAACATGGATTGATAGAGAAGACTAAATGGTTGATCCTACTTATATCATCGTCAATTTGCAAACACTTGAGCATAGCAAACAAAGAATATAAGAAATAAGAGAAGGAAAAATAATAACTAAATAAGAAATATCAGCCAAGAAGCAAAAATAGTTTAGATGCTTACTTCTTTATCCATGAGAAGGAGAAACAAACTAACACATTTGTTGAGAGAAGAAAAATAGAAAGCATTAGTTTCTTTGCAAGAATGAAAAACACAAAGCATAAGAGGAAATGATGATGTCCAAGCTTGGGACTCTATTTATACACAAAAGAGGAAGTTTAAAAGAAACCCTAATATTTTTTAAAATTAAATTCCTATAAATATGTGCAACAATCATGTGTTGCTAAAAAATTAAATAAAAATAAATTCAAAATTAATATAAAATTTAAAAATTATACAATAATCCATTCAAATGTCAATTATAATTCATTGATTGACAATCAATTTGGGAAATAACTAATTTGGCATTTTTTTGAATTTGACTTCAATGTTACTAAATTCAAAATCTGGTTATTAGGAATTTTTTGTTGTTGTGTATTGCAATTTGAATTCAAACTTGAGAGATTTCGGTTAGAATTGTAATATAAGGCAATAATCATTTTCCTAACTAAATTAAATTTGCGTTTTCCCCTTTTTTTAATTCACTAATTCAATGCTTTTGCTTTTTAATTTTATTTTATAATACAAAATATCTTCATAGCTAATTATGGAAGTGTATTAATGCCAATAAATTGGTAATTATAATTGATTAACTACCATTTAACATGAAAATCAACAATATTAAATTTTTGCAATCAATTGGTAATTATAATTGATTGACTACTATTTGATATGAAAATTTTCAACTTTCACATTAATGTTAAAGGAGGCAATTAGGAAAGTTTTGATAATTACAATAAATCAAATTACAATAAATGAAAATTTTGATAATCATCAAGAACCTTCAAATGAAAAGAAAAACAAAATTAGTATACTCAATTTCTTCATCTTCCATGTCCAATACGTTCTTCATCTTCCATACACAATTTTTCATCTTTGCAATCGGGTTCTTCACTTATATCAAAATGGTTTCTTCAACAGCATCTTTACGAATTTTAAATAATTTGTTTAAATACTTTTCCATGAAAGAAATTCACAAGGAGAGAAATTTTTCATAATTACTTATTTAAATATCGAGTAATCATGATATAATCATAATATAATTAACTTAAAAATTTTCTTATTTGGTTTCCTTATTGATCATCTAATAATACAAATTTATGATTTTTCATACTTTTTAGCAATAGAAATTTATTTTTTCTAATAAATAAAAGCTAAAATTGACAAAAAAAAAATTGATTTTACCATATTTTAATGTTCATGGATAGTTTTAAATAAATAAATACAAAAATGATTATAAATAGGAAAATTATAATATTTTTCAGTTAAATGACAATTATAATTGATTAGTAACTATTTAATTTAGGCAATTTCAACTTCCAAATTAATTATGGACTAGTTTATCACCATTGATATTTGTATGGGATATTTGACTAATTGTTTTAATATGAAAATCAATAATATTATATGTTTGCAATCAATTAGTAATTATAATTTATTGACTTCCATTTAATAGGAAATTTTTTTATCTACGATATTAATGTTAAAGAAGGCAATTAAGGAAAATTTTGATAATTATAATAAATCAAATAAAAGAAATAATCTTTTAGTCAAATTACAATAAATGAATTTTTTTTTATAATCATCAAGATCCCTCAAACAAAAAGAAAAAAAAATAGTATATTCAATTTTTTCATCTTCCATGCCCAATACATTCTTCATCTTCCATGCTCAATTTTTTTCATCTTTGCTTTCGGGTTCTTTTCTCAAATCAAAATTGTCAATGTAGAATGGTCTTTTCAGCACCATTTTTATGGATCTATATTGTCACGACCATTTTTTAACTGTTAATCATATAGTATTAGAAATCGAAAAAGAAAATCATGAGATTGAGAGATATATAATAAAAAAATATTTTGAGAACTAATATTATATAAACAAATGGTGTATAGTGAAATAACAAATCTTGTTATTTTAGAAGATAGAAGAGATGCTGAAAAAAAATGAAAGACCAAATATTAGATAAACAAATAGTATATAGAGAAAGAACAAACTTTATTGCCTTTGGAGATTGAGGAGATTAAAAGAATAAGAAAAAGTAAAGAAGTCACACGACCGCATAAGGATATGGAGAGATATATAATAAAGAAAAATATTTTGAGAACTAATATTACATGAACAAATGATGTATAGAGAAAGAACAAACTTTGTTATTTTAGGAGATAGAGGAGATGCTGAAAAAAAAAAAGATAAATTTAAAACTACATATTAGAGAGACAAATATTGTATAGAGAAATAACAAACCTTATTGCTTCTAGAGATTGAGGAGGTGGAAAGAATTAAAAAAAAAAAAAGTGAAAGAGTAATAGGGCCGCATAAGGAGATGAAGAGATATATTGGAATTGAATTGATATCGAGAAAAAGAACAATAATAAGCGAAATAAAATATTTTGGAAGAGCAAACCTAGGTGTGGCTGGAGATAACGAAATACGTTATAGCAATTCACCAATGAAAGGTGAATAAACTCACATGGGGTGCATTATATATAGAGGACTATGGAGGCAAAAACTATTACACTAATTTCAAAATTCAAATTCAAAAAGCAACAATTACTACGTGAATAAAATTAAGGAGAGAAATTGACAATTTATTTCAACCGAAATTGAATAATTATGGATTATAATTTCACTGAAGGTGGACTTCCAAAATTCAATTGAATTGTAATTTTTCAAAATAATTAGATTTAGTAATAAAAATTCTGACCTCATACACTATTATAATAAAAATTGTTAGTTGATTATCATCATAATTATTAGGAGGTTTTTTATTTTAATTTTTGGATTTATATAATTTAATTTTTAGCACATGTATTTAGTTATGATTTAGTCCATATACATTCTGACATATAATGTCCTAATTAAGCAAGGCAATTAAGACATTGATTTCAAATTGATATTCATGTGCTAATTATGAAAGTTGTTTAATGCCACAAATTTTAATTCTTTTTTTAGTTTTTTATTTATAAAGCACATATGATTCATATTATAAATTATTTTTTAAATACCCTTGAATGAAAGAAATTCACACAGCTTGTCACTTGTCATCACTTTAATAGGGACACTTGTCAACTCTACATTGTGCATTCTATTTTTAATACTACTAGTAGATTGCCCCGCGTGATGCGTGGCCGAGAAGGATGGGGGCCAACACAAAATAAAGTTTGTAATCAATTTTTACTTATAGGATTTCTTATAATCTGATAATGTGGCAATGTGATATTACATCAATGAAATAACCTATGGTACTTGATTTGAACTACTACTGACTTTGCTAAGGGCTCACCACTTCCCTGTGTACCTGAAATTATATTACAAGACCAATAAATAAATATATAAGTACATCTTTGTTTTGTATATTTAGAATTTGCAGGGCTTTTCAGTTTATAACATACATCTTCAATTGATCTTATGAATTGTAGACCATGATTTTGTGCTCTTTATGGTCGTCTCATCTGAATCTATCAATAACAACTTCTGACCACTCCGGCTTCTAACTCTTGATAAAGCTACATAGAGCTGTCTGTGACTAAATATTGGTCTTAGGAGGTACAGCCTCACATGAGAAAGTGACTACCCCTAACTCTTATTTATTGTCATAGCGAAGCACACTTGTATGGGAAATTGCCTCCGTCTTAATTGAAACTGCATTTGGTTAGATGATGTCAAATTCATTCTTAAGATGAATATTTTCTCTCCTAAATTACTATCTGAAATAATTTTGGCTTCAATCACATATTTTTCAAGTTATGTGATGATTAGCCTCGTACCATTGCATAGTCCTTTACAAAGATCAATGTTCCTCAATAACATGATTGACACCCCAACTTTCAACGATAACATGTGATTTGGTAGGTCAGACAGTGTGACATTATGAAGGAATTTGGGTGTGTAGATGTCATCCATTATGTTCTCAAACAATTTGCATGTACTGTCTGCACTCAGAAAAACTTTCTCATCACCAAGCATCAAAGAAACCATATAATCATTGATTTGTTTCACCACTTCTATGGTAGGTGCGAGAATAGTTTTTTCTTGATAGTGATTCAGATCGTGCATGTTTGTCACAACTCAGGATAGGTAGAAGTAACAATATCAGTGATTGGTTCATGAGAATAGCGCACACAGAGGTCCTCCGGTATATCAATATTTGTTTCACCATCATTTAGATCTCATGCATCATCGTCACCAATATTCAGCAGCCATGATGAGAACTTGCTCATTTTCAATGCATCTGCATTTGAAGATCATGTTGCCAAGCTCATGTTTTAGGTCAGGTTGGGTACCTATAAGAGTCATCGTAAAACAAACATTAGTATAGATAATGCGCATTCGAATAGACTCGTTGTAATCTCAATGAATTAGAGTAATTACTTGACAACATTTCCAGAGATACGATGAGTTGACGATGGCATAAACAATTTCTTGTCATGTGCCTTTTGGTATTGCTGGTAATATCTGCCCTAAAGTCTCCAACCAGTACCATGACATTCCCTACAAATGACATATTTTTGCTGATTGAGCTAGATGACTTGAGAACATCTTTGCTAATTAGAGAACTCTTGATATCCAATTATCATTATTAATTTCCATAGATTTTAAGTGAAGTTATTATTGGGCATAATTTCGTGGATAATGGCAGAGTTGCCTTACTAAGGTATAGTTAAAATAAACTACCTTTTAAATTGCTATAAGCTATTGAATTTGATAAAATTATGACTCAGAAATCTAAATTTTATAACTTTCGATTAATTTAAAATTTTCAACATTTTTTACTTTCTTTTTTATTAACTCCACATCATACATGACCCTCATTCTTTTTTAAATAATACTTGTTCTCATTTATATTCTTTTTCAAAAAGAAAATCACAAATTAAAAAATATCAAAAGAAAATCAACCATTTTATGAAAAAAAAAAATATGATGGCAGCCATGGATTGATAGAGAAGGATAGAGGATTGATCCTACTTATATCATTGTCGATTTGCAATCCCTTGAACATATCAAGCAAAAAATATATAAGTGAAGAAAAGGGAAAACAATAACTAAATAAGAAATATCAACAAAGAAAAAAAAGAAATTTTAGATGCTTACTTCTTCATCCATAAGAAGGAGAAATTCAAAGCCCTTCAAAAGCTTCAAAATTTCTTAAACATTGTACCTCATAAAAGATGATATCTCCAATACCCCTATGAAAGACAACCAATGCTACACAAAAATACCATCCAAATTTAGTCTCTAGAAAAATCGCAATTAAAAAATATCAAAAGAAAACAAACCATTAACTTCCAAAAAACAATGAAGGCAGCCATGGATTGATAGAGAAGACTAAAGGGTTGATCCTACTTATATCATCGTCGATTTTCAAACACTTGAGCATAGCAAACAAAGAATATAAGAAATAAGAAAAGAGAAAGCAATAACTAAATAATAAATATCAACTAAGAAGCTAAAAAAGCTTAGATGTTTACTTCTTTATCTATGTGAAGGAGAATCAAACTAACACTTCTGTTAGGAGAAGAAAAATAGAAAGCATTAGTTTCTATGCAAGAATGAAAAATATGAAGCATAAGAGGAAAGGATAATATCTAAGCTTGGGACTCTATGTATGCATAAAAGAGGTAGCATAAAAAAAAAACCTAATATTTTTCAAAATTAAATTCCTATAAATATGTGCAACAATCATATATTGCTAAACAATTTAAACAAAAATAAATTCCAAATTAATATAAAAATAAAAATTACACAATAATTCCATTCAAATGTCAATTATAATTCATTGATTGACAATCAATTTGGGAAATAACTAATTTGGCATTAATTTGGGAAATAACTAATTTGGCATTTCTTAAAAAAAAAAAAAATTGACTTAAATGCTACTAAATTCAAAATCTGGTTATTAGGATTTTTTTTTTTTTTTTGTGTATTGCAATTTGAATTTATGGAGATTGGCAATTCTCATATTCATTAGTTTCAAATTTGAAGAAATTTATGGGATGTAATTATTAGGAGGTTTTTTCTTTGATTTTTCAAATTTAATTTAATTTTCAGAACATATACGTAGTTATAATTTAGTCTATGTACATTTTAACATGTAATGCCCTAATTAAGTAAGGCAATTAAGGTATTGATTTCAAATTGATATTCATGTTTTATTTTAATTTTTGAATTCCCTTATCCTTCACAATCTGAATTGTTTTATTGAAAATATTAAAAATTAAGAAGTCTAAAAAAAATTCTTTAATGCAAGACATATTAATTATAATTTCAAATAGGTTTGAATATTGACAATTAGCTAAAATTCCTCCAATACTTAATCATGCTGTCCTCAAATTAGATTACTACAATCAATCAAATAGTCTTGAGAGATTTCGGTTAGGATTGTTATATAAGGAAAAAGTTGTTTTACTAACTAAATTATATTTGCATTTTAAAATATTTAATTCACTGACTCCATGCTTTTGCATTTTTATATTATTTTATAATACAAATAATCTTCATAGCTAATTATGGAAGTGTATTAATGCTTTTAAATTGATAATTATATTAGATTAACTAGCACTTAACATGAAATTTAACAATATTATATGTTTGCAATCAATTAATAATTATAATTGATTGACTACCATTTAATATGAAAATTTTCAACTTTCACATTAATGTTAAAAGGAGACAATTAAGGAAAATTTTGATAATTGCAATAAATTAAATTAAATAAATAATTTTTTAATCAAATTACAATAAATGAAAAGTTTTGATAATTATAATTGATTAACTATCATTTATAATTGATTGTCATTTTGGGAGATAGAGGAGATGCTAAAAAAAGAATAAAGAAAAATTGAAAGACCAAATATTAGACAAACAAATAATGTATAGAGAAAGAACAAACCTTATTTATTTTGGAAATTGAGGAGATAGAAAGAAGAAGAAAAAGTAAAGGAGTCGCACGGCTATATGAGGAAATGGAGAGATATATAATAAAGAAAAATATTTTGAGAACCAATATTACTTAAACAAATGATGTATAGAGAAAGAACAAACGTTGTCGTTTTAGGAGATAGAGGAGATGCTGAAAAAAGAAAGAAAAAAGAAGAAGAAGATAGATTTAAAACCAAATATTAAAGAGACAAATATTGTATAAACAAAGAACAAACTTTATTACTTTTAGAGATTAAAGAGTTGGAAAGAATTAGAAAAAGTAAAAGAGTAATAGAGGTGCATAAGAAGATGAATAGATATATTGGAATGGAACTGATATCGAGAAAGAGAGCAACAATATGCAAAATAAAATAGTTTGGAAGAGCAAACCTAGGTACGGCTGGAGATGGAGAAACACATTGCAACAATCTGCCAATGATCGGTGAATAAACTCACATAAACTGCAATATATATAGAGGACTATGGAGGCAAAAACATATAACCCTAATTTCAAAATTCAAATTTGAAAATCAACAATTATTGCATGAGTAAAATTAAGGAGAGTAATTGACAATTTATTTCAATCGAAATTGAATAATTATGGATTATAATTTTGGTGGAGGAGGTCTTCCAAAATTAAATTGAATTGTAATTATTCAAAATAAGGTTTAGTAATAAAAATTCTAAACGCATACACTATCATAATACAAATTGTTAGTTGATTGTCATCATAATTATTAGGAGGTTTTTTCTTTTAATTTTCGGATTTATTTAATTTAATTTAATTTTCAGCACATGTATTTAGTTATGATTTAGTCCACATATATTCTGACATGTAATTTCCTAATTAAGCATAGCAATTAAGACATTGATTTCAAATTGATATTCATGTTTTATTAATTGATTTTAAATTAGAGAAATTCTATGAGCTAATTATGGAAGTTATTTAATGTTTTTTTGGTTTTTTAATTTATAAAGCAAACATAATTCATATTATATATTATTTTTTAAAATACTTTTGAATATAAGAAATTCCCATATGCCGCCACTTGTCATCATCTTGATATATAGGGACACTTGTCAGCTTCATATTGTGTATTCTATTTTTAATATTAACTAGTACTGGGCCCGCGCGATGCGCGGGCGCTACAGCCGGGGTGACATAGAATAGAAAATCCTATTAGATCATCCATTAGGGTTGGTTTAGTGGTTATCTAAATTATAGTCCTATTAGATTTTTTGGAAACTTGTCAACATGGTTTAATCCCACTCTTTTTCCAAGTGTCATAGGAAATCTTATTTAATCACCCGTTAATTATAATCTTATTAAAACTTTAAGAAACTTATACCCATGGTTTAACCCCAATATTTTTTCTAGTGTTATAGGCTATTTATTTTTTTTCCCCAAAAACTATACCTAGACCTAGTTATAATTTTGATTTTTGTTCCCTTTCCCTTTTTGTTACTGTCTCAATTATCATACCCAACCCTACTCATTCCAACAGATTTATATTTAAATACTATAGAGAAATTGTAACATAATTAGAATACCATTGTCATCTAATTATTAATACTCTTTTTTGTATAGATTTAAAGTAAAGTTATAACAGGGATAACCCCATGTAAAATGGTATGACATTTATTTTTCATTCAAACATCACAAGAGTATCATATATTATACAATTTCTTATATCAAACATAGAAAGAGAATTCCAAATTTCTTCATTGACAGGAAAAAGTTTCCTATATTGATTACCTAGATAAACATAGGAAACTCTTATGTATCTTTCAAACTACATGTTTTCTATGTCTATTCTCAAAGCTCAATCCATTTGACTATTACTTTTAGAAGACTCAAATTTCTATTGAGTATATCACCCTTCAAATATCTTGCATAGTGACACTTGATACTTGCAAGTTTGTAATATTATATATACTAATAGAATATTCTTCAAATTGAAAGGGTCTATACATAATCACTATTTTCCAGAAAAATAATGGAAGAAAGAAAGAAAAAATAGAATAAAAGCCCAAAAGGCTATAGTAAAAATGAAGCAAAATCAATATTATAATAATTAATCAGTATATTTAAAATAACTACCATACAAAAAAATAAATTCCCCAAAGAAATATTATATTACCAATTGTATCTAACCTTCTGTATGAATTTACACTTTAGTTTCCAGCCTTCTAATGACGATTTTTCAACCTCTAATTTAACAACCTAAAGGCATAAGAGGGGAAAAGAAAATGTGTTACTACTTTGCTAATGAAAAACATATATCAATTGCATCTATAAATATTTATATTTACATAACATATATCAAAATCCAAAATCTTGCTTTGGATGGCTGTCAAAACATACAAGAATATTAATATCAGTTTCCCTAAAAAAAAAACCAAAAAGGTAATGTTTGTCTTGGTAACCATAAAGATTTTAGGAGTGTCTACCCGAAATGAGTAACAAAATAACAAAGGCATGTCAAAGTAAGAACTTTTATAATATCAATACTAATAAAAAATTAAAATCATGGCACATGCATATCTAAGTCCATGTATATGTAGTATAATTACTTCTATATTATATCAAAAAGCTTAGAAAGTGAAATCCCTATTCTAGTCATGGAGTCTTTTCACGCATGCTTTCATATAATAGATCAAGTCATGGCACATGCATTATAAGAATGACAATTGTTCATAAAGAAAGAATGCAAATCTTCCACCGACACCCCTCTTTTTAATCTATGCTAAAAAAAATACATCCATTAAAATTAAAGACGAAACTTACATCTTCATTATCCATAATTTGTAAGAACTGAAAAAAATAGATGTACTCAGTAAATTTAGCTAGAAAAAAGAGAGAAAATTTACCTTCAATTTCTGTCTTGTTAACCATATGGATTTTAGGAGGGCCTGCCCAGAAATAAATAACAAAAAAAAAGAGAGACATGTCAAAGAAATAAATAATGTGACCCAATCTAGCATCTATTTAGCTAAATAATGTGTCTCATGTCATAATGCTAGTGTTCAAATATATGCAATTGAAATAAATAACAAAATAACAGAGAAACATGTCAAAGAAATAAATAATGCGTCTCATTTTTTGTCTAATTAGTGTGACCCAATCTAGCATCTATTTAGCTATTTGTTAGGAAATATACTAATAGAATCTCTTACAAATTATCAAATAATTCCACTATCAGTAAATTATGCTTTACCGAATTATGTATAATGTGAGTAAATTACGTGTTGTTCAATAAAATATTGCTTTATTATAATAACCAAACCTCTATTCAGTTGCCAATAAGACAAATTCATTGTAAATCAAACATACAAACTTCCTTTTATATCATATCAATTTTAAATAAGTCAGTTATTGCTTAATGAATGACAAAATTATAGAATCATTCAATGATAATTATCCAAAAATTTGATGGAATTTATTTTCGGTTTTATAATAAAGGTAATAAAATGATAGAAGTAAATGTGTGAAAGAAAGAAATTAGGTACAATAATTGTTATACACCTTAATTTTCTCCAAATCGAAATTCCACGCATATAAAATCTTGTTGACTAATGCAAAATAATAAATAAGTTTGAGATTTTGTTTTAGGAGTAGCTGCTAAAATTACTCATTGATGTTCATTGTTTTTACTTTCAACAATCAATAATAATTATTTTAAAAAAATATTACCATGTAAGCCTACAATGGTGGCAAGGATTCTTTTTCTTCAAAATAGTATTTAACTCCCTACTTGATACACGTTGGCTAGTAAAAAAAAAAAATTGTTGGCAAATAAGATAGGGAATGAAGGAGTAATATTTTTTTTTTTAAATTAAGGAAAAAATTTTAGCTACAGAAATGATGAGTGCTAGCAATTTATATAGATATTGCATTTTGGTACACATTATCTTGTCCATTTGTCTTAAGACCATGTGCCCAAATGGGCATAGAATAAAACAAATAACACCAAACTTTTAGGGGTCTAATTTGGTATTGCTCAATGAGGAAAAGCTTTTCGTCACAATCCAAATTATTTGAAAAAGGAATATCCATGGGTTTGTCACTATGTTTAAAAATGAAATAGCATCATAGACTCAGACATTTCACATAGCCTTCACCATATCTACCCAACTCAAACCCATTATGCGTTTGTTTGTCACTATGTTTGCTTGCTGGCAATTCTTATAGAACAAACCAGAGCTAGGGTTTTTTATGGCTAGGGCTTCTGTTTGGCATATAAATTTCAAGATATTGTTACACTTTGAATTATGATTACATTAGCTTTATTCCTTTATTTGGACATTATTAATTCGAATTCTTAATAATCTATGAAGGTAATATAAACAACAAAACCAAAGAGTAGAATTGTATGTATCTAAGACATTTTGATATTCAATTCATGAATCATGAATTCAAGTTGGAAACTAATTATTACACATATTAATAGAATATAATGCTCAAACAAAAACACAATTATACCACATATATATATTGACATTTGTAGACACCATATTTTGTCCGAGTTTTATTTATTTATAGTTAAAATATATTTAAGAAAAATGGAGAGAAAATTTAAAATTTTAATTAGTGTATTTTTTATTGTTTGGGCATTTGCAATTGAAGAAAACCTAAGCCTAATCCATTGTCACACTAAGCCCATTTTTATTTAAGTTCACTTGGTCCATTTTTGTTATTTTTCTTAATTATGTAAATAATTGATAAAACATATAAATATATTTTGTAAATTTACTTTTGGCATCATTGGATCTAAAGGAACCAATAGGAGAGCAAGGAATGAATTTCCTTCTCTCCCCATTGGTCCAACCTTGGATTTTTCTTTGTTTTAATTGAATAACTAAGTATTTAAGTAAAGAAAAGCAAATAAAAAAAGGAAGAAAGATGAGAAGGGCGGCAGTTAACTAAAGGGGCAAAGTAGGAAACAAGGGAAACAAAGAAAAGTCAAAGCAATGAGAACCACTCATTCAGCTAGGGGTGTAATTGGTCTGGTTCGGTCCGATTTTTACCCCAAACCGAGATCAGACCGGATAGGAGAAACTCGGTTTGGTTTTTTAGAATTTTTTCAGCAAAACTGAGTCAAACCGAACTGGTTCGGTTTGGTCGATTTTCTCGGTTTCAAGGCTTACTCCCAGCCAATGCCAAAATCTCAAAGGAAGCCAAGGAAACTGTCCAAGAGTGTGTTTCTGAGTTCATAAGCTTCATTACTGGTGAAGCATCTGACAAGTGCCAAAGAGAGAAGAGGAAGACGATCAACGGGGATGACCTTCTCTGGGCTATGACAACGTTGGGGTTTGAGAACTATGTTGGACCTTTGAAGGTCTACCTCAACAACTACAAAGAAATAAAGGGAGAAAAGGGTTCCATGGCTAGACAAGAAGATCACTATCCCACAGAATTAGCCAATGATGGGATCGTTGAAATAAATAATTTTGTGTCAACCAAGGCAGATTTAATACCCAATTTCAATGGAGGTTTCTACTCTGTTGGCGTCAGGTCACAGCTAAATCCAAAAAGCTTCAGAGATTGGAGGGATCACTGGTTACAGAGAGAACTCCATCGACAGGGGTCCCAAATTGCAGACAAAGGCTGACCTTCCCATGGGATGTTTGGGAACCAACTCAGCAAAACCCTAACCATCAAAACACCATTGTAAATATCGAGCCATTTGAAGAGCCCCGCCGCCACCACTGTCAGCGGCGTGTCCAAATACCCACTAGGTCGGTCCCGCAAAGCAGCAAAGAACAGCGGACCCATGGTGTGGACCACATTGCTCTCAAGGTTCCAGATTGGCCTTGGAATCAAAGAAATTGCCTTGACTAGGAGTGGAATTTTATGAATTAGCTTGAGAACCAAGTAGGAAAGAGATAAAGCTAGGGCGAAGAGGGATGCAAGAGTTCGAGTAGAGCTAGAGAGAAATACCTCTTGTAGGATTGTTCGAGTAGGAGCGAAACCCAGTAGAAATCAAGCACGAATACCAAAGGCGAAGAAGACAAATACAAGACGTACTTGGGGAGGCACTCGAAGAGGCACTCGAACAAGGCGAACAAGGCACTCGAAGAGATCCCACCTTCAAATCTGTAGTTTCTTCTTCTTCGTCTTTGTCTCTTGAAAGTTGAAAGGATTGTGAAATTCGGGGAGAATCGACTGAAAATTTGTAGTTCTAATGTGTTCTAGAAATGGTGAAGGAAAGGATAAATACAAGTTCTTATGTGTTCTAGAAATGGTGAAGAGGAAAACATTTTGCCGTTAATATCAAAAACCAGTGTTGAACTGTACTTCGTTTTGCTATTTCTGTTGTTTCTGAAATTGGGGAAATCGATTGAAATTTGGAAGAAGAGGGTTTTAGGGCTAAGTTCAAACGACGTAGTTTTAAGAGATTACTAATACAATATATAAATTAAAATTTTTAAAAATATATATATATTTCGGTTCGGTTTTATTTCGGTTTTATTTCGGTTTTCATTTAGGTAAACCGAAAACCGAACCGGAGTACTCGGTTTTTCAAAAATACAAACCGAAAACCAGATCATTTCACTCAGTTTGACTCGGTTTCGGTTCGGTTCGGTTCGGTTGGTTTTGTCGGTTTTTCGGTTTTGGCTTACACCCCTGCATTCAGCAAAAGGGCTATACACAAAAACCAATAGAAAAAGAGAGAAAACGATTAAGCAAGGGGGGCATTCAACAGAGAGCAAAAATACACAGCAGAGTAGAGAAGCATAAAGGTTTTCCTTTGAGAGAGAGCAAGGAAGAACGAGCTAGAGGGAGAAACACAAGCAAGCAGAACCCCACGTTTCCTATCACCCAAGTGTTCTTTCTCTTCTTCTCTCTAATTTGAACTCAAGCCTTCATAGATTTGATGAGAATTTCCCCAAGTCCTAATATATCTTGAGAATTTTTGTTGATTGTAGTCTATTTTCATGCTTTCATTCAAGATTGGTGTGCTGCTAGATAATGGTTTGAGTTTGGGTCTACTAATTGGTTATTTGTTGTTTGATTTCTACATTGGGATTTATGGGATGGGGGTATCTAGTATTCTGTCCATTGAAATAAAAGGTTGAGTCCAAGTAATTGCTTGATGACTTTTATATTTCTGGTTCTGTTGTTATGATATGATAATGCCTTTGTTTATGATTTTTAGAATGGTGATTTGGATTGTCTCCATTGGTACAATTTCAGTTTTTAGTATATTAAGTTAATCTTGAGCAGATTTGCATTAGACTTACTGTTGCTGCCTGGGTGTTTTTTTTTTGTTGCTGCTGTTCTGTGGTATCTTATTGCTGTTTCTGGTTTGATTTTTGCCACTGCCCTGCCCTTGATTAATTGTTCATTTCGGGTCAGTTTGCATGCTCATTTAAGCTCTGTTTTAGTGTATTTCTCTCAGCTGTTTTAGTTTACTTGCATTATCTGTTTTAGTACATTTTTGGGGCTGTTTGAGGATAATTAGGTGTTTGTGCCTAAGAAATATTGACCTCTATGTTTTTTTTGTTGCTCTATACTATTGAGATAAATGTGTTTAGATATGGTTTTCATCTCTCTAGTCATGGTGATTCCATGCTTCGGTTTTTCTTTTTTGAGGAAATAGTAATTGCCCGTGAAGCTTGCTTTTATTATGCCTCTTCATGATATGCATTGTAAATTAGGCAAAGCAAATGTGTTCATGCTATTCTTTTATTTTAATATAATTTAAGGCATTTGGTATGAGCTTGGTTGTGAATAGATGCATCAAAGACACTTGATTTAGCTATTTTCGGGTCTGTCAGACAGCTTTGGCAGCACTCAATGTTTGATTTATTTCTGAAGCTATAGAGCTCTTATTTTAGCATCGTCTATCCCAATAGAACTGTAAGATGCATGTCTTCAATGTGTAAATTTTTCAGATTTTTTACATGGTTAGTTTGTTCCCAGTTTTCTTGGAAAGTTGACTGCTTTTCTGAGTTGTCAGGCCTGTTGTTCTTCTCTGGCAGTACTCAATGTTTAATTTATTTCTGGAGCTACAGAGCTCCTATTTTAGCATCATCTGTCCAAATAGAACCGTAAGATGCATGTCTTCAATGTGTAAATTTTTCAGATTTTTTTCATGGTTAGTTTGCTCCCAGTTTGCACGGAAAGTTGGCTATTTTTCTGAGTTGTCAGGCCTGTTGTTCTTCTCTGGCAGTACTCAATGTTTGATTTATTTCTGGAGCTATAGAGCTCTGATTTTAGCATTGTTGGTCTCACTAGAACCGGGAGACATGTATCTCCATTGTGTATAATTTTCATATTTTTTTCATGTCTAGTTTACTCTCAGTTTTGGCTCGAACACAGATGTTTGACATAACCGATGAATATGTGAATCGTTTGGACTTCCCTTGATTTTGTCTCTTGATAATGATGGTGGTTTTGGGTATGTTTGTTGGCTGTCCTGGTGTATTATGGCTCATTTCTTAGTGTACTTTGCCTATGTGTTTAGTTGTCATTCTTATGTGTGATGAATTCTTTTTTTTTTTTTTCTATTATAAGGGCTGTTTAGGGTTTGTTTGTGCATTTTTGGTTGATTTTGGATTATTCCATTTGAAGCATGTGGAGATTAAATGTGTAGGTCACTTAGGTAAATTTTTTTTAAGTCTTTAAGTCTTACCTAACCTGTGTTTTGGTGTATTCATGAGCATCCTTGGATACAACTAATGGTAATTATGAGTATGAGCAAATTGGAAGGCTCAACCAAAAGATACCTGGCTGCAAGCTTGGAGCAAGAATGATATTTTATTTATCTCATTTTTTCTTTTTCAATGTAAATTAAGACTTATATGTACCTAGATTTTGAGACAAGTTTTGTAATATTTTAGATCATGCATTTGCACTGCATATAAAAATATACCTGTGTCGCATAGTAAAACCATGCCTCTTCACTTATCATAGAAGGATAGGGCGAGTCAGTCCTATATTGGATGCCTTTCTCTATCCAACCTAGGTGAAGGTAGCGCCACCCTGGACGGTCGCTTTATGCGATGAAGGGGTGGAAGGATTTAGGTCTCGGTAGAGGAATCATGCATTGCACGTTTAAATTCTTTGTTTTTATTTTTATCAGATATTCTTGTAACAATTCATTATTATGGGGTAAATAAAATGTACATTTTTTGCTATATTCTGTTTGCACAACTAATTTAGGGTAATCGTCTTTAGACAGATGCTGTGGGGTGCCTAACACCTTCCCCGCGCATAAACAGACTCCTGAACCCTCTCTGGTTTGCAGACCGTTATTTTTTTTATTAAAAAAAAAGGTTTTCCAATTGTTCCCCATTTTCTTAATACAATTGGTGGCGACTTCAAGTTTTCTTTCGAAAACTAATCTTTTATTTCTTTATGTAGCGACCTTCGGGTACGTTGTGACAATATTGAAATATAATTAATGACGTCTATGTGATTCAAAACCAAAGTCTTCTTTGCTTAGATAGGTCAGCAGAGAAGTTGTTTGCAGTAAACAAAAGTATCTCTCTATTCTCCAACCCAGGCATTTCTTGCAAAGAAGAATAATCGGGGAAATTTCAATTGGTCATTATATAAATAAAAATTATATATATAGCTTGCATCCCTACAAAACATTTGCTGTTGTAAGTGTGTTAGATTCAAGAAGATCAGGTTCTGCAAATGGAAAACTTATTGCACTATAGACAGCTATACTACTTTGTATTCATTTATGTGGTCTAATTGCATAAACTCAGTTTGGCCTAGAAATTGAATTACATCAATATTTTTCTTATATTATTTGATAATTTGTTTGGTATATGATTTTCAGATTTTAACCTAATGGGGCTCCTGTGCTACAGAAATTTTTAGGCTAAAAATATTCATTTTCGCTCCCAAGGATAATAGAAATAAAATATACTAACTTAAAAAATGATGACACAGAAATATATTGTTAGCCTAGAAAAAGGAGTAATGAATTAAATGCATATCATAAAGCAGTAAAATTGAATAGTGTTAGATATAAATCTATTCATGGGCCTTCATCTATTAGCTTAAGCTTTTAAGTTGAATCGGTTCTTAATATGATATCAGAGCCTCTTTGACCAAATGATCAGGAGATCAAATCCTTTCGTCCTCACTTTCTCAATTAAATTGAAATTTCAGCACATGGTATAAATAGGTTTATGCTTTGTCTACGCTTCAAGCCCAAAGGGCTTTCGCGTGCGGGGGCATGTTAGATATAAATCTATTCATGGGCCTTCATCTATCAGCTTAAGCTTTTAGGTTAAATTGGTTCTTGACAAATAGTACCAGAAATGTAAGAATTAAACAGCAATGGCAGATTCAATTTATAGATTTTTTAATAATTTTTCATCAATTATTTTGCAAGCACACTTTTTCTCTGTACTTGCTGCATTGTCAAAGTGCCATGTAAATTTGATATCATATGTGGAGTAAGATGTGGGTTCGTGTAACAATCCTCTACTGTTAAAAAGATAATATTCAAATGTCACTTCACATAAAAATAATTTTTTTCTTTTAAGAAAAAAGAAAGCGGAGCATTACTAATGTAACTGTGAGTTGAGATAGTTTATCTACTATGAACAATTTGGAGTTGCAACTGGGTTAATAGAGAAAATAGCCTTATATCACTTGACAAAAAGGGGTTTAAGCCTTTGTAATAAGATATGGACTTGTGATCCCCATGTTTAAAAATGATACATTGATATCAAGGAAATTATTTGGGTATTAGTAACATCCACAAAAGAATGCATTCAAATAACTGAATTGGCAAA
>QAOA01003589.1:37295-122718 GCA_003255065.1 Cercis canadensis | reverse complement strand
AAAAAAAAAAAAAAAAAAAAAAAAAAAAACTATTGTGCTTATACGTAAGGGGTACGAATTGTAAAGGCAATTGCAAGGGAGAAGGAGATCAGACAAAAGAGATTGGAAAGGAGAAGGAGATCAGACAAAAAGAGACACACCTGAGCGAAATAAAATAATACTATTGGAACCACCTCACTATAGTAGAAAAACCACCTCATTGAACATATTCCAATAGAAGTAGAAAGGAATTGGCTAAACAGCCTCACTGATAAAGCAAATATTACCAATCTTAGATAAGCTTGCAACCAACCAAGAATTTCAGACAAAAAGAAAGAAACATACCTCAATACTATTGGAATGAATTGGCAGTAAGTACCTTACTGAAGTATAGGTTGGCGTGAGGGTGCTGTTAAAATAAACCACAATAGGGTGCTATTTATATAGGGATATGGGGCAAAGGAAAGGTAACCCTAATTCTGATTTTAAAATAACAATTAACAAATTATTCGGTGTCATCAATTTATGAGAGTAATTACCAAAATTAAATAGAAAAATATTACCTTGATTGACTTTTTTTCTAAAGGTGGCAGTAACACATAATGACAAATTTGGTAGATTTGCCTTTTTCACCTTTATGATTTCGGTTACTCTCCTGATTGCAAATCAAGCAATCAAATACATTCACCCGTTTTGGAAACTGACGTCTTTTTGGTTTTTATTTATGCTAAAATAATATTACGTTAGGAAACATAAATAAGGAAGTTATTTAAGGACATTAGTATTTGAGTTTTTTTCCTTATTTTTTATTTTTGAGACACACATAGTTAACATAATAAATTATTTTTTAAATACTCTAGAAATGAAGAAATTCCCATAGCATACCACTTATCATCACCTTAATAGGGACACTTGTTAGCTCCACATTGTGTACTCTATTATTAATATTACTAGTACTATTCCCGCGCCGATGCGCGGGCCACCGGGCGGCAGAGCACAGGCCCAGGCAACCATATGTGGGATGAAATTTAAGTAATCATAGAAACATAAATTATATAAATCTATATGATCTAATATACCAATTATGAATTTTATATTTTGAACCATAGATGCAATACATTAAAAGTATCAATCATGAATTCATAATACATTTGAAAGAGTATTAAACAAATGCAGAATAAGATAATATTATATACTCAAAATATCTATGGTGTATAATTTGAACTGGGAATGTCAGCGTCTTTCTTTAAGTCCACATGATTTTCGACTGATTCTGAAATTGCAACATTGTTATACCTAATGACTTGAGATATACAAAGTCACTTTGACTATGAAGAAAATAGCAAGTATACACTATATGTTGTTTAGGATAAGCACCTATCATTGTTGTATTCTTTAATAACATATTTGTATAACATATGTGCATACTATATTGTATCTTGTTGTGGGCTATGTGTTTTAGACCTCCACGTTCCTAACGCTCTTATGATAACTAAATAATCAAAATATCAAACCAAACTTCTTTCAAATTTAGGTCATGTTACAAACAATTGTATTTATTTATACCCCCACCTTATCCATTTTTCTTTGTCAATATATATCACAAGAGTATATGATATTATACTATTTTTTATATCAAACATAAGCAAGGGAATTCCAAATTTTGTCATCAATAGGAAGGAGTTTCCTATATTGATTATCTACATAAACATACTAATATTTTTATTGATAAAGTATTGACCCACAATTGTTAGTAAATAATTTGGTTCCCATTCCCAACCTATCCCAAAAATCAACTGCCCAAAATTAAATTGTCCCATTTGTTTATCTTTAAAATGGACATGTAATTGTTCATTTCCTATTTATAATAAATGTCATATTCCAATTATTTGATTACCATTGATAATTTTATTTTAAAAATGAATAATTATTGTCATAAGTACTTAATTCATTGTTACAATAGTCTCAATTTGTCTACTTATAGTAAGTAGTGCTCTTGATCGGTATGCCAATATCATCTTTGTACGCTTGAAGGCCAAAAAAAATATAAAATCTTTGTAACCTTGAAACCTACTGAGTTGATTTATAGCCCTTGCTACTAATAGGCATTATTTTTCAATACAATTATCTAAGGCCAAAAAAAGAAAAGACTTCTCATAATATGATTCTATAGCAAATGATTGGAAATTATAATCTAATATCACTGGAAAAAAAAAAAAACTTGAATCTAATATAAAGAAATAATCAACAACTCATCTTTTTAATCAAATAACTCCATGCACTCATAGAAAATTTTAGAAAATTTTAATGAGGATCCTTAATCCTTATTGATAACTTGTTAATGTACTTTTAATTTGTAGTACTTACATTTAGTTTCCTATTTTATGGGTGACTTAGGTTTAGGTTCCTTGTTGTAAGAGTTGAATTCAATAGATTCCTATAGTATATTAGTACAAAGATTGTGCTTTTACAATGTCTCTGTAATTTCAAACAAATTTTGTTTTCAAAGTCATCAAAATATTAAGTACTCAAACTTTCTTTATACAACGTTCCTATAATTTCACAATTTAAGCAATGTTTTTAAACATGAACAAAATCATATGCTTGTAAATTGTAGTTAACATACGTAAATCAGCTCCTTGGTACTCTAGTCTTAACACATGAATTACTTTCACCTCCCAACTCCTTTTAAACAAATGTCTTATATCATTGATAATACACCCATAACAATGGAAGCTCACATCAGCAAAATCTATCAAGTGCACTACCACTATGGAATCTAATTAACACATAGTTTTCTGATACCTTTATACCAAAAAAATATCAGACCATGCATTGTTGTAGTAAATTTAGCTTTCAAATTGGTACCCATGCCTATAGAGCCACATAAACCATCAAGCCACCCCCTTGATAATCTTAAATAACCCCTCCAAAACTTGATCTCCCTAGGTTCCCAAAACTGCCACCATTGATATTTAGCTTAATGGTCTCTATACTTAAAGACTGTCAATGTATCCATCACACCTCTCTTTCATGCTTTTTCGTTTTCTAGAAAAAACTTTACTGCAAGTTAAACCATCGCTTGGATCTTATTAACACTCACCATCAACAAAGTGTTATGCCCTTCAAAAACATCTTCACTGTGTGTTCTCCATATCTATTACAACATGCAATAGAAGAGAATGTGCAACTTCGTTATCCTCTTTCCTGTATTTTCATTTTTATAAAATGAAGCATTCAAATCTTGTTCCTAGAAGCTACCATCTGCACCAAAACACAAATAAACATGATTTATAGCAGTCCCTAAAACAATGCATTGTATTTTGTATACCAAACTTGCACCTGTTGCATAAGGAATTTTGACTAAGGTGTTTGCGAGCACGAAACCAATTGTGGGTATAGCGTCATAAAGGATTAGCCATAGAAAAACTTTAATTTTTTTGGAGCCGCAAGCCTCAACACCCAATTCCACCCTTGGGTATCCATCTAATTTTTTGTCCTAGATATTAACCAATCATACTTAGCTTTTTTCGTATAAACCCTAGCTATGGTATTTCTACAATCATGTATTGAATATCACCATACTGAGCAAGCGACACTTTAGAGATCTTATCTAAAACACAAATATTTCCATATCAAAGTCTCCATATTTGCATATGATAATAATGCTAATGATAATGCATTTAAGGAAATGCATAGCGACAACATGTTGAAGATCACCAACAAAATTTATTAAAAATAAGAACTTATCTAACAAAAATAGATCAACCTTAACCATAATATCTATTTAAATATCAACATGAAACATCTTAATTTTTTACATTCCTAGCCAATTCTCTCAACAATCATTTTCTAAAAAGAAAAAGAACCTAATAGATCAACTTGTTCCATTTGCTTATCTTAAAATAGGACATTTAATTAAAAAAAAAATTCTATAATGAATGTCACACCGTAATTACTTGACATTATTTTGCACCTTCAATATCTTTATTTTTTTTTTAGGAGACATGTTAATTACTTCTTCTATTGCAAGGAGTAAATTTCTTCCTAAAAAGTAGACAGGTCAGCCTTGTTTTAAGTTGTTATATTTTATCTCAATCTTGAACAAAAATTTCTACCTCATTAATATATTGAGATAATAAGGAAAGAAGTCTCTTTCACTAATTTGTTAAGGAAATTATTTTTAAGTCCCTTTATAACACATATCAGATGCATATCTACACAGAAATTCTGAAGCATCAATGTCAAAGATCAGGAAAGAAGCAATGCCAGTATGATCTATAACTTGAACATGTGTTGTGGTGGCATCACCACTTGGATATTCATATTTGTATGAGGTAACAACATAGACCTACAATAAAATACAATCTCAAGAAATGTAGACTATAAATAATTTACAGAAGTACAAACAGAAAATTGTTTATTAGTAGATAACTTAGTCTATAACGGTTGCAAAGTGGTTGCAATACTTATTGTTGGAGAGTTTCAAATAGGGTTACAGGCATAATTAAGTAATTTCACACACTTGGGTTATTTAAAATAAAATAAATAAAATAAAATATAACAATTAATTACAATCACATGTCAATTATAATTAATTTATTAATAATTAATTTGAAGAATTAATAATTTCAGAATTTTTTTGAACTCATCTTCGATGGTGATGGAATGTATTTATTAGCAAAATTCAAATTTTTAATTTTTTTCTTATTGAATATGTATTCAAAATTTTGATATTTTTTTATAATTTCTAAATTATTAAATTGATAATAAATTCATTCATAGTACCAGTTGTGAGACTATCATTTAAGAAACTATTCTTTTAATATTAGTATAGCTTGTAATTGGGTTTCAAATAGGGTTACATGTCTAATTAAGTAATTTTACAAACTTGAGTCATTTAAAATTAATTAATACGAAATTAATAAAAAAATTAAAGAATATACAACAATTCCAATTACATGCCAATTATAATAAATTGATTGACATTTAATTTGGAAAGTTAATAATTGCAAAAAAAAAAAAAATTGAATTACACTTCAATACTAATTGAATATATTTATTAGCAAATTTTGGATTTTGAATTTCTTTCATTGAATAGGAATTTAACATTTTTGACTAATTCTCCTACTTTAGATAATTTGATTTTAAATTTAAATTGAAATGAGTATTAATTGTACTCTTAAATTTAATTTGATTATTGCCATCTATTTCTTGTTAAGGCACATTTTTATTACTTTAAAATCAATATTTTTATTACCTTGCTTAATTAGGACATTAAATGTCAAAATGTATGTGGACAAAAACACAACTAAATACATACTTTTTTTTGTCACACATTGATGACAGTTAAATTAGGCAGAATGAAGCTGAATTTCACTTTTGAAATTCTCTCATTGTAATTTTAACTACAATGACAATCTTAAAAGATTCAAAATTAATTTTTTTTCCAAATTAATTACTAATCAATAAATTATAATCAGCATGTGATTGAAATTATTGTATAATTTTTCATTTTATATTAATTTTGAATTTATTAATTTATGAAAAGTCCAAGTTTATAAATTTCTTATTTGTGCTTGTAACCCTAATTCATAGTCAATGTTCAAGTTCTACTCTGTAAAAATAGAACTTCTGAAAACTAAACATAGATTTATTGGCGTGCAATATCAATTTTTTCATTAACTTAAGATTTTCGTTATTTGAATTTCATATTAATCATTTAGCTATACAAATTTATGATTTCTCATATGGAGATACAAATTTATTTTTCCAAATAAATAAATTTTTTGTATGGGATGTTTGACTTATTACTTTAATATGAAAATCAAATATTCAATATTGATTTGATACCTAAATATCAGCAATATGACATAACTAATTTAAAATTTAATAAATAATTACTATTTAATAATTAGCTAATTTGAAAACATATATAGCAATTCCAATCACATGTTAATTATAATTAATTGAATGAAAATTAATTTAGCAAGTCAAAAAATGTCCTTAGTTCTTCTAAACTCATGTTTGAAGAATATATTTAAACTCTACTATTTTGTTAGTTTTAAAAATTTATCCCTATTGTTGGAGGGTTTTGTGTTAGTGTTAGAGGCCCAAATATATAATTTCCTATAGTTGAGTTTTTAAAATATAATAAATTTGAAATTAATTTAAAATTACATAATTGATTGATTGAAAAATAATTAAGCACTAAAGTGTTTTGATATATATCTTCAATGCAGATGATTTTATTTATAACTTAAATTTATTATTTTTAATATTGTATTTTAATGATCATTAAAGTAGGAATTCAAATTCAAAGTAAGCGAAAAAATTAATTTCACATGCAAGTATATTTAATATTAAATAAAAATAAAAATAATAATTAAATATTCAAATTTCATTACTTCCATAATTATGGATTGATTGATTACCATTGATATTTGTATGAGATATTTGACTACTTGTTTAAATATGAAAATCAACAATATTATATGTTTGCAATCAATTGGTAATTATAATTGATTGACTATCATTTAATATGAAATTTTTTAACTTTCACATTAATACTAAAGGAGGCAATTAAGGAAAATTTTGATAATTACAATAAATCAAATTAAAGAAATAATTTTATAATCAAATTACAATATTTTTATTTTGATAGTCATCAATACCCCTCAAACAAAGAAAACATAATATACTCAATTTCTTCAACTTCCATGCTTAATAGTCTTTGTGAAGAATTTATTCATATCGATAGTCTTTGTCTATTTCTATTTTTCTTTTTACACCCAAGAGGCTTTGACAAAGAAAATGCTTTTTCCTTGAAGAAGTTAATTAAGATATTCTTTGCAAAAGCCTCTCTTGCATAGAAAAACCCTTTGGCTTTTATGCTTTTTCTTTTTACACTCAAAAGCCAGTCATAAAACATACTCATAATATTGAAAAGAGTATGCTTCTTAATTGAAAACATTCATACGCCCATATTGGTATTCTTATTCAAGGTTTACCTTAGTTCATATTTATTTTCAATTGTTTTTAAGACATATAAGTTCAGATTTTTATGTGCCAAACTTCTTTAACTCATATGTACTCATTTATTTCACCAGTCAAATATTAGTAAAAATAGATCATTTTTTGTTACAGACAGTAGCTAATTATGAAGACTGCTATCAAATTCAAAATAATTCTAAAAACACATGCAATCAGTTTGCTTCGCTATGTGTTTTATGGTATTTTTTTTTTTAAAAAAAAAAAAGTCATTTAAGTCTTGATGATTTGGTCATTACTCTAAAATAATTAAAAAAATAATCCTTATATTTGCTCAATTATACCAAACAGCTGGTAGCTGAGTCATTATGAGATTATTCTAAGAACTTGTGAGTTTTATGTTTGAATTGAAAGTTATAGTCAAAGTACCAAAAAATATTTGTCCAATTATTTAGTACAATTCTTATACTTCTTATTATAAATTTATTTTCGATTATGAATATGCCTAGTCTTAATAAAAATGAAGTTTTATTTAACTTGTGATTAAGTGGTATTAAGATTATTCTCAAAATTTGTGAATTTCATGTTTAAATCTAGAGTCGGTAACTAAAACAAACAAAATAATTAAATTCAGTGATATTTAATATTTTTTTTTATTGAAATGATATTTAATCATTGTATCTTATACACAATCATCATTTGATACTAAATAAATAATGGAAAACCTATACGCTGTAGCCTTTTTAATGACTTACCTAATTTTCGTCCATCAATCTGATATCATGGACCAAATTTAATATGCTAGAACTTTGGAGCCATGGAATTTAATTCTTTTGACAACGTACGCACACCTGCTACCTATCTTTCATAAATTTCTCTTCAAATTGACTCAGAAACTATATTTTATTGCCCATTGGAGTCTAGTGCTCGATCAACTGGGTGGAATCACAATTCACAAACAATCAAGTTCCAAAAGCAAATAGGAGATTTGGTTTTTCATTGGTTTGCTTTGTCCCTATATAGGCAAGATGCATATGAGTAATAAAAGTCATGCATTGCTTTATTATTCATCTTTAACCAATTTCGTTTAATTAATTTAATTTAATATATGCTAGAATATTCACCTAGATGAATCTGCTTTTCTGTATTTTGGACATAATGGCCAATAAGACAATTCAAGCCCTTGTTACGAATCAAACTGTGCACGTTGAGAATTCTAAGCCATAATATATCTAAATCTTGGTCACCTCATTCCATGAAGAAAGACAGTGTGTAAAAAATATTTCTTAACTTATGCAATTTGTATTTGTTTTTGAAGTAATGCTAATTGCACAACTTTTATTTTATAAATATGTACTACTATATAAATGATTTTATGAGTTTAATAAAAAAATTATGTGAAATCACATAAATTGAGATTAAGCTACTGTTTATGCAAATTAAGAGTTGCTTACTTATAATACTTTTAAAAGTGAGAAATGATCTTAAATGGTCAATTCCTGCCAGCTATTACTTTACCTTCATATGAAACTACAGATATTTACCCTCCATGACAGTATCATTCTCTTTCATGTGAACAGAAAATCATAGCTCAAAGTATCTTATTCAAAGTCAAGAGAAAATCTCATAATAATGCTTACATCTCACTCGTGAGCATACTGTAGCTGAAAAACTACTTAGATAGATAGGCTAGCCAAATTTCAAGTCAAGGGAGATTTTCCCGATAACACAATTTTATCATTTCTAGAAGTAATAAGATGCATATTTTTCTTGTTCTGAGAACTGTTCTTAAATAGTTTCCTGAAATGATAAAGATAGTTTAACTAACATAAATGTAGAAGATACATAAAGATTTTATACAATATCACAATGACCTACGTCGCTGGCACAGATAAAACTCATATTTTTCTGAGATAAACAATAAAGAACTACAAACAAAGTAAAAGATAAGGAGACAAGTTCTGAATCTTACGGCTGTAGGTGATACTTGTACAACAAAAGGTAGCAATGAGATCGAGTATTCTTATCTTTTATGCCTGAAGGAGAGGACTTGAACCAAGGTACCCATACTGAAGTTGTCTTATGATATAGCCTGTATGCCTCTGCTCTGTATTCTTTCTTTAGCATGTAGTCTTCCACAAGCTTAGTCACATAAGCTAAACACATGGTATTAACTAATGACCCAATGAAGGTCCATCCATGTCCCAGGTTCCATGCAAATATAACTAATGCCCACCACCACAGCTGCTCTCCAAAGTAGTTCGGATGCCGAGAGTAATACCACAAACCCTCGTCAAGAACCAAGACTCTGGGTTTACCAAGCACTTTCAACTTTTCATTTCTACTCAAAAAAGTCATAGTGTTGGGTATCAACAAAGTATTCTATGACAATGCCACGTACACAGACAACAATAGCTACCAAATACCAAATGCCTAAAGGCTGATTGACAGAGTGAACAATATAGAACGGAAGGGAGAATCCAATCAGAAACACCTGCAAAGGCAACAAACACAAAGGAAAAGAAGCACATATTAGTAATACAATCTAATAGGCATTTTATCAAGAAGGTTACAGGCAACTTCCTTTAACATCTACAAATAAAGAGAGACCAAAAGCATTCACCTAATGAGAGACATAGACGTCAAAGAAGGAAATCCACCACCATTGTCTTCCATACTCTAATCAGAAATATTTTCTGAAATTCTAATTTCAAAATACTAATTAAATGTGAGACTAAATTAAGAAGGCAATTCCGAAATTCCTCCATCAAGAAATCAATTCTGAATTTCAAATATCAAAGAAATATATTTATGGAAGCTAATAAATACAAATATATTTTAGTTATTTTTAATCTTTTTATTTGTATAATAAATGTATTACAAATTCAGAAAATCTCTCAAATCAATATTTATTTGACCAAAATATCATAATTGTCTCCAATCAGTATTTATGGTAATTTGTCACATTAAATAATTCAATTATTTATTTCGGTCAACATTAAATAATATAGAAATAATGAAGGAGTAAAATGAATGCATAAAAAGATTGAGAGAACTATTAAAATACTAAATAGATATTGAGGCACACAATTACAACAACGAAAAAAATATAAAGAAAGATCATACCTTGTTGCCTTTGAAGATGGAGGAGATGAAAAGCAAAAGAAATAATGAAATAGCAAAACGGTGGCATAAAGAGATTGAGAGATATATTAAAATGAAATGTATATTATGAAACAAAATTGCAGCAACAAAAACAATACAGAGAAAGACCTTGTTGACTTTGGAGATGGAGGTGATGGAGATAATAAGGAATAATGAAAGAGCAAAATGGCTGGATAAGGAGATTTCGATATATATTAGAATGAAATAGATATTAAAAAACAAAAATACAGCAACCAAAAAATTATAAGGAAAGAGCATACCTTGTTGCCTTTGGAGATGGAGGAAATCAAGCGAATTATAAGGAATACAGAGTGAGCAAAACAGGTTCATAAGATTTTTTATATAAAAAATATAATGAAATAGACATTGAGGAAGATTGGATGTTAGCTTAAAATAGAATAGAAACTCAAAATAAGGAATAAAGAAAAAGCAACACGGCTGGATCAATATATTAAAAAATAAATAAACACAGGAACCTACAAATCAAAGAAAAAGAGCATACCTTATTGCTTGGGGAGATGGAGAAAATCTACAAAATAAGGAATACAAAGCAAAATGAATTCATAAGCTACTAAACGATTTGAAAGAGCAAACTTGAGAGCTTATTCAGATGGAGGAAAACAATTGATAAATTCGTAATGCAATGTGGGTGAGCTTCATATGCAGTGAAGTATATATAGAAGAGGTTTATGGAGGCACAACCTCCAAACCTTAAAATTTGAAATATCATTGACAAATCAACATTTATTGTTGGGCTAAAATTAGGGAGTGCAATTGATAATTATTATATTTTGAATTAATAATTATGTAATTTTAGAATATTATAATTTCTTCGATTATTTTTTTTTGTAGTCAATTTTGGTTATTATTTTAAGAGTAATAAATGTGAATATTAATGGCTCACAATAATGGCTGGATTGCCACGTGGCAGCATGTGGTGCATTGGGATTCTTCTTTTATAATTATATAGATATAGATAGTACTTTGTCCCACGCAATGCGCGGCTGGGCGGGGGGCAGGATAAAATGTAGCTCATGATCACTTCTTACTTACGTGGTCCCTTATAATTTAATCATGTAATATCACATAGGTGAAATAAACTCGGGTACTTGATTTGAACTATTACTGACATGATTTTCTGTTAAGGGATCATCACTTCCTTGTGTACCTGAAATTATATTACAAGACCAGTAAAGAAATATAAAAGCACATCTTTATTATGTAGAAGTATCTTTAGAATTTGTAGGGCTTAAGATTTATAACATACTTCTTTAGTTGATCTTATGGAACACCTATTTGTAGACCATGTTCTTTGTGCTCTTTAAGGTCCTCTCATTTGAATCTATTGATAACATCTTCAGACCACTCCAGCTTTTAACTCTTGATAAAGTTATATAAAACTGTCCATGACTAAAAATTAGTCTTAGGAGGTACAGCCCCATGAGAGAAAGTGACTGCCCCTGACTCTTATTTATTGTCATAGCAAAGTAAACTTCTATGGGGAATTGCCTCTATTTTAATTGAAATGGCATTCACCGGCCAAAATTACTGCCTAAAATAATTTTCGCTTCAATAACATGTTTTTCAACTTGTGTGATGATTAGCTTTGTACCATTGCATTGTCTATTACGAAAATCAATGGGTGTGTTTGAAAGTGTTCTGTTTGACTTCTGTTTTTAAAAATTGTTTTTATTTTTGAAAAAAAAAAAAAAACTTGTTTGATAGAGTTGTTTTCAAAAACATGTTTTGAAAACTTCTTCTCACAAAATTGTTCTAAAAACAAGAAAACAAAAACAAGAGAAGGTTGTTTTCAAAAACTGTCTTTAAAAACAAAACAAAAAACAAAAACACTTTCAAACACACATTTTTATTTTTTTTATTTTTAAAAACAATTTTTGAAAACAGCTCTTTGTTGTTTTTATTTTCTTGTTTTTAAAACAATATTGTGAGAAGAAGTTTTCAAAACATGTTTTTGAAAACAACCTTATCAAACAAATTTTTTTGTTTTAATATTTTCAAAAACAAAAAATAATTTTTAAAAATAGAAATCAAACAGTCCCAATGTTTCTCAATAACATGATTAGTACATCAATCTTCAATAATAACTTGTGATTTGGTAGACTAGATAGGGTGATATTATTCAGTAATTCGAGTGTGTGGATGTCATCCACTCCGTTACCAAACGATTTGCATGTACTATCTACACTTAGAACTGGCCCCCACGTCGATGTGCAGGCAGCGACAGTTAGACGCAACACACAAAAATAATTCACTTGAGGAATCTTTATATATGATATGTCACTATTAGAAACCAATATTAAAATGTGCTTGATTAGAACAAACATATATCCGAAAATGAAGATTGATTAGTACAAATATTGAAAAAAATTATTTCTCATTTAAGGAAATCAATGTGTGACAAAAGGAAATAATGCACTTACTTGGAATTTGAAAAAATTTAAGGAATGTAATTATTAGGAGGTTTTCTTCTTTTAATTTTCGAATTTAATTTAATTTTCAGCACATATATTTAGTTATGATTTAGTCAGCATACATTCTAACATATAATGTTATAATTAAGCAAAGCAATTAAGATATTAATTTCAAAGTGATATTCATGTTTTATTAATAATTTCAAATTTATTCATTCTTCACCCTCTGAATTAAGTTTATTTGATATATCTAATTCAAAATCAAAGCACAAAATTGATATCATCATAATTTCACACTTTTGAATATTTAAATTTATTAAATACAAAAATAAGTATAAATTTAAAATTATTAGAACTTATCCAATTAATTGGTGATTATAATTGATTGAGTACCATTTAATTAGATTTTAACTTTGACCTTAATTTTTTAATACAAAATAATTATTTATTTAAAATTTATAAGATTGTGAAATCAATTAGTAATTATAATTGATCAATTACCATTTAATTTTATTTTTTTTTGAATTTTACATTAATTTATCAAATCATGATATAATTATGTATTACTTAAAATTTAGAATTTATAGTAGCGTGAAATACTTTTTTCATCCCTGAATTATTTTTTAAATTTCACTTTAGTCATTGATTTATTTTTTCTCCAAATTAGTTTTCAAATAATCACTTCCCATGCCAAATTAATCCTTTAAAGGTTATTTTTAGTGCTTATAGAGGACTAATTTGGAGGGCAAAGTAAATCCAATGACTAAAGTAACACAAAAAAATAAATTAGGAACTAAAATAACATTTGAGAAATAATTTATGGAAGAAAAATGCATTTTACTCTTTATAGTAATAATGATATAATTATTATATAATTAACTTAAAATTTTCTCTGTTTGGTTTTCTTGTTGATTATCCAAAAATAAAAAATTACGATTTTTCATACTTTTTAGCGATAGAAATTTATTTTTTCTAATAAATGAAAGTTAAAATCGGCAAAAACAAAATTGGTTTTACCATATTTTAATGCTCATAGATAATTTTAAAAAAAATTCATACGAAAATATTATAAATAGAAAAATTATAATATTTTGCAGTCAAATGAAAATTATAATTGATTGATAATTATTTAATTTGGGCAATTTCAACTTCCAAATAAACTAAGGATTGATTGATTACCATTGATATTTGTATGAGATATTTGACTAATTGCTTTAATATGAAAATCAACAATATTATATGTTTGTAATCAATTGATAATTTATAATTGATTGACTACCATTTAATATGAAAAATATCAACTTTCACATTAATGTTAAAGGAAACAATTAAGGAGAGTTTTGATAATTACAATAAATTAAATTAAATAAATATTTTTTTAATTAAATTACAATAAATGAAAAGCTTCGATAATCATTAAGATCCTTCAAACAAAAAGAAAAAAAAAATAGTGTATTCAATTTCTTCATCTTTCATGGCAAAATTGTTCTTCATCTTCCATGCTCAATTTTTTCATCTTTGCTATTAGATCTTTTTCTTATATCAAAATTGTCAATCTAAAATGGCCTTTTCGGCACCATCTTTATGGATTGAGTTATTGTCACAGCTAATTTTTAACTGTTAATCATATAGTGTTAAAAATTGAGAAGGAAATTATATAAGATTGAGATATATAAGAAAGAAAAATATTTTAAGAACCAATATTACATAAACAAATAGTGTATAGAAAAAGAATAAATTTTGTTTTAGGAAATAGAGGAGATGCTGAAAAAAAAATGAAAGACCAAATATTAGAGAAATAAATAGTGTATAGAGGAAGACCTTATTGCTTTTGGAGATTGAGGAGATGGAAAGAAGAAGAAAAAGTAAATGAATCACATGACTTGCATAAGGAGATGGAGAGATATATAATAAAGAATAATATTTTGAGAACTAATATTACATAAGCAAATGATGTATAGAGAAATAACAAATCTTATTGTTTTAGGAGATTAAGGAGATGCTGAAGAAAAAAAAAATATAGATTTAAGAACAAATATTGTATAGAGAAAGAACAAACTTTATTGCCTTTGGAGATTGAGAAGATGAAAAGAAAAAGTAAAAGTAAAAGAGTCACACAGCCTGAAGATTGAAGATGTGAAAAAAATTAGAAAAAATAAAATAGAAATAGTGCTGCATATGGAGATTAGGAATTATATTATAATAGAATTTATATGGAAAAAGAAAGCAACAATAAGTGAAATAAAATAGTTTGGAAGAACAAACTTGGGTGCAACTGGAGATGGATAAATTATTTGCAACAATCAGTCAGTCAATGGTGAATAAGCTCACATAGGGTTTAATATATATAAAGAACTATGTAAGCAAAAAAGTGTAACCCTAATTTCAGGAATCAAATTTGAAATTAAACAATTATTGTGTAACTAAAATTAAAGAGAATAAATGACAATTTATTCCAACCGAAATTGAATAATAAAATTAAAAATATTCAAATTGCTCTTCAAGAACCACTAAAATTTTGCTAATTTGCTTCTCTCAATTAAAATTTTCGGTTTTTGATTGGTCTTACCAATCAAGATATTAATATTAGATTGATTTTGATCTTTTACACTTTATTTTTTAATTATTCAGCAAATACTAAATGCTGAAAAATCTAAATATGGAAGTTATTTAATGCCACAAATTTTAATTCTTTTTTTTAGTATTTTTATTTATAAATCACACATGATTCATATTATAGATGATTTTTTAAATACTCTAGAAAGGAAGAAATTCCCATAGGCTGCCACTTGTTGTCGCTTTGATAGGGACACTTGTCAGCTCCACATTGTGTACTCTATTTTTAATATTATACTAGTACTGGGCCCAGCGCGATGTGCGGCCGAGCACTACGACGGGGGGTGACATAGAATAGGAAATCATATTGGATTACTTGTTGGGGTTGCTTTAGTGGTTATCTAAATTATAGTCCTATTAGAATTTTTGGAAATTTGTCCACATGGTGTAATCCCACCCTTTTTTCAAGTATCATAGAAAATCTTATTTAATCACCTGTTAGGGTTGGTTTATTTGTTACTCAAATTATAATCCTATTAAAACTTTAGGAAACTTGTACCCATGGTCTAACCTCAATCTTTTTCCCAGTATTATAGGTTATTTAATCTTTTTTCCCTAAAAACTATTCCTAGACCTAGTTATAATTTTTGATTTTCGTTTCAGTTCCATCTCAATTATCATACCCAACCTCTACTCATTTCAACTCATTTATATTTAAATATGATAGAGAAATTGTAATCTAATTAGAGTACCTTTGTCATCTAATTATTATTACTATTTTGTATAGATTTAAAGAAAAGTTATAACAGGGATAACCCTGTATAAAATGGTAGGACATTTATTTTTCATTCAAACACCACAAGAGTATCATATATTATACCATTTTTTATATCAAACATAGAAAAGAGAATTCTAAATTTCTTCATCGACATAAAAGAGTTTCCTATATTGATTACCTAAATAAACATAGGAAACTCTTATGTCTTTCAAACTACCTGTTTTCTATGTCTATTCTCAAAGTCATCGCCATTTGATTATTACTTTTAGAAGACTCAAATTTCTAATAAGTATATCACCCTTCAAATATCTCGCGTAATGACACTTGATACTTGCAAGTTTGTAGTATTATATCTATCAATAGAATATTCTTCAAATTGAAAGGGTCTATACATAATCACTATTTTCCAAAAAAAAAAATAGAATAAAACCCCAAAAGGCTTTAGTAAAAATGAAACAAAATTAATATTATAACAATTAATCAATATATTTAAAATAACTACCATATACAAAAATACATTCCCGCAAGAAACATTATATTGACAATTGTATCTAACCTTATGTATGGATTTACACTTTAGTTTCTAGCCTTAATGACAATTTTTCAACCTCTAATTTAATAGCCTAAAGGCATATAAGAGGGGAAAAGAAAATGTGTTACTACTTTGCTAATGGAAAACATATATCAATTGCATCTGTAAATATTTATATTTGTATAACATATATCAAAATCCAAAATCTTGCTTTGAATGGCTACCAAAACGTGCAAAAATATTAATATCAGTTTCCCTTAGAAAAACCAAAAAGGTAACAGTACGACATAATGCTTAAAATTTTATTAGAGTGATAAATAGTAAAGCCTCTTCTTATATTTTGCTATACTGATGGAGTTGTTGTTTCCTTATATCCAAACTCACTCAAAGAAATATGCATGCAAATTTTCACTCAATCAAAATATGGACCATATAATTAAAAATATATATCAAAAGCCTCACCAAGTCTATCATATGATAATATCACATATGACTTACTATTTTTTATATGAGCCAACCACATCATTAGCTTTTGTTAATTTTTTTGTTTGCAACTTCAAAAGCAACATGTGCACATTTCCAAGGAAATTTGTCTCGTCTATATAGTCAATATGTAAGTAGAAATAGGTTGACTTGATATTTGCACACGTTTTCTCTTTTTATTTGCTTTTGAATCATTAATATTAAATGATTCAATTAAGAAATTTTTTGATAATTATAATAAATTAAATTAAAGAAATTATTTTTTAATTGTGCATATTTCACATTGTGAATTTTAAATGAATTATCACAACAATAAAATATTTTGACACAAATAAGAATCCAATTGTACCTTGCTTAGTTAGGGCATTACCTGTCAAAATGTATATGGACTAAGACACAACTAAATGCATGCTTTTCTTTTATCATGCATTGATGACAGTCAAATTAGCCACAATGAATGCTGAATTTTATTTCTGAAATTTTCTTCTTGTAATTTTAACCACAATGATAAGATTAAAAAATTAATTTAATTTTTTTTCCAAATCAATTATCAATCAATGAATTATAATTGGCACGTGATTGAAATTATTATATAATTGTTCATTTTTATATTAATTTCATATTTATTAAATTAAATTATCGTACATCCAAAGCTTCTATCTACATCTAATACATTTTCATCCAGAGCTATATGTTGCAAGATCTATGTCTGCCTTCTTAACTCCCTTGTATATTCAAAGCTTCTTTCTATATCTAAAACTTTTTCATCAAGAAAAGAAAATAGAAATACTTTAGAATAAAATTTAAACATAAAAGAAATTCTCGTAGGAGTGCTTCAAGAGTGAGTTGAGAGAATCCCATGGTTGCAATATTTTTTTTTTAGCTTAAAGTTGAAATCTAAACCAAATGAAAATGATCTAATGACTCACCAAAAAATTGGAAGATGTTCACTTAGAGGTGGAAGTGTTCCAGCTTAAAGCCTCCAACTTGCGATTGTGCCACTACTATTCAATAGATAGGGACATGTTCTCTGGTGATATGTTTGTGTTTCTACCAAAAAGTTAGCATCCAATGGTATATTTCAACAAAACTTTATAAAAGAAAAAAGGAAAAAAAAATAAAAAGAGGAAGCAAAACTGAAATTTAAAATGATGTTAAGTTATCCTAAAATAAAAAGAAAAAAATTGGAAAAAGGAAGATAAAAAAGGTGACACTTCCCATGAATTCATCACCTGCTCCTCTTCTTCTTTATTGCCTACAATTGTTGCTCTCCTCTATTGTGAGATTCTTCCACAAGAATTTCTCATCATCAATAGGTTGTATAACAATAGGGACTTTAAAGGCATATTGCAAATACCTACAACCATTTTCCACTACGTTAGTGTATAGGTCAACACCGAAAAACTTTGAACTCAACTCCACTTTCATGGGTAGGCAATGACATATTGTAAAATTTCCATTCCTTCTCAAACACCAATCCATCGCATAAGAAATCAAACTACTTTCTTTATATATCAAAGCAAAAAATTTTACTTACTTGTTAAACACAAATGGAATCAAATGCCCCAAATGCAAAGTGTCTAAATATGGGACTCTTCCAGTATATAAATAGAATCTATCACCGCATTCTTGCTCATCCAAAATTTCATTCAAGTCACTATTTATTCAAGCAAAAAAAAAGTTGTTTTTGGGTCAATAACATAAGCAGAATCAACAAAGTGAAAATTGCATATCTTCTAAATTCTGGGTTCAATTGCAATGTCATAATCAATCAAAGGCATCCCAAATTTCATTGAAGTCACCATTTACTCAACCAAAAACAAAAATTTTTTCTGTATATATGGGTATATATTATTAATTTTGTCACTATATTATATAATTATCGAAGTGGTCTCTGACACTTTCTTGTTTTTTTACACCTAGGAAGGCCTAATATTGGTGATTGAGGTAAGTGATTGAATTTTTAGTTGAAAACCAGCTTTTAGATGTGCCATTTTAAATTTGTCAGTTGAAACTTAAGAGGCAGAGCATGTCTACTAGATAATCCAAGTCTAATATTCATAGTATATCACCCTTAAAAGAAATATTGTCTATTGCTATGAAATGTTTCTGTTAATATATTATGTGAAAGTCTATTACTTAATCTGCATATCAGCCTTCCAATTCCATATCCCAATATCAAAATTCCCAAAAAAAACAGCCAAAGAAGATGCAAAATTAACATAAAAAAGTTTAATAACTCGAAATCACCAAAATAGATTTGGAAACCAAATAGTGAAGAGGAAATAAAATAGTAAACATATGGGTCCATGTTATGAACTAAAAACTGAATGCTTAAAAGGAAGTGTCAAACATCTAGAGATATCAAACATGCACAATAAATATTTAGCTTGATCATGCAACTACAATATGTGGTGCATGTTTTTGCCAATATATGTGTCTACCAAAATTAAAGGATCAAGAAAAATCATATGTCAAGGACAGAAAAAGCTATTTTTCTTACAGTGTGATTTTCCATCAAACGCTCCACTGCTTGTCTCACCAATAACTCATATTTGCTCTCTAAAGCAGAAGTTGCTTCATCCAGTGTTAATATAGATGAATTCTAATAGAGTCCCCTTGCAATAGCTATTTTGTTTTGAGTAGAAAAGGAATTAGTAAATTGATGATGAAGTCTTTCTTATATATATATCAAATACATCAAATCAGTCATTACACTAATCAAACATTCCAAAAACTCCCTAAAATAGAAACAAAATTTAGTTGTTCATTTTTATGGCTAAGCTTGGTAGGAGCAAGGCATGAGATTTAAATTTGATGGTTTACCTTTGCCTCTGACCTTCACTTAAAGTTGAGCCCCTTGGTCCAAGTATTTGTTTTATATCCTTCTGGAAGTTTTCTAATAAATTTGTCTGCATTAGCAATTTTGTGTAGCATTCTTAACCCTCTCCATATCAATTTTTTTTGACAGGTCCCTATAACCAATGCCTTCAGCAACTGTTCCTAAGAAAAAGATCTCAAGTATACACAGGAATTATTCAGATAGCCATTTCAAAGAAGCCAAAGAAATATTGCTGGCATCAAACCAAAACATATAGTTGCATTTAACCAAAACAAATGCAGTGTTTGGCTTAGATGAATATGTTGTTTTAGTTATAGGGAGGTGAAAGCAATTACAATTTAAGAAGACTTCAATCTTTGCATTGCATTAAATATATGTGGTGAGTATTTTGAAGTTGTACTTTGAACTATGGGAACAGCTGGAAACTCATAGACATATGCCTGCTCATTCTATCAAAGCTGAACATGAAATCTTCTTCCTTCTTGTCCTAATCAAAATAGTTTAAAATTTTAAGACAATCCATCTTAATGCCCATCCACTCAGACTTACTTGAATAAACAATTTCATAGCTATAAAGTAAATAAAGAAAAGTAAATAGATGCTTTGTCTAAGATGAAAAAAACCTTAAAAATAAAAGTCTCTGTGTCTATGCATCATATGCAGACAGAATCACCGTCATTTCTTTTCTCTTTTGAACTTAGAGACCTGAAGCGTGATCAAACAGTAATATTTGACATGTTGCTTCATTGAATATAGTGCTCCACTGCAATTATTGACTTAAACCTGTCAGTGAAAGAGATCACAATGAAAAAAGGGAAGAGAGAATTAGAAGCTAGCTATAAGTTGACAGAGATCTTTGCTTTGTTTTCTTGATAGCTCTGAATCTCTGGTTACTCAGAAAGCGAAGGGAAAATTAATGAAAGGTAGATCAATCCAAATATATTAGGTTTTTAGACTAAAAAAAAAGAAAGAAAAAAAAAAGACTTCACTCCATAAAGCAATAATTTGGATCACCCTATAAGCAAACAATCTTCAACCAATAATTTGCATTGGTCTGGGTAGAAGAAAGTGCACAACACAAAATGGAAGGATGATAATATGATTTTTACACAGTATGAATCAAGCAAAATAAAAATTCTACGCAATTCACGTACTACCTTGATCTTCTCAATTTAAAATCAGAGTTCAAACATGGCAAAAAAATTCAAAGCAAACAGTAGGAAGGTCAATGTATTTTTCCTTATCTCCAATAGCACCTGTGCCCTGCTAGGATGGTGAGATAGGAGAGAATCTCTATTATAGGCTTGGATGTGCAAGAAGCTTATTACAATTCATCTTTTCTTAAAGATGCTCATATCTTTGAACTTACCTTACTATTAACATGAAGTTTTTTGAGAAAGATAAACCGACATGTGTTAACAAAGATATATACAAAAGTTAAGGAATTCCATCAAGCATGACTGGAGAAAACACAAGACAAATAGATATAGAGAGAGAAATTACCATTTTATTTTTCTTCACAAAACTTTTTGTGGAGGAAAACACAAGAAATACACCTTTAAATGACACAAATGCTCAGATGTAAGACAAAATGAAATCCATGGAAAGCTAGCATATGAATAAAGCCGAGAACAAACAAAAAGAAAGCAAAAGATCAACCACATGAGGGTGCTAAGAAGAGCCTAGGGTGGCGTGAGGGTGCTAAAATACACCACATGAAGGTGCTATTTATATAGGGATATGGAGCAAAGGAAATGTAACCGTAATTTTGATTTCAAATTAGTAATTAAATAATTATTTGGTGTCATCAATTTATGAGAGTATTTGCCAAAATTAAATAGAATAATATTACCTTGATTGGCGAATTTTGTGAAGTGTGGTAGTAGTAATCCCACAAATTTGGCAGATTTGTCAAATACACCTTTATAATTTCGGTTACTACTCCTGATTGCAAATCAAGCAATCAATTACATGCACCCATTTTGAAAGCTGACTTTTTTGGTTTTAATTTATTCTCAAATAATAATATGTTAGAAAATATAAATAAGAAAGTTATTTAAAGACATTAGTAATCAATTTTTTTTCTTATTTTTAATTTTTGAGACACACATACTTGACATTATAAATTATTTTTTAAATACTTTTGATAGGAGGAAATTCCCATAACTTGCCACTTGTCGTCACCTTAATAGGGACACTTGTCAGCTCCACATTGTGTACTCTATTTTTAATATTATACTAGCACTGGGTCCTGCGCGATGCACAGGCGCTGCTACGGGGGGCGACATGAATAGAAAATCCTATTGGATCACCCATTGGGGTTGGTTTAATGGTTATCCAAATTATAGTCTTATTAGAATTTTTGGAAACTTGTCCACATGGTGTAATCCCACTCTTTTTCCAAGTGTCATAGGAAATCCTATTTAATCACCCGTTGGGTTGGTTTATTGGTTACCCAAATTATAATCCTATTAAAATTTTAAAAAACTTGTACCTGTGGTTTAACCCCAATCTTTTTTCTAGTGTTATAGGTTATTTAATTTTTTCCCCAAAAACTATACTTAGACCTAGTTATAATTTTGATTTTCGTTCCCTTTCTCTTTCTGTTACCGTCTCAATTATCATACCCAACTCCTACTCATTCCAGCCAATTTATATTTAAATATGATAGAGAAATTGTAACATAATTAGAGTATTATTGTCATCTAATTTTTCTATATAAACCTCAGTTGTGGTATTTCTACAATCATATATTGAATATCATCATACTGAGCAAGCGGCACCTTAGAGATCTTATCTAAAACACAAACATTTTCATATCAAAGTCTCCATAATTGGATATAATAATAATTGCTAATAATGCTAACGATAATGCATTTGAGGAAATGCATAGCCACAATATGTTAAAGATCACCTGTAAAATTTATTAAAAATAAGAACTTATCTAACAAAAATAGATCAACCTTAAGCATAATATCTATTTAAATATCAACATGAAACGTCTTAATTTTTTATATTCCCAACCAATTCTCTCAGCAATCATTTTCTAGAAAGAAAAGGAACCTAATAGATCAACTTGTTCCATTTGCTTATCTTAAAATAGGACATTTAATTGAAAAAAAAAAAAAGCCTTCCTATAATGAATGTCACACCTTAATTACTTGACATTATTTTGCACCTTTAATATCTTTCATTTATTTTTTTATTTTTTTTTAGGAGACATGTTAATTACTTCTTCTATTGTAAGGCCAGTCTTGTTTTAAGTTGTTATACTTTATCTCAATCTTGAACAAAAATTTCTATCCCATTAATCTATTGAGACAATAAGGAAAGAACTTCCTTTCACTAATCTAATAAGAAAATTATTTTTAAGTCCCTTTATAACATATATCAGCTGCAGATTTACACAGAAATTCTAAAGCATCAATGACAAAGATCAGGAAAGAAGCAATGCTAGTATGATCCAAACCCTGCATACCTTGACTTGAACATGTGTTGTAGTGGCATCACCACTTGGATATTCATATTTGTATGAGGTAATAACAACATAGACCTACAATAAAATACAATCCCAAGAAATGTAGACTATGAATAATTTATAAAAGTACAAACAGAAAATTATTTTATTAGTAGATAATTTAGCCTACAACAGTTGCAAAGTGGTCGCAATACTTATTGTTGGAGGGTTTCAAATAGGGTTACAGGCATAATTAAGTAATTTCACACACTTTGATTATTTAAAATTAAATAAATACAAAATTAAACAAATAAAATATAACAATTAATTACAATCACATGTCAATTATAATTAATTGATTAGCAATTAATTTGGAGAGTTAATAATTTCAGAATTTTGTTGAACTCATCTTCAATGGTGATGGAATGTATTTATTAGCAAAATTTAAATTTTTAATTTTTTTCTCATTGATTAGGAGCAAGTCTTTGAATATTGTACTTTTAGAAAGAAATTTCATAGATACGGTAGTTCTCAAACTATTGTCATGGATATAGCAGGTTTTTTTTTTTTAATGGTGAGTGTCGAATTATGATTAGGAAGTGCCGAATTTTGACGAAAAACATTAGTTGAGTGCTGGATTTTGATTTTTTTTTAATTGAAAAGTGAGTGTCACATTTTAAGACGGAGAGGTGTTGAATTTTGGCAAAAAAATTAGTTGAGTGCCGATTTTTGAGACTTTTTTTTTTTTGAATGTCAATTTTTTTTTTTGAATTAAAAAGTGAGTATCGCACTTTAAGGGAGAGAGTGCCAAATTTTGAAGTTAATAAGTGAGGAGTGCCGAATTTTGAGTTTTTTTTTTTTTAATTGTGTTGAATGTCGAATTTTGGTGTTTAAAATGGTATGGAATGCCGAATTTTCATAGTTTAGCACATGCCTAAGCTGCCCATACTCAGCAAAAAGTATGAACAGAAAAAAAAAAAAAAATTGACAGCAATTAGTGAAAAGAAAATGTAGGAAATGCAAAGAGCCACTAAATGCATATAGATATACCTACTCTATTCTGTCACATGAAACACAATTACCCATTCAAAGATAAAATGGAAGAGAAAAGTAATGGAATAGGGTAAACATAATTACCCGTTCAAAGGAAAGGGGATAAATCAAGACGAATCAACTTTAAAGCCGTTGGCAACCTACCATTAGGAAAAAAAAATGAGAAAAAAAAGTATAGGAATTAGTCAAATGATCACTACATCTAATTTGAATGAAAATCGTGATTAGTAATAGTAGAAGACCAAAAGCATAATCTGTTAAGAAATTGATTGCGTCATGGTTGGGACATAAAAACTCAAATGAAGCAATTCAAATTTCCATAACTGAGATGAAGTTCAACTAAATACTAAATCATAAAACGGCATGTGTGGCCTTATGGCCTAAATTAGGGTTGTATCAAGGGAGCAATGACCATAGAAAACTTCATATCAAAAGAAAGAGGCCTAAAGTCTATTGCACTGAAATCTTGAGCATTCCTAAAAAATGTCTTTTAAAATCTTCATATCAAAAGAAAGAGGCTTAATTGGTCCAGCAAATCAAAAAATTGGTATTTAAAAACCTTCAACTGGATAAAGCATTTGAGTACCTTTTGTGGCCTATATTTTTCAATAAGAAGCTATTTATGCAAAATCTTGAAAAGCTTGCAAAAACATAAATATATCAAAAGAAAAAAAAAATAGGCTTTTGTCACATAAGGAAGAAAATGGTGATTACTTCATATCAAAAGAAAGAGGCCTAAAGTCTACTGCACTGAAATATTGAGCATTACTAAATAATGCCTTTTAAAAGCTTCATATCAAAAGAAAGAGGCTTAAGAATTACGTTGGTCCAACAAATTGAAAAATTGGAATTTAAAAACCTTCAATTGGATAAAGCATTTGAGTACCTTTTGTGACCTATATTTTTCAATAAGAAGCTGCGTAGCATGTCTTTATGCAAAACCTTGAAAAGCTTGCAAAAACATAAATATATCAAAAGAAAAAAAAAATAGGCTTTTGTCACATAAGGAAGAAAATGGTGATTTAAGAAATCATTCTATTATGCAGATTTTAGATTTGCTACCAGAGTTTTCCAAATTGCTAGTCAAATACATCTATATTACAAAACGGAAAAATCAATACTTATAGTATTTCTTGTTGGCAAATCGCTAGTAACTCTAATGAAGAATCCAGTCCATCATCTTTATTTGTTCCATGAATTGGCTTCTTGGTGATTCCTTTTAGAAGGTTGACCATTCAATAGGTTATTAAAGGATAGGTGTCAAAAACATTAAGAAATAGAATATAAGGTAAAAATATGGATAAAAACGATAGATGGAGTTTGTGCTGTATTTATACATAGAACAAATCAAAAAAAATAATTAGAGACATAGTTTTGAAAGACAAGCAATACATAGGAGAAGGAGAGGAATTGTTGGAGAAGGATGAGACTCATTTTGATCGACCATTTCAAATTTCCATATAGGCTATATGTAAAACAAAACAAAAAGAGATATAAGATTATCAAAAATATGAAAATGACAATATTGTGAGCAAGAAATTAAGGCAAAAGGCCAAAAAGGAGGCTGCACATTCATATGGAGAGGAAGGCTACATAGAACTCCCCATCCATATGGGACTCTGGATTTGAACATTGATTTAAAACAGTCTAAAAATGAAAAAAAAAAATCATATCAAAATGAATAGAGATTGAGAACCCAACCAAACTTGACCTTAATTTTTTTGCCATGGACACCTCTGTGGTTGTCTTCAACATTGATCAACCTCAAAGTCATCTAGAAACAACACACAAAGAGATAAGAGAACAAATATTAGATTCAAATATAAGACATAATTGGCGAAAATTGAAAGCAAGCACGTTAAAGCCAGGAGTAAATTGACGGGTGCCGAACCGTACAAAATTAAACTACTAATTGCAACTAAATTGTAGTATAGGATGCAACCAGTGTCGTCTCCCAAGGATTCACCAGAACAAATAATCTAATAAGACTTTAGGCAAGAACATAACAGAATAAAGGGGGGGATTTGTGTTGAATGCAGAATGATTAGAATTCAGAAAGCAGTAAATAGGATTTAATCAAATAAGAGAAAACGCAATCAACTCAAGCAGGCAACCAAACTCTAATCCATCCTTGTTCACTAAAGATAACCTAGATCTGTTTTAATTCTTGGTTAAGTGTTACCTGGAACCCCTAACAATAACACTTAGAATTCCTACTGATTTACCAATCAGGATTCAATTAATCATGGAATTAAGACTCTAGGCAACCGCTCTATATCACTAAGTCCAGATTAATTTAATAACCGAATTAGCCAAGTTAACCATATATTAAAGACCTTTAAAGTATGATTATCAATCTGATTACTGTTATGAATCTAATCAACCGATTTAAATTCATACAACTCATGCAATCAAAGTACCATTCAATCACATGAAGAAGGGGAGAAGCAGTAATTCAAATTAAATTAAATCAAACCCGGTTGAAGCACAGGAACTCTGGATTGTCAAGTTTGGCTCCTCTTGAATTGATTACAAACGAACTTAGCCTTCCATGGAAGACTTGAACACAAAGCAAAGGGGAAAAACGAACTAAGCAAAGGAGGCAGCAGCAGCTCAAGGAATTTCGTATCTCTTCTGATTGTGTATATTTGCCTCAACAACTTGAGAATATATACTAGCTGGCTGCCTCCTCTAGGTTTCCTAATGGTTTCCTAATTACAAAATAAACCTAGTTTCCTAAATTATTAATGGTAAAAACATGATCAAGCCCTAGTGTCATGTGTGCTGGCCCAAAAACAGATGTTGGCCCAAATAAACATGCTCTGGTCCAATAGGCAGCCCTAAGGAAAGGAATCAGTCAATGCTGGGCGGAGTGCTGGGCGGAGCAGAAAATCTGGACTGCTTGCACGCGAATTTCAGTTGTCCAGACGCGAGAATCAGCTTCTGGGCTCTTCATATGAAATGTGGAATTTTCTGTCAGCTTTCCAACGAAACTGGAATCACATCAATCGGACATCTATAGCAAAAGATATGGTGAAAAACGTAAGCAGTGCCAGAATTTAACAGTTAAGCAATTAAAATCTACAAGCACCAACAAGTCCAAATCTACAAAACATGTCTAAAAGCCATAAAAATCACTAGAAACACACACTAAAAGACTAAGTATAAGAGAAACAAATAGTATAAAATAATGTGTTATCATAAATAAGAGGCAGATGAAACACTAGGAGCTGGCAGCCTTGAGTTGTGCTTTATTTATATGCAAAAGGAGGCTCAACATAAGAAACCCTAGGTAATTGAAATTCCTAAAAATTAGTACTCTAATCAGAAATAATTCTTGAAATTCTAATTTCAAATTACTAATTAAATGTGAGACTAAAATTAAGGAGGCAATTCCGAAATTCCTCCATCAAGAAATCAATTCTGAAATTCAAATGTCAAAGAAATATATTTATGGAAGCTAATAAATACAAACATTTTATTTTTTAATTATTCAGCAAATAATAAATGCTGAAAAATCTAAAAATGGAAGTTATTTAATGCCACAAATTTTAATTTTTTTTTCATATTTTTTATTTATAAATCAGACATACTTCATATTTTAGATTATTTTTTAAATGTTGTAGAATAGAAGAAATTCACATAGCCTACCATTTGTCATCACCTTGATAGGGACACTTATCAGCTCCACATTGTGTACTCTATTTTTAATATTATATAGATAGATATAGATAGATAGATAGATAGATATATAGATATACATATAGATAGATTCTCATCCATAATAAATGTACATAATTAGATGGTAAATTTTCTTCAAGTGCTTGTTCTGCAGGCATTGGTTGATTTATTGATTCTTTTACAATGAATTCCTACATCAAGTAATCAATAAGAAACAACGGGGGTTTCAATTTATATATGCTTTTTTGGTATTTTTGGCTACGACTTTGTATTCAAACACGGAACTCATAAGTCCTAAGGATGACCTCAGTACCACTCAACTATAGACCATTTGATCAATTTATATATTCTAAAGATAAATAAAATGAATAGAATAAACTTACATTTGGAGATGTTTCATGCAGAGAAGTAACTAATGGGTCTTGCAGTGAGCTCCACGGTTCTTAATGAATTGGTGAACTTGCTAGCATAACTTTCTCCCAAGTTCAACACTTGCTTTGATACTCTGCACAACACCAAGGAGAATTGCTTGCCATTGAGACCGCTGGCAGTGGCAGCACTTTAAGTGGTCAGAACCAAACATAATCAAATTCCCAAGAAATGACCTCCCATACCATTTTATATGCAAATACAACCATTGATACTTTACTCCACTTCTAGCAAATTACATTACTACTGATAGTTTATAGCTAATGAATACAAAAGCAGTTGACTCAGGACTTGTGAGTTCTGTGTTCAAACCCAAAGTTGAGTTCTGTGTTCAAAAACAAAATTATAGCCAAAAGTACAAAAAAAAAAAAAGCAAAAAAGTAAATCCTGACCAGATATACAATTACAAGTAGGCATATCCAATCTGTCCTTACCTCTTAACAGAGTTACAGCACCTATGGCAAGAAGAAACTTCAGTCAAAAAGCAATGGATCATTAGAATGCTAAGACACATTTTACAAAGTAAAATTACAAACTTCAGTGAAAAAGCAATCAGTTCCATCATTTTCATACTGATGCCGCACTTCAACTAGTAAGGAGTGGATAATTGATGTTAGGAAATTCATCTTGAAATAAAAATATGGCTTTGCCAAAGGGTAAAAAAAAAAAAGAATGTGGCTGAGGTGCACACAAATGATGCAGATTAATTAACTATTACGTATGTTGGTAAAAGGGGAAAAAAAAAAAAAAGAAGAAGAAGAAAGAAACTATTACGTATATTCATGGAGAATTATCAGAAAATAAAAAATCAGTGAATATGAATTATAAATATTTTCTCAATACCACTCACAAATTCAATTCTCAATTACACAAGAAAATATGTCTTATAGCTTTTTCTGAAAGTACCAATGTTCTAGGGCTCTTAAATTAAAAAAAAAAAAAATTGTACATAAAAGTTAAAATTTCAAGATTTAACTACAATATAAGACTTTGAAAATAAGACCACCAAACCATCTAGCAGTAGTGCAGTCTTACTAAAATTGGGTACACATAGAGGTGGCAAAATGGGCTGGCTTGATGGTCAGCCCGTATAACCCAGTGTTAAAGTTGGGTTGGGTTGTGAAAATGTTGGCCCAAAAAAATAAGCCAATTTAACCTAGCTCCATGAACTAGCCTGGTTTTTCTTTTTTTCTTTTTTGGTTGCAGCTGCACAAGCACAACTAAAGCCACTAGACGATTATGATACTACTGATTTTTAGATTATAATTTATTTGAGCTAGTCTTATAGGCATGACAACATTTGAAAATATATAGATTATATTCAAAATACACATATATAATCATGTATGTGGAGGTGACTTTTCATTTGAAAAACATAGAGTCATGCATTTCACTAGCATATTGTAAATTGTAAATTTGTAATGAGGTAAGAGTAAGAGATATATGAAGGTGCCAACTTGTTCAATTAGTAAAAAATTTCATTTTAGATTCAAGGATATATGATTCAATTTCATGTTCATTACAAAATAGAGATTTTTTTTTTATATATATAAAAAGTTGTCTTTTATTATGTACTCTATAATAATAAATAAAAAAAAATTAAGAAATAACATATAAGTTTATTATATACTTTTGCATACATATATGCTTCAATTTTAAGAACAAAATTTTAAAAATAAATTTTTCATATTAGGGTCAAGTTGGGCCAGCTATATTCCAACCCAAATAAAATCACTTCGGCTTTGCCCGATTTTAGCCTTTGCTCGGTTCGGGCAAGCCCATCCTATTTGCCTGCTCTAAGTGCATATAGTAGACCATTCATAATTCACTTTAATCAATTCTTGCTGAACTTTCCTTTGATCATCCCACATTTGTGACTTGTCTTTTGTCACAGCCTCATATTCTTTCTAGAATCCTATGGCCTCCGCAAGAAGCTTCTTCTTACGCTCTTGAAGAGATGATAGATTAATCTCACAATCATTGATTTCTCTTTTCATGCTCTCTAGTTCCCATTGCAACCTAGAGATCTGCTCCTTCAAACCTTCTTCCTTCTGTTGTGCCTTAGCCATGGACTTCTCACTCTTTCAAAGGTAGAATTATGTTTCTTTTTTCCATGCTGAAGACAGTTTATGCTATAATTCGACAGATCTTACATCGGATGCACTTTTCCTTGAGCTGTATACATTTATGCAGCAACCACATGAACTTCTCAAGTCATTAGACTGAGGGCAAGTGAAGATACATGGGTAAAACCACTACCCCTGCTATAGTAAGAGGACAACAATATCCTTACCACAAGTATGTTTCTACATTCTTCCTCTAAACTAAGTTATTTTCTCTCTTAAACTCCCTCAACTCTTTTTTTTTGGGGACTCTCTCCCTTGATGACACTGACTTTAGCATCAGAAGAGACGTCGGAGCTCTGGCTCCGGCCTTTCCCTTACCATACTTCTTCTTGTGCAGGTCTCCTAGATATTGTTTATCAATAAGTGGCTTACTATCACGAGTTTTCTCTGCTTCAGCTTACTTGTCCTCTGTTTCTATCTCAACTTCACCGAATTGGTGACTTGAAGGTATGAATTTTCTATTTTATTTCTTCGTTTTTCTTCCTTTTCACCAATGTCCTCAAATATCACTTTCTCTCTCTAAGATTTCTGATCTCAACAAGGAGGTGGCTTACCCAGTTACCTTATAACTTATGAGTCGCAGAGCCAGCTCTCTATTTTGCTTTTCTTGTGAATTCTTGGACGAAATTGTAGTGGCCCAATATGTGGTTCAATACGTTTGGGCCCAAAAACCAAGCCCAAGGCCATTTGGGGTCCAACAACTCTTGTAATTACTATCTTACCCCTTTAAATCCCTATAAATAAGGTAACCCCATTTTGCTAAGCACGTTTTATCTCAAGACACATATATAACTCGGTATATACTAACTTCATCATCCGAGTCCAGATTGCTCTCTAAAACCTGGCCCTAGTTCACGTGTTTGTCTTCTGCATCTCTGGGAGACCTAGTGGCATCAGAAATATATCTGGATTTTTTATTATATGTGAACAAAAACTATGTTTTGTAACACAATGTTTCCCTGTGATTGTCCAAAGACAAAAAATGCTTTAAAACGCTTGGCCAGGGAGGCAAGCAGGTAGTGTTGGGTACTAGACAAAATTGCAGCAAAAATGATAGGACGTTGGTATTTTTGGTAGACCTCCTTTGTGTATATGTCTGTGATTGCTTCTGCTGCTAGGTGCGACAAAAGCGAGAAATGGAGATGAAGAAGCCATGGACGGGTCTCAAAACGTTGATGGAAGAAATTGAGAGATATAGAGAAAATCGATTGAGAGAGATATGAAGAGTGTTGAAGGTGATAAATGTTTGAGAATAGAATTGCCTATAAATTTGCAAAAGAGCTTGCCGATCATCTCTCAAAATAGCTTTCGCACGAAACTTTTTTAAGAAGCTTAAAAAAATAACTTAATCAAATAAGTTAAAAATAGTTTTTTAAGAGTTAATAAATTACTTATATAAGTTGATCCAAACAATATTTTTTTTACATAAAAATAATTATATTAGTAGAGAAACTCTAATAAACTGTAAGTTATGTTATTTAAACGGGGCTTTAGTGTATTTAATGATTATAATTTACATAAAAACCAAAAAAGAAAGAAAGACTATGAAAAGAAAAATAATAAGCGGTACCTATACTTGGGATGAAGGGAGAAGTGTAGTTTGTTTTCTGCGATTTTCCCCTTTAGACTACGTCGTTTGGAACAATCCAATGCCACTTGTGCACTCTTGTTCATGTAGGATGTGACCTGTACAACTTCTGTTAATATTTTTGACCCGGTTAGATGCTAGAATCAAATTAGTATATTTTGAAAACATTTAGGACGAAAATGAAACAAATAAATAGTTGTGGGATGAAATTAAAATTATAAAGTCAATCAACAAAAATACCTATTTTGCCATAATTTTAAGTGTTTTATTTTCTTTCATATGTTGCTAACGCAAGTTAGCTCAGTTAGTCAATTAGGGTTATGTATCTCCTAGGTGTTGAGTTTAAATCTCCTTGCGATCGATAATCTTACTAGGTATCGAGTTTAAACCCTATGCAACCAATTATCTCACTTGGTGGACATTTCTCCTCACGACGATCCCCGATACCTCAGGGACTAGTTGAGTAGCCTCCTCATGTTTATGGATCCCAAATATATTAGTGACACTCTAGGCACTATTTAGTAGAATTAGATTAATATATTTTTATTATTATTTTTCCTATACCAAAAAACAAATATTCTTTCGTCCGTTAATATTTCTATGAAAAGAAAATAATTCTTGAAATTTGCATGTATCTTTATTGAAGTAATTATATAAAGATTCATACTTAATTTCTAAATATATATAAAGTATTTTTTATAATTTTTTTAACCATAACGTAGAGTATGCCCTTTGTGCGAAGGGGAGGGAGTGCCGATGAAATCGGTAAAGTGACTTCAATATTACACTTTTACAACTTATTTACCTTAATATTATACTTTTAAAAAAATGAAAAAAAATTAAAAAAATTCTGGCCCGTGGGGCCCACTGGACATTCTAGTGGCTCCACGACGTGTCCACGTAGGACACTCCAAAAGAGCCACGACATGTCCTTTCGTAATCCAACACATTGACTTTTCAAGATTTTACACATTCACCAATTTTTTGCTTTTATTTTATTTTATTTATTTTTAAAAGGCAATAATAGAGAACATGTCATAGGCCTATTGGCGTTAGGGATGACAATTTGCCCTAGACCCAATGGGGCCCCGATTTTTTTACCCGTTCAGGTATGGGTATGGGACAAAAAAATGGGTATGGGGATGATGATGGGTAATTTTATGGGTAATTTGATAGGGGCGGGTCTGGGGATGGGGAAGCCCTGCCCCGCCCCGCACTGTATATATATATAAAATACATTACATAAATTTTTTTAAAAAAATTTCTTCACAAAACGGCGTCATTATGACCTAAGGTTTTCCCACACTAAATCACCAACACACTGACCTGACCCTTCCTCCCTCAGTCCCTCGACCTTGAGTTCTATTTTCCCCAAACCTAAATTTTTTTTCTTTTTTTTTTTTTGTTGGTTTTGTAGAATATGGAGAGTGGTTCAACTTCAACCAACATTAGAACTTCATAAATTGTACTTATTTTAATTGCTTGGAGCCTTTTGTACTTATTATGATTTCTTATTGACTTTTATAATTGTTTAAGAACAATTTTTATAATTTTGTTTGAATATTATTTATGTTATTGTTGTTGCTTGAGGATATCTTGAATTCTTGATGATGTTATTTGAGCATTATTTATATTATCTTATTCGATTAAAGTTGAATTTCAATTAGAAATCGTGATCGATAGATTAAACTTATAAATTGTGTATATTTAAAAAAAGTATGGTTATATGGGTAAATGGGGCGGGGCATGGGGCAGATGGGGATTTAGTGGGGCGGGGATGGAGATGCTGAAAAATTCTCGCCGGGGATGGGTCCGGAGATGGGGACGGGGACTGCTTGCCCTGCCCCATTGCCATCCCTAATTGGCGTGTTCGATAAGACCCACTCACTCTAATTTTTTTTTTTAGTTTTAAATTTTTTAAAAGTATAATATTTAGGTAAATAAATTAAAAAGTGTAATAAATATATAAATAAATTATGAAAGTGTAATATTGATGTTACTTTGCCAATGAAAACGGGCATGAGATACCAACCTCTCTCTTGGAGGCATGCTCCCACTTGAGTTGCATATCTTCTTCATTTTACATGATTTATGTATGAGTAGTTTTTTTTTTTTTTTTTTTTTTTTTTTTTTTTTTTTTTTTTTTTTTTTTTTTTTTTTTTTTTTTTTTTTTTTTTTTTTTTTTTTTTATAATTATACTATTCTATTAATTAATTTTTTTATACGACAAAAATTTAAAGTAAAAAAAGATTATCCAATTCTTTAATTAAGATATCTTACTGATCTTAATAAAAATTTATAATTATATTTATATATTTTATAATTAAAATATATTATTGTTCTTAATAAAAGTTTACAATTGTATTTATAAATATAACTTACCAAAAAAATTGCTAAGAGTGGAAATTTAACATAAATTTTATAAATAAAATATTTCAATTTTTTTACCAACTAAATCAAACCATATGCTATACGTGCATCACTCTGTCAACAAAAATTCATGCTTTATTTTTTTGGAAAAAAATAAAGTGGGCTCTTGCTTGCATAAATTTAAATGACGTGGCAATTTTTATGCCTTATATTTGGATCCTTTGTAACTTTTTGTTTCATTTATTTTTTTTCCTGATACAGTCTAAAATAAAAAAAGATTGTCATCATCATCCCCTACCCTCTTTTTAGTGCTGTTTTCTCTCTCTCTTTGGTTTCTTCTCTCTCGCGACCCTTCAATTAAGACTCAGAACTCACTAGTGTTGGCTTCAGTTCATCCTTCCTCTGCTCTCAAGTCGAGAAGCTGTGACCATGGCCGCCACAACTCTGCGGTGGCAACCTCTGCTCCCAACAAAGCTTCATCCTTTCCCTTCCACGCATGGTCGCTCTCTACCCGCACGCCACCACATGGTTGCCGTTCAAGCTTTCCGGCGAGGAGATATGGATAGCTTCGCAAAGCGCATGGCATCTGGAGAGGCGTTGAAGGACGCCTGGCGAACTGCCAATGATGGCTTCGAGCGATTCCTCTTTGAAGCCAAGAAGACAGCTGAGCGCATAGACCGCCGTTATGCTGTCTCACAACGTGTCACTTCAATTGCAAGCTCTGCTGCGGACCGAGCTCGTGAGATTGATCGTGAGTTCGAGATTGGAATACGATTGCGTACTTTCACAATGGATTTTAGCAGAAATTGGCCAAAGGTGGGTTTTTATGTTTTCTCTTTCTCCTTTATTTTTTAAAATTGTTGTGCTGCCACTCTTTTATATCCTATTTTCTGAGAAAGTTTAGAATTTGAAGTTGTTTTAGTTCAATTTTTTATTTGATTTTTGGATTAAGCTGCTTTTCTAATTCTAGCATTTTGTTGGGAAAAATCTTAGTTTCTTATCTAAAGTTAAAAAAGAAGGGTGTATGGTTCTTCAAGCAGTTCTTTTGTTGGGACAAGTATCAGTTTCTTATCCACAGAAGAAATTAGTGTATGGGTCTTCTAGCAGTTCTGGGCTGTAAGGGTTTTTTCTGGGTAGGATTTGATGTGCCCATTTTTAGACAAGGAGAATCGTTTGGGTGATCTTGAAAGACAAAGCCTGGGCAAGGCTTCCATTTCCTAAAGCTTGTTTTTGAAATGGGAGAAAGGTACTGAAATAGAGGAATGGGATTATATGTGTGCGGCTTCTGGTTAAGGGTAATGCAACTATTACAATGGCATAATAATTGGTACTCTCTGGCTCTTGAACTGAGAGATATGGGAATCAGTTAGTGGAGTCTTGCTTCGTTCCAGCGTCTATGCAAAAGCTGAAGTTCCATTTGTTTTGCGTAATGGTAAATGAAACTGGAGACATGTCTTGTTTTAGTAATTTGTGGTACAACTTGCCTCACCTCAAAAAGTTGATGGATGGTATACTTGGAAAAGAACTATACGAAAACGTCAAAGAGAGTATTAGGACTTCTGTGGTTTGTCTATATTTTGGATTAGGTGGGCATTTTTCTATTGTGAGATTGTGAAATTGGTCCTGCTTAACAAACTGTCGCTTACCCTGGTGTTGTGGGAAGTCCTGCCAAATTTTTAAAGAGCTTTTACTTAACTCATGTTTGTCAGTTTATGCTGTCTGTTGATCGTTGTTAACTTCTAAGCCTGGGATATAACTCCAGGAATGTGAAACTGGGAACCCTAGGCAATTGTTGGATGTTGATTGAATTGTTGGTTACTTTTGTAAGTGAAGCCTTAATATAGGGGTGCAGAAAATTTTGATGACCTATTAGTCCTTGAACATCTCTGATAATTATGGTCTAAGTATAATAGGTGATGATTCAAGAAGTGGTAGAAATACAATTTTAACACTGCCATTCAATGCTTTCAATACATTAAAAGTGTCTCCCCACCTTTTCCCTCATTAGCCCTATATATGTCTATTTGTCACTTACTTTTTCTTATCTAAGCTTTCCTTTGAAAAACACTACAAAGAACCTGAATACATTCTAAAGCAATTCACTGGTAAGGAACAGCTTTGCGATGTACAAAATTCACTTAACTGGTTTCAATCTATAAAGCATTGATGTTCAGATGGGACACTAGGGGAGTTTCACGTAGTGGAAGTTGGTAAATCTCTTTGGAACTTCCAAACAAGGAAACTCTCAAAGAGAAACTTTATTAATGTTGAAACACTCTGAATTACAAGCAGGAACCACTACAGTTTATAGTAATTCCTAAACCATGCAAGACTAGAAAAACTAAGATACTAAGCTTGCCTTGGATGACAACGACTGGCTAGATTCCTAAGGAAATAGGGAAAACTGAAACCGTAGTAAAATAGGGAAAGTATCAAGAAAATAATTAAAAATAGGATGTGTGAAATATTGATATCAGTACAAAAGATAGATTCAAATTACTGCAAAGATAAATGAGATTTTGTATGTGATGTGCTCCAATTCTGTTCTCTATGTGCTTGCAGTTGCCAAGGATATTAAAGTTTGTGAGTGGATAATTTTTTCTCTAAAATTTTAACATTCATAACTTTTTGAATTTCTACTATGTATGAGAAAGAAGAATTGAAGTTTTTGTTTTGGGGGTCACTTTCTTTGAACACAGTATGACTTGTTTTTGGGACTGCATAATGGTCAATTGATTTTTAGTCTGTCCAAATTTTGTAGTTTCTTTGTTGGTTCTTATGTTTCTTTGGTATTTTGAACGGTTTGGTTTTGTCTGGTTATGTTTGCAGTACAGGATGCAGCTCAATAACTTTCTGGATACCCCACTTGGAAGGAGCCTTGTAGTAAGTATCCTTAATATTCATTTGATTCTTGTTTCTTATTTTTCTGATAATTAATTCTTACTTGTGCTTCATGTAGTAAATGATTTCCTGGTATATTTTAGGCCATAATGTGGCCTATCTTTTGAGCACTGCTTTTTTTAAATTGTGGCCTTATGGCATGGGTATCTGTAGCCTAATTAATGATCAGTGACTTGTTTAAAAATTGATCAAATCATTGAAAGGCATGGAAGTGTTTCCTCTGGTTTTTCTAAGTGCATGTTTTAGAATTATGGTTATTATCTAAGGTGGACTGTCATCTTCTTCTACTTCTATCACCTTTCAAAATGTAACATGATGTCTCTCTTTCTTCAGTAGGCAAGAAACCAATTTTGAGTGGCATTAGGGCTTCCTAGTTTAGTAGGAAGTGAAAACATGTACACACATTCTACTTTAATATTTATTGTAGGATTTCTTTTTCAGTGGCTGAAAGGATAGAGAAGATTAGAAGAGATTTCATTGGGTTTAGAATAGGGCATAATAGGATATCAGAGATATCGTTACCTTTGAGTGTAGTCATCCTTTATCATTATCTGTGACCATTATCAGTAGTAGCTTATCTGCAGTAGGTTATCTGTTGTATAGTTTATTTGCAGGTTTAGGAATTTAATTAGGAGTTTATCACTTTTTTCTTTCGAACTTCTGAAAATATAGAAGCAGGCTGCTGTCATCAGCATACCCTCTAATCCTCTCAAACTGTATTTTACCTTAAAATTTCACAAGCAGTTACTATGGCCTTCAAAAATTGGGTACACTTGAGATGGGGTCAATGTCACACATAAGAACCCATGGAAAATTGTGGCAGGTTTATTAATTCTTACCTGTAGGCTGTAGTAGTTTATTGTGTTATGGAGGGTTCTTGTATTTGCTTTTGGAAATATTTGTCAAAGCAAGACACACCCATTTCTATTGCTTTTCCTTGATTATATGATATATCTCATAATGCTCCCATCCCAAGATTTTTCATTTTGACGATAATAATTTCTCTTGGAATTTCTTTCTTCTTATTTTTTTAAATATTAAATAATAGTGAAACAAATGATTTTTAATTCTTACTTAGCAGGGTTGATACCAATAACTTGTTGCTTGAGGGCGTGGATACCTTAACAGGCTTTGTCTTTTGATGTTTGTTATGTCTGGAGTTGGGAAACCTATAAAGGACACTTGCAGCAACCTTTGAGGGCCTACTTAAGGCGTGTGAAAGCCAATCTTTACTGTTGGATTGGTTTGATGCATACCTGGTAGTGGAGTTCCTTTTTGGGGACCGTCTAAGTTGTTAGGATGCTTTCTTTGTTGTTCAGGAATATTTTTAGTAATTTTGAAATTATTTTATTAATTATCTGTCACAGATTAGGTGTGGTGGTTGGGCTTAAACTTAATTAGTTGGGTTAGTATTATTAGGAAGCCTAAATCCTTGTAGGATCAGTACTTTATTGCCCATTAAGATAACAGAAGTATGTTTTCGTGTATATAATGCCTTCTTTCAATTCAAGGATTAGATTTGTTAAGCAATTTTCTTTCTTCTTGATTGTGCGATGCATTAACCCTAGGTATGATGGCTGAGGATCCCAAGGCGTGAAGCCTATGTCAGTTATTCTTCTTCTGCAACTTGTAATCCTTTTTTTCTTTTTTTGATAAACCAAGAAAATTTATTATAGTGAAAGAAGGATTACAAAGAGGAGGATAAGATATCCATCCTCCTTAAACAAGACACAAGAAAGGACAGCAAAAACATAAAAACATGTGCGAAAAGGCTGTCCAATCTCTTTGTCAAGGAGACTCCCTTAAAGTCAAAAAATATCTATTGAGCACCAAAAATAGGCCATAAATACAATTATATGTCATAATAAATCTAAGGACATATTTATCCTCGAAAATCGAAGTGCTCTGCTTGTGTCAAATACACTAAGGAACAGCATATATAGCGTGCTGCTATAAGACTTAGCCCTCCTTACTTTCACTAAACTTTCAAGCTATTTAAAAGAAGTTGCTCCAAACTTGGGCACACTCAGGATTACATGAGCTGTTTAAAAGAGACCCCAATATGTAGGGAGCTTTAGTTTAATAATTTCATTGCTTTGAAAAGATTCCAGCTTTATCTTCTGTAAATATCTTGAAAATATGTCTAGTTTTATCATGCTTTCTGTTATAGCCAAGAATACAGCAATTACTGCTCCAAAATGTCTTGGAAGTATGTTGAATTTTATCATACTTTCTGTACTAGCCAAGAATACATATTGTTGTAGAAATTCTGTATTGGCTTCCTTACCTAAATGGTGAAGGAGCTGTGAATTTATAGGGATTTGATACAGCCAATCAATCCCTCAAAATCAGAAATAGTCTAATCTAGGAAATTACAAATAAATACAGCTTAATCTAAGGGATTTACAGCTATCCTATTAAATGAGCTATATACGGAAAGTCAATCATTCTTCTTGATTGTCAATCCTGATTCTCCTTGATTATCAATCCCATAACTTTCGGGATTCCAACACTGCCCCTCAAGCTGAGGCATAGATATTAATCATGCCCAGCTTTCTTGTTAGTGCATTAAACCGAGACTTAGGAAGACTCTTGGTAAGCACATCTGCAACTTGTTGTGCTGTGGGCAGGTACCGTAGATTAATAGTACCATTGTCTATCTTTTCTTTGATGAAGTGTCTGTCTATCTCCACATGCTTAGTTCTATCATGATGGACAGGATTGTGAGCAATACTCACAGCAGCTTTGTTGTCACAGTAGAGCTTTATAGGCATATAACTAGGAACCCGAAGCTCTCTTAACATGCGTTTTAGCCAAATACCTTCACATACACCATGAGCCAAGGCCCTATATTCAGCCTCAGCAGTACTTCGAGCAACCACAGATTGTTTCTTGCTTCTCCAAGTTACAAGGTTGCCCCACATGTAAGTGCAATACCCTGAGGTTGAGCGCCTATCAATGACAGAACCTGCCCAATCTGCATCAGTGAAGATTTCAACACATCTTGGACCTCCCCTTCTAAAAAACAGACCCTTTCCAGGAGTCCCTTTCAAACATCTCAAAATTCTGTAGACTGCCTCCAAGTGCCCTTCTTTAGGAGAGTGCATGAATTGGCTCACTACACTTACAGGGAATGCAATATCTGGCCTTGGGTGAGAGAGGTAAATTAATCTACCAACAAGGTGCTGGTACCTTCCCTTGTCTATGTCACTGCCTACATCCTAATCACCTAGTTTTTTATTAGGCTCCATAGGTGTATCAGCTGGTTTACAGCCCAACATACCAGTTTTTTGTAACAGATCCAGCACATATTTTTTCTGTGATATGGAAATACCGGTGTGACTTCGAGCTACCTCCATTCCTAGGAAATATTTTAGGGGTCCTAGGTCTTTTAGCTCAAATGCTGTGCTGAGATATCTCTTCAAGATTTGAATTTCTCCTAAATCATTACCGGTTATAACCATGTCATCCACATAGACAATGAGGATGGTGATTTTGCCGTCTATCGAGTGTCTGAAAAACATAGTGTGATCTGTTTGGCCTTGATTGTACCCTCTTTTCTTCACAACTTGGGTCAGCCTTTCGAACCATGCTCTAGGAGACTGTTTCAGCCCATAGAGAGCTCTTTTTAATCTGCACACCTTTCCTTTCTGCCCCTCAAAACCAGGTGGTATGTCCATGTAAACTTCTTCATTTAGCCTTCCATTGAGAAAGGCATTCTTCACATCTAGTTGGTGGAGTGGCCAATCTGAATTTGCAGCCAAGGACAACAGAACTCTTATTGTGTTCAGTTTGGCCACAGGTGCAAACGTTTCTTGATAGTCTATCCCATAGGTTTGAGTAAAACCCTTAGCAACCAACCTTGCTTTGTACCTGTCTATGCTTCCATCACTTTTGTATTTAATGGTGAACACCCATTTACAGCCAACTGTTTTCTTCCCCGTAGGTAGGTTCTTGAGCTCCCATGTGCCATTTTTTTCAAGGGCATTCATCTCCTCTAAGACAGCTTTCTTCCATTCTGGTTTGGAAAGGGCCTCATCTATATTTTTAGGAATTTCTGTTTTGGAAAGATGAGCAGAAAAGGCACGAAATCCAGGGGATAAATTTTCCAATGAAACAAATTTAGAGATAGGATGTTTTGTACATGTTCTTACCCCTTTTCTAATGGCAATTGGGAAGTCTTCAAGACTCTGTTCTGGCTCTGTATGGTCCTGAGCTGGCTTTGCAGGACTCTTAGTGCTACTGGAGCAGATATTTGGCTCAGATTCTTGGCCTTGCTGTTTGTCTAACTTATCACCCTTTGAAGAAGGATTCCTTCTTGAATAAACAAGCATTTTTGGTTGCTCAGTTTCTGGTATTGTCACAGGTTCAGGTTCTGGTTCTGGTATTGTCACAGGTTCAGGTTCTGGTTGACTATTTTTAGGAGGCATGGGATCCACACTTGGGTATGAGATAGGTAAGGGTGTAGGGTCAGAATGCAGGGTTATAGGTCCAGATTCTAGTTCTGTCTGTACAGGATCAGTAGGTATAGATTCAGGTTCAAAATTGATTTCTCTACACTCAACTTCACCTATATTCTTCCCCTGAAGTTGAGAGGGGGGAAAGTAAGGGTCAGTTTCAAAAAAGGAGACATCTTTGGACACAAATAGGTGTTTGAGAGTGGGAGAATAGCATTTATATCCCTTTTGAGTAGGGGAGTACCCAACAAACACACACCTATGTGCCCTAGGATCAAGTTTAGACAGTCCGGGAAAATGAGAGTGAACAAAAGCCTTACACCCAAATATTTTTGGAGTTAGAGAGGAAAACCTATAGTGAGGAAAGTTCTTTTGGAAAACCGAGAGTGGTGTATGAAGGTTAAGAACTTTGGATGGCATTCGGTTTATGAGATAGGCTGCAGTTAAAACTGCCTCTCCCCATAGATAGTTTGGTACATTCATGGTAAACATAAGGGACCTAGTGACTTCTAGGAGGTGGCGGTTTTTTCTCTCAGAAATCCCATTTTGTTGGGGGGTATGGGCACAAGAACTCTCATGAATTATACCATGGGATGTAAGATATTCCCCTAAAACAGAATTAAAATACTCCCTGCCATTATCAGTCCTTAAGGTTTGAATATTGGTGTGGAACTGATTTTGGACCATAGAGTGGAAGTTTTTGAAGGTGTGAGAGGCTTCAGATTTTTCCCTTAGGAGATATACCCAGCATACCCGTGTGTGATCATCTATAAAGGTGATAAACCACCTAGCACCTGAAATATTTTTAACCCGGGAGGCTCCCCAAATATCACTACGAATGAGTGCAAATGGGCGAGAAGGAATGTAGGGTTTTGCAGCATAGGATGCTCGGGTATTTTTTGCTTATTGACAAATCTCACAAGAAAAAGAACTAGGATTCTCATTAATAAATAAGTTTGGAAACAAACTTTTGAGATACAAGAAGCAGGGGTGACCTAACCTACGATGCCACATCATAATTTGACTAGAATTAGAAACATTGGACACATTGACGGTGAATGCTTGTTTATTCAAAGAAGCATGCTTGTTCCAAAAGTAGAGTCCATCAGCCATACTAGCACTGCCAATCATCTTCCCCGAGATCTGCTCCTGTATAACACAGCAATTAGAGGTGAAATTAACACGGCATTTAGTGTCCCTAGTCAGTTTGCTAATGGATATTAGGTTACAAGACAGGTTTGGGACATGGAGAACAGATTTGAGGACAAGATTATCAGTCAATTTAATTGTCCCAAAACCAGCAACAGGTGATCTGGTACCATCTGCTACTCTTACCCGAAAATCATGTTTGCAAGGGGTATAAGCATAAAATAGAGATGAGTTACCTGTCATATGATCTGAGGCTCCTGAATCAAATATCCAAGGAGCTGATTGTTCTAGGTCAGGGGTAGAAACAGAATTAGCAGTACCTTTTAGAGCTAAGGTGCACATAGGAGATGAGGAATGGCCAAGGATCTGGTGTAGAACCTCCAACTGCGACTTTGTTAACTGAACATTAGCAACATCCTCTCCACTGGATTCTTCATAGGTAACTTGATGAGCTTTCCCTTCTCTCTTGTTCCTTGGCTTCCAACCTGGTGGAACACCATGGAGTTGGAAACAAGTGTCTCGGGTATGTCCAGTCTTCTTGCAGTGGCTGCATACAGGTCTTTCTCCATATTTTTTCTGTTTGTTTTCATTGTCTATCTTGAATTTAGACTCTGAAAAACCTCTGGTGTAAAGGGCAGAACCCTCTATTTGGCCAGTTTTAGGATCCTTGTCTCCTAACATCACCCTTCTTCTGTTTTCTTCACGCCTAACCTCAGCAAATGCCTCTCCAATGGCTGGCAGAGGTCTTCTCCCTAAGATTCTGCCACGAACCTCATCCAAATCCTTATGCAGACCTACTAGGAATTCATACAAGTGTTCCTTATCAAGGTGAGCTTTGAACTTGATGTGATCATCAACATCTCCCCAATCTGCTTCATAAAACAGATCCAGCTCCTGCCATAATACCTTTAGAGAGTTATAGTAGCTGGTGACATCAAGATTGCCCTGCCGAGTGTCTTTGAGTTTAATCTTGATCTCAAAAACTTGGGAGGCATTCTCTGGATCAGAGTAGTTTTCCTTGATAGCATCCCATATGGCTTTTGCTGTCTTGAAAAGAAGGTAGGTTCTGCTGATGTGAGGCTCCATCGAATTGATGAGCCATGACATCACAATGGAATTGTTGAGTTCCCACATTGCATAAGTGGGATCATCAATTTTGGGCTTGCTGGCTTCTCCAGTGAGGTAGCCCATTTTTCCACGGCCTCTAATCACCATAAGAACAGATTGAGACCAGTGGAGGAAATTTTTACCATCTAACTTGTGGTTGGTGATGATAAGTGAGGGGCTCATAAGGGAGGAACTCTCACTCACCGAAGGGTTTGCCATGGAGGATACAACTTCAGAGGTTGTTTTTTCAGAATTCTCCATGTTCATGGATTGGTGCTCTGATACCATGTAGAAATTCTGTATTGGCTTCCTTACCTAAATGGTGAAGGAGCTGTGAATTTATAGGGATTTGATACAGCCAATCAATCCCTCAAAATCAGAAATAGTCTAATCTAGGAAATTACAAATAAATACAGCTTAATCTAAGGGATTTACAGCTATCCTATTAAATGAGCTATATACGGAAAGTCAATCATTCTTCTTGATTGTCAATCCTGATTCTCCTTGATTATCAATCCCATAACTTTCGGGATTCCAACAATTGTATATTTGATCTTCGGTATGCAATTTTTTTAGTTTTTTTTTTTCCTTCTCGACCCCCATTTCCATAACCACTCAACATTGATCTATTTGTTTTTCAGACAATTTTCTTCCTCTGGTTTGCATTATCTGGTTGGCTTTTTCGGTTCCTGATAATTGCAACATGGGTGCTTCCATTTGCTGGACCTCTTCTCCTTGGGACACTGGCCAACAGCCTAATTATAAAGGTATCTGACTGCTTTTAGATATTTAATGTGTACAAGCTTGGGCATAACTTCTGTATTAGTTATACTGATGTGTCATTATACTAAATGAATCTTCATTATGTGTGGTCTGTTTAATCATGTTGCACTTTGTAAGCAGTCTGAGTGTTTTTGAAGTTAAATCATCAATGGATACCTTATTTTCTAATCTTTTATTTTGGATGACCAGCTTCTGAGTGTATTGGTAAGCTGTAGGAACTCATAAATCATGATGAATGTATATGCGAGCGTGCCACACTGATACGTGTTAATATCATTTTTATGTTATGGAACACCTATTGTATTCTCAGAAAAGAAAAGTAAAAAGAATACTGAGGCCAATAATATAACTTCGCATATCAAAATGTGTATTTCCAGTTTCTGATAAATGCTACATGGGTGCTTCCATCTGCTTGTTGGTTTTTTGGTGCGTAAGGCTTATTGGCAAGCATTTTATTTTTGTACTTAGTCATTACACTACATTAGCAATTCATCTTTGATCTATTCAATATTTTGCGCCTCATACACATTTCCAATATTTCTTAATTTGAACCATCGGGCTGAAGTCACTATAATTTCTTAATCCTTTATTTTACAAAATCATCCTTTTGCAAGTCTTAGTGAAGCCTTTCAGAGCAATCCACAAAAATCAAGGCCAATGCATTCATGACACAGAATATCCAAAGCATAACTTATTTCAAAATAAAAGAAGGATATGCCATGCCAATAGTACAGCTCTTCTGATATCAAAAATATCTTTGTCATAATCTATATTGTGTTTTTCATGATTGTGCTGAATATATTTGGGGTTTCTTATAAAGCACTCAGTTGATACCCTGTGTTTGATTGCGATACTGAAGAAGTGTTTGTCTGTTTAGCAATAAGCCAGCGTTCTAATTTTCCTTAAACTTATAGATCCAAGATATTGAAGCTCTGTATGAGTTCACATACAGTAATGATGGTGAAGTTGCTGGTCACTGCAGCACAGAATTTTGGAAGGAGGAACAAGGCTTTGATTGTTCTGGCTGCTATGTGAGCAGTAGGACGATATGGCCATGATTCGATTAATATTAATGTACTGTTGGGATGGTGCTGCTTTGGTGACTGGTTGTAAAGTTGTTAGAGTCATGTACTGGTGGTGGCAAGGATCACACGTTAAGCAGTCTACAGCAAGCTGTTCTGGAGAGATGATATCAAATATTGTGTATTCTCAATATTCAATTGTAGCGAAATCACTGATGCTGTTGTTGTTTGGTTTGGTTGAAATAATACTGCTACTAATTCTTGACACAACCCTTTAGCTGATGAAATACAAAGTTTGTAGGAAGAAAAGTCACCACTCAGAGAACTGATGCCTTATTTGGTGTAAAACATCGAATAAAGCGGACAGTTCAGAGAATTAGGAATTGGCTTAAGGGAAATTGTGAGACTGAGGACCAAGTAGAAAAGAAACCGGTGACTTGTCTGATGATGGAATTGTTGTCATGAAGTTACTGTGTGGTGGTGTGTGAGAAACATTGGTAGGGGCTTAAGGCAAACCCTTGTGTCCAGCTCCCCCTTTGCTGTTGGGTCTTTGTACTCAATATTTCTTCTGTTCATGATGTGCTTTGACCTTTCTCTGGGTTTAGATTGGGGCTGAAGCATACTGTTGGTTGGTTATTTTGATTTTTTTTTCCTTAGAAACGCTGTAGTTTTCAGGTTAATTGACTCTTAAATGTTATAGGATCTCTAGAATGAATTCAATTATTTAGTATTTTGGTACAGTGTTGATTGGTGAAATAGCATTTGAATATGATTATTTGATTTGTGTTTTAACCTTTTGTCCACTAACATAGGCATTGAATATGGCTGAAGTGTTGCTACATCTATTGTGCAGGGCACTTGTCCAGCTTGCAAGAGTCAATTTTCTGGTTACAAGAACCAAATAATTCAATGTAAAAGTTGTGGCAACATTGTCTGGCAACCTAAAGGGGATTCTTTTTCAAGGAATGGTCGAAGAAGCAGCTCTACTTCTAAGTCAGAACCTGACATTATTGATGTCGACTTTGAGGAGAAATGAAGAGATACATAAGTTGGTGTTTATCATTCTGGATTTGCCACTGCAGACAGATAGTATAGACAATATGAGGAGCACCTGTTCGTTATTGTCGAATTCAGTTTTGTAATAATTGGATTTTGGTCTTGCATATGCTTTGTATCAAGTGTTTATAGGGTTTGTTCAATTGTATGTACTTGTAAATCTTTCTTTATAGCATGAAAGCTGAGATAGGGGGAAAAGGGGTAAAAGAACAAATGGAAAACAAACATAGCATGTTTTAGAAGACAAGTGTTAGCATATAGGAGTCTGTCAAATGAAATCGAATTCAGTTCACAAATGGTGGTTTGAAGTTTGAACTCGTGCTTTGAAGGTAACTATGGACATGGCCAAAAAAAATTGGAGGTAACTAGTGGAACATCTCTATGATGCACAAGGTTGTATATAATATAACAAAACTAAAGAGTGGCACAAAAACATAAAGCAAAAAAGAAAATAAATTGTAATTGGTGCAAGATTAATATTATCAAACTAATTGTTATATCATGTAGATTTGCCTTTGTATTATTTTAGTCATTTACCGAGACAGGCAGACATAAGGAGGAGGAATTTCTTTTTTTATTTCTTTTTGGTTATGATAACGAAGAGAAATGAAAAAACTTGTAATCACATAAAACTTGTTCTATCATTCATTTCTACTATGTTGAGGTAAAAGCTAATTATGAGGCAAAAATAATTGAGTTTTAGTATTGATAGATGATGGAAATAAAAAATAATTTTAGGTGGGTTATATAAAAGTTTTTATTATGAATCTTTCAAAATTATCTTCAATGATGAACATACATAAGATGACCATTGGTTAATAAGCAATAATTATTGAGAAATATAAGATAACTATCAGTAAATATGTGATGACCATGGGTTTATGAAGAATAAAATTGAAAAGTTAACCCTAATTGTAATTCACTTAATTTTTTTTTTTTTCAAGTGATCCACCTTGGACAGAAGATAAGAAATGAAAAATACTTTTTGAAAAGATCATATATTCAGTTTAATTTTGAAGAGGACAAGGTAAGTTACGTATCAATTACCCAAATGCACTATAGCAATACCTCAAGTTTATGTGATTTGGATCAAAACTCAAAAAGAGTGATAGAAATGTGAAACTTGCTCAATTAAGAAGATAAACAAACTCCTCCTTTGGCCTATGACTGGTGTTGCTTTGGCCACTAACAATCTCTAAAGCAACAACTCCAAAATTATAAATATCTACCTTGTCTGTGAAGTAACCTCGCATAACATATTCAAGAACCATATAACCTAAACATTTAATATTCAACAGTTAATGCTATCACAATACAAAATGGAACCATAGGATATTTCAGGATTATTTGACTGCTGTAGTAAGTATGTTTATAGCTTTTAGAGGGCAAGCTTATAAATTCTCAATAGTCATTCAAATTCTAGGATTTAAATATTAAATGATGTTGTATAATACTAACATCAATCCAGCTACTTGTGTGATGATATGTGTATTATCTTCTTCATGAAGCTTAAACCAAACTTGGAGATCTTTGTATTCAGATCCTTATCAAATAATACATTTGTTGCCTTAATGCCTTTGTGTACTACTTTCATTCTTGATTCCTCATCAAGATAAGCTAATCCCCTAGTAATTCCTAGACAGATTTTCATTCTTCTGTTTCAGTCCAAGTGTAGCCTCTGTTCTTCATGACCTAAAAATGGGGAAGGGGAAGGTGTTCTTCGGTTACATCTTAATTTAGAATTAGGAACATAGGCATACAGCTAGAAGTTGTGTTTATGATTCACCAAAGAGTGCACAAGCAAAACTATTATTTTCCAAGTATTCATAAACTAATAACAAATTGTTTCCTTCAATGCAACAACCATAAAGCTTCACAAGATTCGGGTGTTGCAAAGCATATATCATTCCTATTTCATTAATGAATAATCATAATATATCCAAATTTACCTCATACACTGGTCCAAAGCCTCCTTCACCTATCTTATTTTCAGGGGTAAAGTCATCAGTAGTAGCTTTAATTTGTCTTAGAGACAAATAAGCCGTTTTCAGTTCTAGAAGTTATGCAGCAAGGAAAATATGAATAAAACTGTAAAAGAAAGACAAGAGAGCCAGACACAGAGAATCAACCACTTCCATGAGAAAAAAAATTATTTGCCTTGAATACAAAAAACCAAATCTAGGTTTTCTATTTATCTTACCATTCTCCATTTTAGCTCTATATGGTATACAAAGTGTATGAAAATAATCTTAGTTATAACATACAGAGCGCATATATTAAACTTATGCTTTGTTATTAAATAGATGTACATTTAACCATGCTGAGTGGTAACTAATTTGAACCTTCTATCATCAAAGAGTAATTTACAAAGTGAGCAAAGCAACTAATTGCTTTATTTTGGACTTCTTTTTTACCTCAATCAAGGAAAATCAATATCAGTACTATGAAAAGTACACATGATGTATTTGTATTTACCTCTTCACAAAGATTATAACTTATTACATATTACAAATCATAATGCGTAGGCATTGAAGCGTACCAAATCAAATGACCTATCACCAAGAAGTGATAGGTTTGCCTACCAAGGCAAATCCAATTTCCTACACCCACAACCTTAGGTTGCCATTTTTTGGTTAATTTTCACAATTGAGGACTAAAATTGAGTTTGCTCCTGCGAAATCCGCATAGTTCCATTGTAGGAGTTATGTGTAGTAGTATATTCTCCAAAAAGTCTGCACCCTAGATTATCTTTGATTCTTAGATAAAATTGACATCATCTGTAATTGAAGCTTAATCAACTAATCGATTCAAATTGTAGATATGTGTGCGTAATACTAATAGCTAAAATAGGAATTTTTTCTTTTTTAATATCAAATAAAGTTTTTTAAATTACTAAACTATTTAAGCAATTTTTTAATCTTTTTTAGACATATTAAAAGAAAAAACATATGGACCTCACATAGGAGTTTTTCCCTAATGATTTCATTTTTTCCAACATTCAAATCACATATCTTTACTAATTTTTGTACTTTCAACAAATGACATGTTGCATTTAGTGTTTATAGATTTGTGGACCTCACATAAATATTGTTTTTACCACTTTATCCATGTCAATGTGTCAAATTTTGGCCTACTCGACAACTCCCATTTACTTTTCAATTTGATCCACCAAAAACCAATTGCAAATTTTAGCTTCGTAGTCTTCATTTCAAACAACTAGAGTTCACTCCCTAGTCCTACTCGCCAAACACACTTCAGAAACATCAAATCTCTCCTTGAAGCACTTGTGTTGTCTTCAAGGTTACCATACAAAAGCGAAAAATGGAACACAACTCAAACTCCTCTAACTTCACACCAACAAGCTTGAAAAGACAAAGGTGACCTCTTATATACTTTGCTTTGAGTTTCATGCACCTCATTCTTTGTGGTTAGTCTATTTGATTTAGGCAAATTGTTACGTTTATTGCTCTCTTTTCACATAAAATGCAAGTAAGATTAGTTCATTAACGACAAGCAAGTATGTGATGTTGATAACCCAAAACGAGATAGTTATTGCATTTACTAGAGTGCTAAATCTTTAATCCTTTCAACTCTTAGTATTTAATTGCTAACTAAACAATCTTTCTCCGTAGGTTGGAAACATTCTCTTGTTGCGATAGTGTTGTAACGTAAAGAGGCCATGAAAAGTTAGTTACTTTGTTATATTACTATTGAAACTAAAAATAAGTTGTAATATTTTCATTTAGCAACTTGATTTCAAGCTACAACGAGTTGATGACAAGTACACTATCATGAAAGACCATATCTCTCTTATTGCATTCCTATTAAACATAGACACTAACCATTTAATGATTCACCATCTAATTTTGACCTACCTAAAAGGGCAAATTGCCCAAAAAAATACAATATCTACACTATCATCTAACTAGTCATCAAGATTCATCATCTCATCAACATTAATTCCTTATTCCATCAGCTCTTGTTTTAGGTCTTCATCTATAATATAATTCCATTGAGGAAACCTATTGTAATGTTTAAACAAATGATGTCAAAGAAAAGCAGTTCCACACATATCTAGAAGGGCATTGTATGCCTTATTACAAGAGGCACAAACCATTACATTTTGTCCACCATCAATCTGTTGAAGGGAAAATTGAATCTATATATGTGATGGGTTTGGAATGCCAATAGGAAGCATTGGCTCACGAGACCCCATCATATGATAATTAGGCTTCTTAGCTCTGTTTTTTTCTTGCCTGCAACAAAGTCTTAAATTAACTAAGTCGCAAATAATAATATATGAAATAATAAAAAAAAAAACTAGCCACAATTCTCAAATTAAATGCCAAATTGCCAACTAGCTAAGTCTCAAGTATCCAAACAAACTAAACCAAAATAGAAATATTTTATGATAACTATCAAATATCCAAAATAAAAATACAACTAACACAAATTCAACAACATTCTCAAATATCAAATAGGTATCAATACAATCTTCAAAGCCTTATCTTCCTTCCCATTTCTTCTTCCAATTCACATTAGTTAATTTGATCTTCAGCAACGATTGACATGTCTAACACAAAACACCAAACAAACAAAAAATGTCAAGGGTTAAATTTGACTTTCATTGGAAGTTAAGATTCAAACAAAAGTGAACATAATGAGATTGTTAATATAAATGATTCAATAAGCTTAATTTCATTTAGTTGGCTTTGAAGATCAATTTGTTCATTTGGAATTCTAAACTAATTTTGGGCACATATCAATGTCTCATGAGATTCAAAGAACTATGGAATGAGTTAAAAACTCATCCTCTTTTATTAAATGTAGACTTTGAAGATACTGTAGAGAGTGGAATACCTAGAACATCTCTAGCAATGCATGAGAGAACATCATACTTTGTTGACGTTTCAACCCATCATCTCAAAATCTCTAATCCATCGAATTAAGACTCCATATCATCCTCTAAGCACATTTCCAACACATTCTTTTGCATTAACATTTTTTTTAACCTATACTGGTCCTTCCATTTCCCTCTCTCATCATCCTCTCTACTACCGTCATGTTTTGCAATTATATCAAATATAGAAATTGATTTTCCTTGACCAAGAGGAATGTGATATCTAAACTAATAAAACTCATATAGTTTAGACAAAATGTCTTTCAATTTAGTCAACATCGTGTAACCCTTGTATTCACCATACCCACATCATCTACTAGGTGTATAAACACTTTTTCATAAATTAGGCAAAACTTTACAATTTTTTAATTCAACTTCCAATTATCATCAATATAATATACCGATAAGAGCTTTTATACATAATATGCACATCATGTTGTACCAGTATTCATGCAATCTCAAAATAGCGCTATTGAAAAGCAGTAATACCTTAGGCATGCATCATAAGTAGCATCACTAAATGCACTCCCTTGAAAAACAAAAAGTTTTTCTAACAACATATCATACTCTTCTTGCAATTTTGGTGTCAAATATTCAGTAATATCTATTTCGCCAAGGATCATTTTCCTTAAGAGTGTAAGACTTAAAGCAAACTTCTACCAATGTTGTGCAATTACATCAAACACAAAACTTGTTTTGCCTTGACCAAGAGGAATGAAACATCTAAACTAATAAAACTCATATAGTTTACATAAAATACCTTCCAATTTAGTCAACATTGTGTTACCTTTGGATTCACCATACTTGCATCCTCTTCTAGGTGTAGAAATACTTTTCCAAACTTTTCTCAACAACTTATAACATTAAATAAGTGAAATTTCACCTACTTGACACATCAAGAATTATAAATTGTTTGCTATGTATGTTTATCTCATTAGTAATACTCTAAAAGTGTCAATATAGCAAGAGAAGCCCTCAAAACTTACAACAAGCTCTAATTTTAGAAATAGAACCTGATATATTCTTTAAGCTATCGTTAACAATTAGGTTTAAAATATGTGCAAAACATCTTAAATGTATGAGCTCCCCATTTAGAGTTGTCTCATTTCAACCATTCACTCTTCTCATTAAATGAGAAACAACTATATTATTGATATTTGTAGTGTCTACAATTATTGTATTAGCTTTTCAAATCTCTTGAACTTCGACAGTTTGTTCTAATGTTTTTCCTATTATTTCTCCTTTCTTATCATCAACTAGGAAAAACTTAACAATTTTTTAATATAACTCCAAATGTCATCAATATAATATGCGGATAAAATATTTTATACCTAATATAATAACCTATTGTACATGTATTCATGCAATCTCAAAATAGTGTTTTAAAAAAGTCGTAATAATTTAGACACGCATTATAAATAGCAGCGCACAATGCACTCTCTTGAAGAATAAAAAGCTTCTTTTAACAACATATCATACTCGTCCTGCAATTTTGGTGTCAAATATTCTATAATATCTATTTTACCAATGATCATTTTCTTTAAGAGTGTAAGACTTAAAGCAAACTTCTACCCATGTTGTGCAATTATCAAAAACTGAACTTGATTTGCCTTGATCAAGAGAAATAGAACATCTAAACTAATAAAACTTATATAGTTTAGATAAAATACCTTTCAATTTAGTCAATATTGTGGTATCTTAGGATTCACCATACATGCATCATCTTCTAGGTGTACGTAGAAATATTGTTTCAAACTTTTCGCAACAACTTCTAATATCAAATAAGTGGAATTTCACCTACTTGACACATCAAGAGTTATATATTGTTTGCTATGTATGTTTATATCATTAGCAATATTCTTAAAAAGTGTCAATGTGGCAAGAGAAGCTCTTAAAACTTGCAACAAGCTCTAATTTTAGAAATAGAACTTGATATATTCTTTAAGCCATCATTAACAACCAAGTTTAAAATATGTTCACAACATCTTAAATGTATGAGCTCCCAATTTAGAGTATTCTCATTTCAACCATTCGCTCTTCTTATTAAATAAGAAACAACTATATTATTGACATTTGTATTGTCTACAATTATTGTATTAGCTTTTTAAATCTTCTGAACTTTGACAGTTTGTTCTAAAGTTTCCCTATTGTTTCTCCTTTATTATCATCAACTAGGCAACACTTTACAATTTTTTAATTCAACTCCCAATTTTCATCAATATAATATGCAGATAAAAGGTTTTATACCTAATATACATAACCTACTGTACCTGTACTCATGCAATCTCAAAAGAGTGTTTACAAAAAGTCGTAACACTTTAGACACGCATCATAAGTAGCAGCACTCACTGCACTCTCTTGAAGAATAAAAAACTTTTCTAACAACATATCATACTCTTCCCACAATTTTGGTGTCAATATTTGATAGTATCTATTTCGCCAAGGATCACATTCTTTAAGAGTGTAAGACTTAAGGTAAACTTCTACTAATATTGTATAATTACATCAGACACAGAATTTGATTGGCCTTGATCAAGAGAAATGGAATATCTAAGCTAATAAAACTCAGATAGATAAGAAAAAAATCCTTTTCAGTTTAGTCAACATTGTGGTACCATTTGATTTACCATGCCAGCATTCTCTTCTAAATGTATAAACATTTTTTCAAATTTTTCTCAACAACTTATAACATCAAATATGCAGAATTTCACCTAGTTGACACATCAAGAGATAAATTATTTACTAGGTACATTATCTCATTAACAATAATCTTAAAAAGTGTCAATCTAGCAAGAGAAGCCCTCAAAACATGCAACAAGCTCTAGTTTTAGAAACAGAACTTGATATATCCTTTAAGCTATCATTAACAATCAAGTTTAAAATATATGCATAACATCTCAAATGCATGAACTCCCCATTTAGAATAGTCTCATTTCAACTCTTCACTCTTCTCATCAAATAAGAAAGAACTAAATTATTCACACTTGTATTGTCTACAATTATTGTATTAGCTTTCTAAATCTCTCAAACTTTGATAGATTGTTATAAAGTTTTCCCTATTATTTCTTATTTATTATCATCAACTGGGCAAAACTTTACAATTTTTTGATTCAACTCCCAATTGTCATCAATTTAATATGCAGTCACACATAATATGAGATAAGAGGTTTTATACCTAATATAGACAACCTATTGTACCAGTATTTATGTAACCTCCAAAATAGTACTTACAAAAAGTCATAATACTTTAGACACGCATCTTAAGTAGCAACACTCAATGTACTCTCTTAAAGAATAAAAAGCTTTTCTAACAATATATCATTCTTCCCAATATTTTGGTGTTAAATATTTGATAATATTTATTTCGCCAATAATCACTTTCTTTAAGAGTGTAAGACTTAGGGCAAACTTTCACAAATATTTTGCAGTTACATCAGACACTAAACTTGATTTGCCTTGATTAAGAGAAATGGGACATTTAAACTAATAAAACTTATATAGTTTAGACAAAATCCTTTTTGATTTAGTCAACATTGTGATACCTTTGAGTTCATATCATACCCACATCCTCTTCTAAGTGTATAAACACTTTTTAAACTTTTCTCAACAACTTCTAACATCAAATAGGTGGAATTTCACCTAGTTGGCACCTGAAAGAGTTATAAATTGTTTACTATGTGTGTTTATATCATGAGAAATACTCTTAAAAAGTGTCAATTTAGCAAAAGAAGAAATCAAAACTTGCAACAAGCTCTAATTTTAGAAATAGAACTTGATATATCCTTTTAGTCATAATTAACAATTAAGTTTAAAATATGTAGGCAAAACATCTCAAATGCCTAAAGTCCCCTTTTTGACAACCATGGTCACTTATCTAATATTCAAATAAGTGATCTTATACTTAACATACACATTCTATCGCACCAATTTTTATGCAATCTCAAAAGAGCACCTACAAAAAGCTGTTATACCTTAGACACGTATCATAAGAAGTAGCACTACAAGCACTCTCTCGAAGAACAAACAGTTTTTCTAACAACATATTGTTGGCGTGAGTCAAGGAGAGATAATTGTAAATAGTCATAATATCCTATTTTGTGTAATTAGGATCCCTAGAATTACTCTTAGGATTACTAGAATTACTCCTAGAGTTACTGTTCACGTGTATATATATATATATATATATATATATACTGGTTCCTATACAGAGAAAGAATAATAAGAAAACAGTAAATATTCTTTTATCTTGGTATCAGAGCGGATTGGGATCCATTTTTTTTTCAAACCCCAATTTCCTCTAAACTAAAATCAGCTACAATGGCTGGAGAAAAGCAAGGCGACATTGGTCCTGCCTCAAGTCAGAATGGTGGCTCTGAGTCATCCAATATCAACACCATACCTTTCACGTTCAAACTGAACGACACAAACTTTAAGGTGTGGTCGAAGATGATGGAGGTTCATGCTGCGGGCTTGAATAAACTTGGCTACTTGAATGGAAAAACTGTGAAAGTTGAAGAAGGAGATCCTGGTTATTCCAAATGGGTCATCGAGGATGCCGTCGTACGGGGATGGTTGTTGAAAACCATGGAATCTCATCTTCTTGGTATGTTTATTGACTTACCAACTGCTCAAGACATCTGGCATAGTGTGACCCAGATGTTCTATGATGGAGAAGATGAAGCCCAATATTATGAACTGCGTTGTAAGGCCACTCGAATTCGACAAAATGGTCGTCCCGTGAATCTTTACTTTGCTGAATTAAAAAGTATATGACTGGAGATGGATAAGCGACATCCAAGTAGAATGGTGTGTGCTGCAGATGTAAAAAGTTGTAAGGAAGATCTGCACAAGGATCGAGCATTTGATTTTCTTGCAGGTCTCGACAAGGAATTTGATTCAGTTCAAAGCGATATTCTCTGAAAGAAACCACTCCCTTGCCTTGAAGAATGTTGCAATATTATTCGTCGTGAGTCTCAGAGGCAGGAAACTATGCTTGGACGAAAGGATTCTGTAGTGCAATCGTCCATGGCAATGGTCTCCAAAACTGCCTCAAAGATGCGACCTCGTTCTTTGCGGGACTTTGATGAAGCCGAGAAAGAAAAAATCAGGTGCATTCACTGCCATGGGACTCACATACAAAAGAAACCTGTTTTGAGCTTCATGGCTATCCCGAATGGTTCTTGGAGAAGAGGAAGCAGATGTGAGCTAAAGGCAAGCGTCCAAGACAAGCAAAGTTCATTGATACTGGAGCCGGAGTTACTGCTATAGCAACAGGCCAAGGTGGCTCTGCATATCAGTCCCAAGTGCTGGGCCAAGCCTCTAGCCATGATGACACAAGCAAACTACTGTCTCTCCTCAGCCACGTGAATGTAAATGAGTCAACTGACAATCCAGGTAATATTGGTGTTGCTTTAATTGCATCCCCTGATCAAGATACAGGATGGGTAATCGACTCAGGAGCTACAGATCATATGACATATGATTCTTCTCTCTTTCAATCTAAAAGTAAATAATCAAAAGACAGTATTATAACTGCAAACGGTGATGTTGCTCCGGTTACCGGAGCAGGTTCTATTGCACTCACCCCTACTTTGTCCCTACATAATGTTCTACATGTTCCAGCATTATCTAATCATCCGTTATTTGTTGGACAAGTTACTGAACAATTAAATTGTGTAGTGCTCATGTTTCCAAATTTTTGCTTACTTCAGGATATCCAGATTCGGGCGATCATTGGGCGTGGTACTAAGAGGAGGAGGTTGTACTATGTAGATGATGTGACAGAGGGTCATGTTAATCAAGTCTGAAGTAGTGTTAGCAGCAGGAAAAAAATGATTTGGATGTGGCATCGTCGGTTGGGTCATGCATCCTTTGGTTATATGAAGAAACTCCTTCCCTCTTTATTTTCCAATGTTTCAGACTCTTCTTTTAAATGCAATGTTTGTGTGTTAGCAAAAAGCCATCGTGCTTCGTACCCTTTGAGTTTTAATAAAAGAACTGCTCCATCTGAGTTAATTCATTCAGATGTGTGGGGCCCTTCTCCTATTTCTCAACAAGGCATTCGTTGGTTTGTTACTTTTATGGATGATTGCACTAGAATGACATGGCTATATACTATGAAAAACAAAAGTGATGTGAGCACAGTTTTCAAATCATTTTATCATATGATTCAAAATCAATATTCTCTTCCTGTTAAGGTTCTTCGGTCTGATAATGGTGGAGAGTACATCAATCTTGAATTATCTGAGTTTCTTCAGGAAAATGTCATTCTTCATGAGACCACCTGTCCTCATACTCCACAGCAAAACGGTATGGCCGAAAGGAAAAATAGACATATTCTTGAAACCACCAGAGCTCTTCTTATTGGCTCATATGCCCTTAAAGCTTATTGGGCTAATGCAGTTACATATGCAGTGTATCTCATGAACCGCATGCCATCACGTGTTCTTTCGTTTTGGACTCCCCTCGAAGAACTTGCTAACCATGTTACTATTCCATCATCCTTGCACAAACAACCACATGTTTTTGGGTGTACGGTATATGTGCATCTTCATAAACACCAACGGAGCAAACTTGATCCCTGTGCCGAGAAGTGTGTCTTTCTTGGGTTTAGTCCCCAACAAAAGGTGTATCGGTGTTATCATCCGTCTACTCGGCGTATGTATGTTACCATGGATGTTACATTTTCAGAGGATGAACTGTTTTTTCTTCCTGAGTCTTCCAGCTCTTGTCTTCAGGGGGAAATTGGTACTAGTGAAGACTATAGGTGGATTGACTTGCATGATAACAAATGTGTGAATGCTGAGCTTGAAAATGACAGTTATGTGGCGGTTGAGTCTGAAACACCTGAAACAGCACAAAATTTGAGTTCAGAGGAAGAAACCAGTATCTTGCCAAGTCCAATTGAACATGATAAGTTGAACCGAGACACACAAACAATCATGGCAGCCCCTGAACAGGTTGAAGTTTCCCTTGATACTCCCACTGAAGATAACAACCCCCTATTCTCTCATCTTGTACACATCGATAGGCCTGTGAATATCCTAGAGGTAAGTAACTCATCTATAAATGAGGTGTCTAATTCTGAAATTATTGAACTACCCTATGTTTTACCTCCTAGAGAATCGTGGGAAACCACCTGATAGGTATTCTCCAGAGGGAAAAGTTCGTTATGCCATTGCACAGTATGTCTCCACACATCGACTCTCACCAAAGAATCGAGCATTTGTGTACAAAATGGCTGGAATCAAGATATTGATGAAGATTGAAGAGGCTTTGAAAGATCCAAAATGGGTGGAAGCAATACAGGTTGAAATGGATGCTTTACAGAAAAATGGCACTTGGAGTGTTGTTTCACTTCCAAAAGGAAAGAAACCAGTAGGATGCAAGTGGGTATTCACTATAAAACATAGACCTTATGGAACTATTGACAGATACAAGGCGAGGTTAGTAGCTAAAGGTTATACTCAAACCTTTGGTGTTGACTATCAAGAGACATTTGCTCCAGTTGCTAAGATAAATACAGTTAGAGTTTTACTGTCTCTAGCTGCCAATTTTGATTGGCCCTTGAAACAATTTGATGTAAAAAATGCTTTTCTTCATGGTGACTTGGAGGAGGAAGTATATATGGATCTTCTACCAGGTTATGGTGTTCAAAACTCCATTGGCCAAGTATGTAGGCTTCGAAAGGCTTTGTATGGACTTAAGCAATCATCAAGAACTTGGTTTGGGAGGTTCACACAGGCAATGAAGAAATATGGTTATCGCCAGGCGAACTCTGATCAGACCTTGTTCATCAAGCGCAATGGTAATAAAGTTACCCTATTAATTATATATGTTGATGACATGGTTGTTATAGGGAATGATATAGAGGAAATTGGTAGATTACAAGAGTACTTGTCTTCTGAGTTTGAGATGAAGGATCTAGGAGGACTCAAGTATTTTTTGGGGATTGAAGTTGCACGTTCTCAAGAAGGTATATACTTATCACAAAGAAAGTATACACTGGACCTATTATCTGAGACTGGCCTGCAAGCCAGCTGAGACCCCTATTGTGCAAAATCATCACCTTGCCATCTATCCAAACCAGGTTCCAACAGATAAAGACAAATACCGAAGGTTAGTGGGAAGACTAATTTATTTGTCCCTCACTAGACTTGACATTGCTTATGCTGTGAGTGTGGTTAGTCAATTCATGCATGTCCCAAGTGAAGATCATATGGCTGCTGTGATGCGTATTCTGAGTTATTTGAAAGGAGCTCCAGGGAAAGGACTGATGTTTAGAAAGCATGGACACATGGAACTCAAAGGTTATACTGATGCAAATTGGGCTGGTAATATCACAGATAGACGCTCTACATCAGGCTACTTTACATTTGTAGCAGGTAATCTTGTGACATGGAGAAGTAAGAAACAAAATGTAGTAGCAAGGTCAACAGCAGAAGCGGAGTATATATGGATGGCACATGGTATTTGTGAGCTCTTATGGCTTCGAATTGTTCTCACCGAGATTGGGTACAAACCAGAAAGTCCAATGCTACTTTATTGTGACAACCAAGCTGCACGAGAAATAGCTAATAATCCTATTCAACATATGATCGAACAAAACATGTTGAAGTGGATAGACATTTCATCAGGGAGAAGCTGGAAGTCAAGTTAATAGATATACCTTTTGTTCGTTCAGAAGAACAACTAGCTGACGTGTTGACACATGCTGTATCTGCAAGAGTTTTTTAAGACTCACTAGACAAGTTAGGCTTAGGAGATATCTATGCACCAACTTGAGGGGGAGTGTTGGCGTGAGTCAAGGAGAGATAATTGTAAATAATCATAATATCCTATTTTGTGTAATTAGGATCCCTAGAATTACTCTTAGGATTACTAGAATTACTCCTAGAGTTACTGTTCACGTGTATATATATATATACTGGTTCCTATACAGATAAAGAATAATAAGAAAACAGGAAATATTCTTTTATCTCATATCATACTCTTTCCCCAATTTTGGTGTCAAATATTCGATAAGATCTATTTTCCAATTATCACTTTCTTTAATAGTGTAAGACTTAAGGCAAACTTCCACATATTGTGGATTATTTTAAGCATCATTTGCCCTTTTACCATCACATATTGTTACTCCAAGTGATCTGTTCATCTTGCTTGTCATTACACCAAGTAAGATGCAGAGCAAACCCATAGCAGTCATTACTCCATAATAGGTATGAAAATGGAGGGGGGTCTCACTCCCTATCCTCGTCCCCAATGTACAAATCCCGTACCCATCTCTGGTCAGGGATTTATCAAGACCCCTAACCTTGTCCTTGTTGAATGCCTATTGCCTTGTGCCTCGCCCCATTTACTTGTATATAGCCATGCGTAAGTCTAAATTAACACAATTTGCAAGTTTAATCCATCAATCATAATTATATGTTTAAATCCCCATACCCATACCCATACCTATACTCGACCGAGTAAAAATTATGGAGCCCCATCAGTTATGGGTTAAATTGTCATCCCTACTCCAAAATCTAGGGAGAAAAGAAGAAGAAAGACGCAAAGTAGAAACAAGAAAGATGCAGAGGAAAGAGATAAAGGTAGAGACAAAAGGATTTTTTTAAAAAAAAATTCCCTTAACGCTCCATCAAAATTCTCGTTTTCATGGCGTTGATATTGCTCTGTATTTGGAAACCAATAAATGAGTGCAGATAATTTTAAATGGGCAAGCTTCTATGAGATTGAGGTTATGAGTGGGATTGAGAGAGATGGAGGATGTGTTTGAGTTGAAGGCTTAGTTACCAGTTTGATAGGCTTTGCGGCATCCTTGACTTAATTTTGATGCTTGAGAGTGTATAATATGTTCATTATCTCTTGAACGTATTTCATCTAAATAATAAACTTCATTGCTTGAGAATTTGCGACAACTCATAATTAACATCGAAGTAAATTGCTTATTGAAAATTGGCGCATAATGTGTTAGTTGTCACTAATTTCCAAATTGATATTAAGAACCTCACTAAAACAAACCTTATGAATAAGAGGGCACCCTTAATTTATAATCTTTTTTGATATGCACTATATGTGGCAAGTTCGGCAGCATCTTGTTCAGTAGCTTTTCATTGGGAAAAAGTATTTTGGGAAGTAGTACTCATTACATCTACCATCATCGTTGACTTGAACCTGGGAGCATATTGATATCCCTCATTGATTATTTGATGGATTACAACGGGTATACTTGACCTTTGTGCATACTCTTGTAAACAATTTGTGTGCATCAATTGTTCTGCAAGATATGATCAGATCAATCCACTTAATATTATATTGATTGTTAGATGGTTGTTTTCATTATATTGATTCAACTAAATGTAGTGCTTTTTTCTATAAGTTATTGTGAGATGAAATATATTCCATAATTTTTGCTCAACAAATTCATAAGGAATATAGAGACAAATTTATGTGGTGTGAGAAAAAAATTTAAGAGATTCATAAAAATTAAAAATGAGCAGCTATACAAACAGTCAAATTTTGGCTGCTAAACAATAAATTATATGTAAAAATAATTTTAATTGAATAATAAATCAAAAAATTTATCAAGTGTTACATATATATCTATCTATTTGTCTAAAAGTTGTACATGACACCTATCTTTTTCAAATATTACAACATAGGCTTCAGTTTCAACAAGTGTTAGCATATGGTTAACCAAGTCCGAAGTTTCTACAAGTGTCACACTATAGTTGATCATAATCTATTATCTTATCAAAAATTTCTCTTACATTGTTCCTTACTTTATCAAAATCGTCTAAAATTAATATTTATTACTTTTAAATCTAGTATCCTAAAGTTAACATCATTAAGATATTTATCTCTCAACCACTTCCATCTCGATGAATCTCTAGCTAACAAGTTTCTAATAAGCCACTCAACCAAATATAAACCAACTGAAATTGATATTAAAAAACTCACTGAAACAAAACTAATGAATAAGAGGGCACCCCAAATTTATAATCTTTGTTTATATGCACTCCATGGCAAGTTTGGCAACATCTTGTTCAGCAGCTTAATTTACGTTGGAAAAAAGCATTTTAGAAAGTATTACTCATTCTATTTACCACCATCGTTGACTTGAACCTTAGAGCATATATGATATATCTTGTTGTTTATTTCATAAATCACAACTGGTATACTTGACATTTGTACATACTCTTACAAACAATTTTTGTGGATAAATTGTTCTACAAGATATAATCTGATCAATTCACTTGATATTATATTCGTTGTTAAATGTTTGTCTTTATTATATTGATTATTAGATGTTTGTATTCATTATATTGATTCAATCCCATGTACTACTTTTTTTTAATAAGTTATTGTGAGATTAAATGTATTCCATAATGTTTGTTCAACAGGTTGATAAAGAATACATAAACAAATTTATGTGGCGTGAGGAGAAACCTAAGAGATTCATAAAAATAAAAAATGAGCGGCTATACAAACAATCAAGTTTTGGCTACTAAAATGGAAATCATTTGTAAAACTAATTTCAATTGAATAACAAATTAATAAATGTATCAAGTGTTACATATATATCTAACTATCTATCTAAAAGTAGTACATGGCCCCTATTTCTTACAAGTGTTACAATATAGACTTAAGTTTCTAGAAGTGTTAGCATATGGTTAACCAAGTCCAAAGTTTCTACAAGTGTTACACTATGGTTGATCAGAATATATTATCTTATCAAAAATTTCTTACATTATTTATTACTTTATTAGAATTTAAAGTCAATATTTGTTACTTTTAAATCTATTATCCTAAAGTTAACATGATTAAGATATTTATCTCTCAGCCACTTCCATTATAATGAATCTCTAGCAAACAAGTTTAAAATAGGCCACTCAACCAAATATAAACCAATTGAAATTGATTTTAAGAAACTAACTAAAACAAACCTTATTCACATTTAATTTATAATCATCTTTGATAAGCACTCCATGATAAGTTTGGCAATATCTTGTTTAGCAACTTTGTGTTTGAAAAAGTATTTCGGGAAGTAACTCATTCCATCTATAACCAATTGAGGGATATCAATATGCTCCAAAATTTAAGTTAACAACGGTGGTAGATGGAATAAGTATTACTTCCCAAAATACTTTTTTCCAACGTAAAGCTGCTGAACAAGATGCTGTCAAACTTGCCATTGAGTGCATATCAAAGAAAATTATAAATGAATGGTTCCCAGCTTCTTATTCACAAGGTTTGTTTTAGTGAGGTTCTTAATATCAATTTTAATTGGTTTATATTTGGTTAAGTGGCCTATTTGAAACTTGTTTGTGAAAATGGATTTTATATCCATGAATTAGATATCATTTCCTTGGTGTTTAGTTGGTTTTAAAATTTGTGGCGATTTGGTGCTAAAAATGATGAGAATTGGTGTGTGCAACTTTCCCCATAGAACTTCCAGCAAGTCTAGAGCCTAGGCCCTACTTTGGAGCACCTAGGCATTGCTGCATCAACATGGCCAATACACTTTCCAGCATGGCGCCCTAAGTGATGTTAGTGCATGATTTTCATCAACTTTCCTACTTCTTGTAGGTTTTGAACCTAAAACAATTCCTAATGTATTTAGACTTCTTAGGAACTATAAATAAGAGTTTTAAGGACTAGATTAGGGTTCCCAATTAGTTCCCACAAGTAGAGAATTGAAGGAGAGAAGAGCAAGACACATAGGAGGAGATGGCAACGGATTCATCTTTCACACTAGTTTTTCTTTTTCATCTTTTCTTTACGTATGTTTAGATTTATTGTTGGGATGTTTTATTTTGTCATTATGAACTAATTTCCCTCTCTAAGGCTACGATGTAGCCTAACTATGAATAATTGTATTTTCTTATTGAATTAATATATGAATTTTCTTCTAGTTGAGTGTTCTACTCTATTCTTAATGCTTCTAATTAACTAGTCGTTAATTAGATTATGAGTTAATCATAATAGAATCGGGAGGGGAATTATGTGTCTAATTCATTGGGTAGAGTATCATAAATTGCATATAAGATAAAAATATACCTACATGGTTTGTGTAGTCGCTACAAGGGATTCATAAAACTTAATGACTTCTTAGTTATTTTAATTCACATAGGAATATGATGAGTAAGTAATTAAGGATATTTTCATTACACATCGGGAGAGGCTAGTGCATAAATTAGGGAATATTGACTGTCAATTAAGAAGATAATTCTGGATTTAGGATATAAAGAATACAACTTGGATTAATTATGGTGAAATCAGAAACCCTAGACTTTATCTCTATAGTTAAATCATGATTTTACTTGCTTTTGTTTACTTCCAACCTTCTTATTTCAATAGTACATTTTCTCTATATTCGGTTGTTCAGATAATGTTAGAATTAACTCAATTTCAATATTTAGTAAATTTAATCCTCATGGGACGATACTTAATTCACACTTATTACTTGTTAAATGATAACATAGACTTGCGCTTTATTTTCTCACAACAATTTGCTAGAGATTCATTGAAATGAGAAGTGGTTAAGAGATAAATCCCTTAATCATGTTGACTTTAGGATACTAGATTTAAAAGTAACAACTATTGACTTTAGATTCTAATAAAGTAAGAAACAATATAAGAGAAATTTTTTATAAGATAATAGATTATGATTAACCGACACTTGTAGAAACTTGGGCCCCATATACTAAGACTTGTAGAAACTTAAGTCTATGTTGGAAAACTTGTAAAAAATAGGAGCAATGTACTACTTTTAGATATATAGATAGATATATATATGTAACACTTGATAAATTTATTGATTTGTTATTCAATTGAAATTGTTTTTACAAATGATTTCTTTTTTAGTGGCCAAAATTTGACTGTTGCATAGCTGCTCATTTTTTAATTTTTATGAATCTCTTGGGTTTCTTCTCACACCACATAAATTTGTCTTTGTATTCCTTATCAACCTATTGAGCAAACATTATGGAATATATTTCATCTCACAATAACTTATAGAAAAAGCATTATATGAGATTGAATCAATATAATGAAGACAAACATCTAACAATCAATATAATATCAAGTGGATTGATCTGATCATATCTTCCAAAACAATTGATGCACAAAAATTGTTTGCAAGAATATGCACAAAGGTGAAATATACCAATTGCAATTTATCAAATAATCAATGAGAAATATCAATATGCTCCAAGTTTCAAGTCAACGACGATAGTAGATGCAATGAGTATTACTTCAAAAATATTTTTTTTCCAACGTAAAGATGCTGAACAAGATAGTATCAAACTTGTCATGGAGTACATATCCAATAAGATTATAAATGAAGTGTTACCTCTTATTTATGAGGTTTGTTTTAGTAAGGTTCTTAATATCAATTTCAATTGGCTTATATTTGGTTGAGTGGCCTATTTGAAACTTGTTTGCTGGGAAGGGATCCAATCATGTCACTTGAGTCATGTTGCTTAGATTTAAGCCGTCTATTTCATTTAAGGTCATTTCAACCATTAAAACACATTAATATTTAATGGTTGAAATGAGCTTTAATAGAATGGACGGCTCAGATCTGAGCAACATGACTCAAGTGACATGACCGGATCCAAATCCTTGTTTGGTAGAGATTCATTGAAATGGGAAGTTGTTGAGAGATAAATATCTTAATCATGTTGACTTTAGAATACAATATTTAAAAGTAACAAATATTGACTTTAGATTATGATAAAGTAAGAAACAATGTAAGAGAATTTTTTTATAAGATAACCATATGCTAACACTTATAAAAACTTAAGCCTACGTCGTTACACTTGTAAAAAATAGGGGCCATGTACTACTTTTAGATAGATAGGTAGATATACATATAACACTTGATAAATTTATCGATTTGTTATTCAATTGAAATTAGTTTTACAAATGATTTCTTTATTAGTAGCCAAAATGTGACTGTTTGTATGGCTGCTCATTTTTAATTTTTATGCATCTCTTGAGTTTTTCCTCACACCACAAAAATTTGTCTTTATATTCCTTATCAACATGTTGAGCAAACATTATGTAATATATTTTATCTCATAATAACTTATAGAAAAAGCATTACATGGGATCGAATCAATATAATAAAGACCAGCATCTAACATAATATCAAGTGGATTGATTGGTCATATCTTACAAAACAATTTATGCACAAAAATTGCTTACACGAGTATGCATAAAGCTCAAGTATACTGGTTGCGATCTATCAAATAATGAATGAGTGATATCAATATGCTCTAAGGTTCAAGTCCACGATGGTGAATCCCATGCATATAGATTTGTAAGCTGAAGGCTTAAGAGTATCCTGTCAAACTTTTATATAAATCTATAATTTAAGATAAGAGTTTCTATGGAAAATAATTAGCCGGTGTTTCCTGTCAAACAATTGCTCTCTAGAAGACATGTGGTGGTCAACTTTAAATATGCTCCTTATGCAACGAAGTGGAGGCTTTGAAAGATACTTATGTTGTCAGAAATTTAATAGAGATTGGTCTGCAGCCCCTTTGCAAACTAGATTCTTTGACAATGACCCTTGTTTCTATGTGTCTTCAATTGTGCAGGCGTGATTGCCCATGAATTGAAGCAAGGCAGAAATAAAGATACTGTCCTTATGTAAGCGGCTGGATCAAGCTAATTGATTAGGCATGGCAGGATTCGAAAATGTGTGAGGACTGACAAAATGCTTCTAGAATGTTTTTTTCCTACTTGTCCTGAGAAGTTACAATTTTATGGCCTATTCTGTATCACAATGTGTTATTGCTAGTTTACTGCATTTTTTTGCCTATGGCTGGAACGATGACATTATCTGAACAGTGATTATATATGTCCCTTGTGAAGGATCTGCAAATGTAGCAGCAGATATCAATTTTATTTTGTTGCTGTGATCATTTCAATTAATGCTTTTTTCTTTTTTGTTTTGATGTTGAACAGAAAGCACATTCTATGATTACGGGTCCCATTGGTCATTTCTTGCTATATACAATAACATATTTTTCAATTACTCTCATGCACAACACACAGATTGTTTGAACTGCATCTAAACTCGACAATTTTCTAGGTGTGTTTGCAAAGTGTAAACATTAGTAGCTTCCTTTACTCTGATTATCATACAGAACCTTCATATATGCAGTATAAAAATAGTCCTAGGCTAGTGTCATCTATTGTCTTTCTCTTGTCAACGTGAAAGTGTATAAGGTACTCAAACTTTTCGGGCACTCGAAGAACCTTTTTTCCACCTACATCACAGAGTTAAATTATAGTTCTTCATATGCTGATATTGGATTGTAGAAAATAATTAAAGATTACACCAAGTAATCCAATTCTAAATTAGGAGCTAAAATCCATTCCCTGACAAAAGTTAGGGAATCTCACATTCTTAAGTGAGAGACATCCAATAAAAGGAAGAAACTTCAACAGAATATGCACATTATACATTAATTGAATATAAGATGATTTCAAATTGTCATATCAAGCAAAGGGATGTCAAAAACCGCTTGATCTCATTCATTGTATTTTAAACCTGTGATCCAAAGGAGAATAAAAGATTACAAAATACTAAATATCTTTTAAAAAGAACAGCAAAGGAAGAAGTTATTAGGATGGGATAAAAATCTTAGACTTGTAGACACCTCAAAAATTTCAGTTAGAGAGTCCAACAAGTCCCTTCACTTTAAATCTAAATTTGTATTATATATATATATATATATATATATATATATATATAAAAGTTTAAGGGGAGTGGAGGTTATCTTATTTCAAGGCTAAGACATACCACAAGCCTTAGCGTGGGCCTACAATTGTACTTACTGATTGTCTACCAAAAAATGAACTACTCGCAGGAAAATTCGATAGGCTTTACAAACGAAATAATCCGATCTTTACTAGCTGAACTAACCACCATTAGCAAATTTGCATTTTTAAATGTTTGTAAATTGATGTGCATTATTCAGTTGCCACAAAAAATATGTATTATTCATACTTCAAAATGAAAAAGGAAAATTTGTAAGTGCAAATTAATTTTTCCTAAATTGATATTTGTTAATTTTCAAAAATTTGAGAATAGAATTTCTTTAGTATTAAAAATAAAGATGTTATATCTTTTATAATTAATAACATGATTGATTCTTATAGGCCCCTCAGAATTTTTCTGATCTAATGCCATTATTATAAAAGAACTCAAATAAAAAGAATTTAAGATGGATTTCCAATGTTGCACTTTAATTCACTTTAGTCATTGTGGTCATTTTGTGATGCCCAGTAGTTATGACTACTATAGACAAAACTAAATGATTAAAAAAAAATTGTCTTCATAGGTGGGGTACCAAGTCAAAAGCCTCTACATTTCAGTACCCCACTTGTCATTAACCCTGTTAGCACAGCTCCTTCCTTCTCTGAAGGTGAGCCCTCTAATAATACTTCATTGATGTGAAATCAATCAAGATTGATGGCAAAGTCGTAAACTTTAAGAGCACCCTTTTGCTCATTGACAAAAAGGGAAACGGGAGTACCAAAATTAGCACCATGAAACCTTACACAGAATTACACATTAACATCTACAACCCTTTGTTAGACAATTCGTCAAACAGGCTGCAGACAGAAAAATAAAGAGAGTTGCATCATGGCATCGTTTGAAGCATGCTTTGATGCTACTACAATTGGCAAGACCATAACAGGGCCTGATGTGCCAGCTATTGATCTGGGGCTGCAAAACGAGGGAATGAATTGGAGAATTTATGGTGGTAATCCAATGGTGGAGGCTGGTAAAAATGTAGTGTGCTTAGAATTTGTTGTAAATCAGTGGATAATGTAGTAACTGTATTTTTGTTTCAATCAAATGAAAAATTGCGATAAAAAAGTGAGCATGATTCTCATGACTGCTGGTCGTTGCATTTCGATTTTTTTTTTTTTTTATATATATAAATATTCGATGTGTTTTAGCAGTACTCGAATTTTTTTTAATAATAATAATTAATAAACTAAATTATATATAAAAGTATATATTGCCAAAAATACCAATTGTCAATGAATAAAAATAATAAACACATTTTTTTTTCTCAAATTTTTAATTTTCTCATAAAAAATTTTATCAAAAATTTAAATCAAGATATCATCAAAGTCCAAGCAAGAATAATCTCACACATCTGCATCTCATGGAAAAAAAAAATGATAGAGCGCGAGGCAGTTACTATAGCAACCGTCTATAGAATAAAAAAGCTTATAAATATGAATGAAGTTTCTCGGAATCACAAATAAAGAGTAACAGTGCCCTTGAGTCTCGACACGAAGAAGGCTACGTGGGCTATTGCGGAAGCGCACAACACATGGCAGTTTCTTATTCCACTGCATTTTCCTACGTCTACGTGGCTCTTAACTTATACCGACTCCACCGAGAGTAAAACCCATGGTATCCCCTTCAATATTTTCCCGAACACTTAGATTCTTCTACTTCTCTACACACCAAAACCTCTGAAACAACAAAGATGATAAATCTTCTAGCTCTGAGTCTCGTACTCACTTCACTTGCAGCAGCAGGACTGTTCTCTCCAACACCAGAAGCAGCTAATAAACAGGGAGGAAGCACTATAATCAAAGAAGGCCACAGAGTCGTTGTGGTTGAGTACGACCAAGATGGCCATCAAAACACCAAAATCAAAATCTCCCCAGAAACCCATGACGAAAAACTCGTGAATCTGGAGTCTGGTGGGTTAGACAATGTCAAAGAGAAGATCAAAGAGGCAGCTTCCGTTCTTCCCAACATGGGTCAAGGCCTTTCCAAAGAATCCCACGATGGGGCATTTATTCATACACCTAAAGAGCTAATTTGCGACGCTTATGGTAAATGCAAGCACAAGATTGCCGGTGCGATGGGGAAAGCCAAAGAGAAAGTTTCAGAGACGGCGCATGAGGCAATAGATAAGCAAAAGGAGATTGCCCACGAAATCATGGCCCAAAAAAAAGAGAAAGCGCGCGAGGTTGGTCACACAGCTACCGACGCCGTTGAAAAGGCCAAAGAGACAGCGTCACACGCAGCGCACAGTGTCAAGGAAAGCACAAAAGAGTCAGTGAAGATAGCCAAAGATACCCTTCAGGAGGCAGTTGACATAGGCGACACAATTAGGGGCGATATAGGGAGAAATGTGTCAAACGTGGTGCTTAAAATGGTCAGAGGAACTAAACAAGCCCTGAAGGATACAGCAGCCTATGCAACGATGGAGACCCTTAATTCTCTGATGGGTGTGTTCAATTTGATGGGATTTACTACAGCTTATGGGGTGTGTGTGTGGGTTACGTTTATTTCAAGTTACATCCTTTCCAGGGCTATGCCAAGGCAACAATTTGGAGTGGTGCAGAGTAAGATTTACCCTGTTTATTTCAAGGCTATGGCTTATAGCATTGGGCTAGCTTTGTTAGGGCATGTTTTGAGCCATAGTAAGAGGTTGTTCACTAGTAAGCCTGAAAAGTTGCAAGTGCTTAATCTGCTGGGCTCGCTATTAACAGTTTTTGTCAATTCTGTTTACTTGGAGCCTCGGGCTACTAAGGTACCAGTCTCAAAGACTTTGTGTCATATTTTTCTTGTCCTATTGCATGATATTTTGCCTTATAGATATACTTCTCATAATGAAGACAACATCTCAGGAAATAGAAAGGTCTTATGTGTTTCTGGTGCCTTGAAGCTTATATCTTGGTCCATATATTTTTGGTTATGTATATATATATCCACAAACCCTTTGCATAATAGATTTGAAGGTGAATAATGTTATTTATCTCTCGTAGTCACAACTGTACTGGCTTCTTTTGAGTTTTATAGGAAAAGATTTTGCTCACTTAATCTTTACCTATTCTTAAAATAATGGCGAAATAGAGAAAGGTTACAATTACAATGGGGTTTTGTTATTGAATTTATTGGGGTCTTATAGCTGTTGTCTCACAGGGTCTACCACTGTGTCATGAAGTACTGAACTACCTAGATTAGTTTTATCTGCTAGATTAGATATGCTTAACGTAGAACCAGCGACGGATTTATGGGGCTGGGGCCGTTTCAATTTTTTTTAACAAATTGCTTGAGCCTTCACTTTTGTATTGTAGTTTCGCTCCATTGAGTTCTTTCTAGATTTATCACTGCATAGAGCGTAAAATCTAAACATTTTTATGTTATTTTCGCAGTCCTGAAACATGAAACAATGACAATTGGTAATTCTTGCAATTCGTTTCTCATTGTCAACTACAAACTGTTTATAATCCTCAAAATCACAGTTGTCCTAGTTCGGACACAGTAAGGACACAGTAAGATCTTGCCCTAGAGAGCATTGTTATCTAGGCAGAAATTTTCTAGAGACGTGCTTGATTATGGTTTTACTTCCTTAACTTGATGAGTAGGTTATGTTCGAGAGGATGAAAATAGAGAAAGAGGAAGGAAGGGGCAGAGAAGATATTGCATCTGAACGTAACGGCAGGGGAGGAGAGCATCAGCACACTGCTGATCATACAGAGTCTACCACAACAACCGGCACTGGCACCACCACAGCAGAAAGAGTGCCATCGCCAAAGCAGGATGCAGTAAGATCTCGGATTATTAGGCTTAATGACAAGCTGAAGAAGCTAAATTCATATTCATCATTCCTAAATATCCTCACTCTAATGTCTCTTACTTGGCATGTGGTTTATCTGGCTCAACGTCTTCAACTTTGTCCCTCAAGCAATTAGTAATTGTTGTTTTTCTCTTTTCATGTTTGTAAAGATGGTAGGGTTTGGTTTTATAGCTTTCTTGTTTGACACGCATGTAGATAGGTTTATGAATTTAGTTAGAGCACATCATGTTCCAATGTTGTGATGAGATACCTAAGCTAGAGCTTATAATGTTTGAAGAGAAGCACACTTGTGACAATTGCAGATTATGCTATCCATTTGCACCGAGTGTCATAGCTGCAGCTGCATATCCCTATTCTGTTCTTAGGCCACTATCTCTGTTTTCGGATGTGATGTGGTTGAAGCTTGTATGGTTAGAGCTTTGAGCTTGTGTTCTTTTATTTCTTTCCCCTTTTGTATTTTTTCATGTACAAAATAAAGGAAGTTTAATCTCAGTGTTTGGTTCATAGATTAAAATTTTATTTTTGGGAAGTCTTTCCATGAATATTATTACCCAATAGCAATGAATGTTTATTGGAAGTCGGTGGCGGCGAAGATGATGACAAGTGATGTGGTATGTGACTACCGAGCTGAGGAGATGTTTTTTAATCAAAATTCTTCCTGTGGTTGAAATTCATTTTTAGGGAAAGAGAGGTAATGTAACTTTTCACCTAGTTAGGTGAGTTTAAGTAGGATTTACTCAGTAATTTATTCAATAATTTTAGTGTTATTGTCAAAATCTTAAAAATTGAGTTATATATGTCAGAATATTTTTTTTTTTCTATCAAATGCAAATTTTCACTTTTAAGTAAAAGTACTACATCTTGCTGAATAATTCTATGACCAGAAATCTCTTTTATTTATTTATTTATTTTTTGGATGTGACTAAATTATAAATCTTTTGAGGATATGAATTGAAATGATTTCATTTTCCATTATATATAACAAATGAAGCCAAATAACTCAAACTTATAATCTTCTGCAACTAGAAATACAAGGTCACAAATTAACAAGCAAACAACAAAACAAACAAAAAACTCGTCCTTGTTGAAGATATCCATTGCAGATTCAAAGTGAGCTGCACCCTCAGCAGAATTGGCATCAAAAGCGTGCACTCTTTGCAGCGGCTCCATTAAAAACTTGTCCTCAGTGCAGTCCCTATGTTGTAATAATAAGTTAATAACACCATAACAGCAATGGGCTCTTTGAAACATCAATATTAACGGGGAAAAACTATGTTGACCAAGAAGATATACCTCTGCTTTGATCTGGTGTGTGAGCAGTGTGGGACCTCTGGGAGCAGCAAAACCTCCAGAGATTGCAATGAGGGTTGAAAGTTTTCAGTCTCAACCTTATCAAATTTTTCAGCAGCTAGCCAAATAATCTTCATCCCTTTCATGATCATCTCAGAAATCATCTTTCAGTGTTCATGGAAAACCATCCTCTTCCCCACTGTCACTGATGTCAAGAAGACTAAAGTTATCAGCACTATCATCATCATAATCATCATCTTTTTTCATTATTAGTCGTAGAAAGCCATCCTCATCCTCATTGTCAATGTTATTGAGAAAATAGTATTGGTCATAGTCATTGTCATCTTCTTCTTCTTTGGTGAAGAAAGAGGATACAAAGTCCATCCTGGACAAAACCTCTATATCTGGAACAGAATTCAAAACATCTCCTTCACTATTACAAAAGGCAGCCCACTTTGCTGCATTATACGCAACACAGTTGAAGTGTCTGCAAATTCTCTTACCCTCCCAATCACTCATGCTCCTAAGTTTTTCACCAACATCCATCAAGATTGGCTCAAGGTACCAAACTTCACTATCCAGTTGATCATTCAAATAACCATGTAGTATAGAGATAACACTTTCACAGTCTCCCTCCAGACAAATATTAGATTTTGGTACTACACCACAAGCAAGTTCAACAGCAAGTTCTAATGCAAATGCTTCTGCCTCCAGAAGGAACTTGGTGCTAAGTTTTTTGGTTCTAGCTCCTATTAGCTTTCCTTTATGGTTGAGCAATAGAGCAGCTGCCCAAGTCTCTTCTTGAGTCGTGGCTGCATCAAAGTATGCTTTAAACCATCCATCAGGGCAAATGTCATCATCCACAACCTCTTGAATATCTGGCAACAACTTATTTTTCATCTCAAAGTACGTCCCCGAGATAGAGTTTGCAACTCTCAAAGTATCAGGAGGATTAGAATCAGATGTTGAAGTCCTGGTGAGGAAATTATAATTTCAAATTTGGTTGCTAGTAAAATTTGCAAGATAGAGAACTAGAAATTATGTCAGCTTTTAAATCTTACATGTAAAAGATACACATGTTAAGTGTAGTTTATCCTCATGGTCATGGTCATCTTCTTCTTTCATGAAGAAAGAGGATGCAAAGTCCATCCTGGACAAAACCTCTATATCTGGAACAGAATTCAAAACATCTCCCTCACTATTACAAAAGGCTGCCCACTTTGCTGCATTATATGCAACATAATTGAAGTTTCTGCAAATTCGCCTATACACCCAATCACTCATGGTCCTAAGATTTTCACCAACATCCATCAAGATTGGCTCAAGGTACCAAACTTCACTATCCAGTTGATCATTCAAATAACCATGTAGTATAGCGATAACACTTTCACAGTCTCCCTCCAGACAAATATTAGATTTTGGTACTACACCACAAGCAAGTTCAACAGCAAGTTCTAATGCAAGTGCTTCTGCCTCCAGAAGGAACTTGGTGCTAAGCTTTCTGGTTCTAACTCCTATTAGCTTTCCTTCATGGTTGAGCAATACAGCAGCTGCCCAAGTCTCTTCTTGAGTCGTGGCTGCATCAAAGTATGCTTTAAACCATCCATCAGGGCAAATGTCATCATCCACAACCTCTTGAATATCTGGCAACAACTTATTTTTCATCTCAAAGTATGTCGCCGAGATAGAGTTTGCCACTCTCAAAGTATCAGGAGGATTAGTATCAGATGTTGAAGTCCTGGTGAGGAAATTATAATTTCAAATTTGGTCACTAGTAAAATTTGCAAGATAGAGAACTAGAAATTATGTTAGCTTTTAAATCTTACATGTAAAATATACACATGTTAAGTGTAGTTATTGTTTTAACTTCAAATAAATTACATTTTAGAATCTCAAAAGAGAAAAAAGAATATAAGTTAGATTTCAAGCATAGAGGTATAAACAATTTCATCAAGTGATTTAATTTTAGTTATATTGATTGAACTAATCAATTATTAATAGGTGTGCATGTAATCTTTATTTTAAGAGTTTAATTGATACTGACACAAGCCTAGTGGCTCAGAGTTGGTGGAGAGAACTATTTTGAAGGACGAAGTTCTCTTCCCAGGACTAAAATGATACTGAAAATCTTCCATGGTTGATTGTGTCTTTATCTTTCAAGCACCAAAAAATAGGTTTTACTATTGTTTTAATATGCAGGGTACTAACTTAACCAATCTAAGTACTTTTTTTTTATATGATGGTATGAAGGTTTGAATCGCTTACCTCCAACAAACTACTTAGACTCCTTATCATTAGATCACACCTAGTTGTTTTTCAATCTAAGTATTTGTTATTTCCCCATTTAAAGATCAATTATTTCAATTTGAAATGTTTATGGCCTATTATATATTAGCTGGAGAAGAAAAAAAGGATATATGCATAGCCAATGGTAATATTAAAACACCAAATTAAATATATGTTTAAATGTATTGTAAATCCCAATAGTTTGGACGAATTTTGAATCAGGTCCCTATAATTTTTTTTTTTCTCTTTTGAGATGCTTATAGTTTGAAATTTTTTTAAGTAGGTCCCTGCCGTCATCCTAAATTATAAATTTGTTAGGTTAGTGCTTACATGTCAAACAACTTGTCTATGTGACAGTAAAAGAAGTTGATGTGACGCCAAAGTGGCACCAAAATTGTCACAAAATTATCTTTCCTCTTCTTCTCTTCTCTCTCTACTATGGCAATTTGTGTGTCACTTTGGTGCTACATCAACTTCTTTTATTGCCACATAGATAAATTGTTTGCCATGTGAACACAAAACTAATGAATTTATAACTTGGGGTAACGGCAGGGACCCAATTAAAAAAATTTTAAACTATAAGGACCCTAAAAGAGAAAAAAAAAAATATAGGGACCTGATTCAAAATTTATTCAAAATATAGAGACTTATAGTATATTTAAACCTTAAGTATATAGATTATATTCAAGGTTTGAAGGAAAAATAATGAGTACATACACTCAATACTATTAGACAGTATTTTTTGGGAGCTGTTATTTTCATACATGATTTTGCTAATGCTATAATCTATTTAATGTCTAAATATAATATAGACTAATTTACCCTGCTTTAATATAATTTTTTTGTCAATTATAAAAACCCTCAGTTAATATAGAAATTTTTTTAGTCAAAGTTAAAAAAATTTCCATATTAATTAGGAGTAATTTAGTCTATATTATATTTAGACAATAAATAAGATGTGTCATAAGAAAAATAGGGTGTGGAAATATCGGCTCCATTTGTGTCTTTAATTCAAAGTTAACTTGTTAAAAATAAAATCCTAGCAAAATATAAGAAATCAAAACAGCTTGTTAAAAAGGTAAAAGAGAGGATAAAAGAGAGTGATAAAAACAAGGAATATAGTTGTAAATTGCAATATAAATACCCTTTCTTTTGGGAGGAGGGATAAAAAAAATAACTATTCACTTAGGAGTAGCTTATGTAGTTAGAAATTCAAGTAGTTCCCTAATTAATTTTAATCATTTTTTCCCTCAAAAGGAAAAATAAAATAAAATTGACTCACCATAATAATTATAAGAAAATAGTTTAATGAGAATAAATATTTGAACTTTCACCTGTGCCCAGGGTGAAGATGAAAAAATGGAATGAATAAAATCATTCTTACTCTTTATATTTGGTGAAAGTAAAGTTAGAGACAATAGGAAAATATGATATTTTCATAATTACGTTGTTATCCTTATTTAAAATGTTTTCATAATTACGTTGTTATCCTTATTTAAAATGTTTCCTGGCAGAAGATAGTGGTGATAAAATAATAATAACAACAAAATAACATGATAACATAATTTATTTTGTAGGGACTTTGTAACATCATTTTTACCAAATCTGGATTCCAAATTTGGGATGAAAGTGTTAGATAATAAAAACGGTATACCAATAATGACTATTGAATTTTAACAAGCAACCATTTCTAATTTTGACAATTTATTTATAATTCTATCATTTTCGTCCTATTAAGCATGTCGTTAAAACTTGTTTAAGTAAAAACTATTTTTTCGTCCTTGAATTATAGGTGTACGTCTCTATTTAATTTGTCCACCAGATTAGTCCCTCTCAAGGAATAAAGTGATAATTAATAATTTGAGAATATTTTGGTGGATGAAGTAATTATTTAAAAACTAAAATGACATTTAAAACTAAAATTTAGTTATGCTTGGAGTTAAAGGGAAACTCTTTTTGTTTTATGTTTTATGTTTTATGTTTTATTTTGATTTTATTTTATTTATTTATTTTTCTGTAAGACAACAGGGTAATAAAGGGAAATTCTAAATGAAAATTTTTGTATGCATTTCTACACGTGCGGTAAATTTGATCCGATATATAAAAGTGAGTCATTTAAAGTTTTAGTTGATTAAACTCAAACACTGCCAATGTGATTGTGAGCATAGTGTTAAAAGTTGTGCTTTTAAAGACGTTAGGTGACATATCTCGATATTAAGTTACATCCAAATGGCACTACAAAGATTTTTCAACAAATTAATAATAAATAAATATAAGCAAGAGTATTATTATTATATGTACCTGGGCCTGGGCAGTAGGCTTGGACTGGAAGTTGAAAGCACTGTATGGCTTATTTTCTTCTTTCCACATTCTTTCTCATCTTCGGAGTCATAATTTGGGAGAAGAAATTTATAGTACAAGGCTTTGCCTTCTTCTACTCTCATCTTGAAGTCTAAATTATAATTTCAAATTTGGTCACTAGTAAAATTTGAAAGATAGAGAACTAGAAATTATGTTAGCTTTTAAATCTTACTTGTAAAAGATACAACATGTTATGAAAAAACAATGCATATTTTAACTTTTCATCATATTTGTAAAAAATAACTTTTTTTAAAAAAAATAAAGAGCAAAAGATAAAAGAGTGATAAAAACAATGAATATAAGTATATTGTAACATATTTTAACTTTTCATCAGATTAAAAGTAAATAACTAGAAACAGGAATATTATATTTACCTGGCCTGTAGCCTTTGAGTGGAAGTCTAAGGCTCTGTAGAGCAGCATATGTGGTTGAGGAAAAGTTGGGACAATCCATCACCATCAAATGTTGCAAAGCCGGCAACTGCCACTGATTAGAACCTCCGAAAATGTCAGTAAGGCTAGGCAATCCTGTGAGTATCAGCTTTTTTAACTCGGGTAGAACCTTCGTTTCCATGACCACTCCATCATTGGCTTCACTTGGGCAACAAAAAACTTGCTCTAATTGAGAGCACTTCCTTATGTCTATATCCCGTAATTGTGGGAGATGTTTAACCATGGAGATAGAGAAAACAGATTTCAACTTGCTGCATCTCCATATCCTAAGGTAAGCCAATTTTGGAAAGCAAACTTGTTTTCTGGAGGCCCATTCTTCAGCCTGATCTGGATATTCTGAATTGATTTCCTTCAACTCCTCACAGTTCTCTACATACAGATATTTCAACTGTGGTAAACAGAGGCTTCCAATAACACCGGCATAGAAGATAAACTTCAACTTTCTGCATCCACTCACCCGTAGGCAGTAAAGATTTTGGAAGCTCATTGAAGTGGGTTCTTCCAAAATACACTCCAGGTATTGTAAGTTCTTCAAATACATCCATTTTACAGTACTCGAACCCAAAATCATCTTTTGTTCTTGGCTAGTCACTTGGCCATTATTTGTTGCAGAAACTTGTGATCCCTTTAAATGAATAAATAAATCACTTAGAAAATTAAATAAATAAAGTCATTTCAATGCAAATTAACAAAGGGAATACATTGTTTATTGTATACATCACATGATCCAAACAAATTGTGATAGTAAAACACTTGTCAACTGTGGCAGATATCACCATTTATTTACTTATTCAAATTAAATTTTTATCATTTCAATTTTACATGTACTTCGGAATGATTTGGATTTTTGTATGTCTTTCTAATATAACATAAATGATATTCGTGCTCATATTGACCATATACACATTTAGGCTATGAAGGATTAGTTATTTCTAACTTTTGTTGTAGCACAATACCTTCAACACAAAATATGGGTGATATAAGTTCAAATTTAACCAACAGTTTCATATTTCCTCCAATTTATCCGTACAACTACCATATTCTTCATTTCTTATTTTATGCTTAAACTCCTAACAATTTTCTATGGTCAGCTTTAATTATTAGCTATATCGATCTTCAATAAATATAAATAAAATCTAAAATTAAATTACTTATATAGCCAATTTAGAGTTCACTAATCTACCAAAAAAGAAATCTACTTACACACAACTAAATATTACAGTTCTTTTATAAGTTACTTTCTTGACCGTTAATACATGGTGTAAGCAAATATATGCTTAAATGATATTGCACTTTACTAAAACAACAAAAAGTGAAGTGCTTGCAATAGATTATACAAGTTAAGTGCTTCGATCATTATCAACTTTCCAACTTCCATTGGCCATGGGGTATCTTTTCTTTTCTCCCTTTTCTATCTCTATTTTTTTTTTAATCATTATAAATAAAGTTAGATTTTTCAAGCTAAGAAATTGAGAAAATGCTGATGTAAAATACTTACTTAAAATGTAAAACTAAGTGAGATGACTGCATACATCAAACCAATAGATGATCAGTTAACCATAAATTTAGAATAAGTACTATTAAAGGTGCATTTGGTATAGGGATAAATTATACCGGATAAATTTTTGCACATATAAAAAAGAAAAAAAAGGTCATTTGACTTGAAAAGACATGTCGAGAGTTTTTTTTTAATGTCAAATGACTTTTTTTAATATGCACAAAAATTTAACTCGATGTAATTAACCTCTTATCGATATCTCCATACCAAATGCACCCAAAGAATATACTTTGATCATGCTTTCATTTACAATCCACAAACAAAGCAATTCCTATTTGATGGACCTACCACAAGGAAGGATTCAGATGGGCTAGACAGTTATAGGAACTTCACAATCCATAGACTGTTGTATCTAATATTTGAATATTACTATTAAGACAATTATCAAGAGAAGTTTGTGGTTACCTCTGTTATAAGGTGATGAGGAATCACTTGAGTTGCTTCAAAAATTTGAGCAAATTTGGGGCATTCATGTATGAGCATCTCTTGAAGGTTCACTACATGTAACTTAAGCCCTGGGAAAATGCCAACAAAACTCGGCAATTTTTTGAGTTCTAACTTTTTCAAGTTTGGAACCACAATTTCCTGTCCATTGCTTGTGCCTTCTTCACTGCTTTGTCTGAAAACCACTCTTAGTTGATCAGCGTGTGATATACGTAGAGTGCTTAGTTGTGGAAGCATTCTAGCCAAAGCAACAGGGAAAAGGCTTTTCAACTTTCTGCACCAACTTATCTCAATCATTTTCAATTTTGGAAAGCACACTGAAGCATTGGATAGATTCTTAAGTTCTTCATTTTCTTCCATGATTTTTTCCAGTTCCTCACATCTGTCTATTGTTAGGGATGTCAACTCTGGTAGGTGTCTATGGACTACCATGGAGAAGAGACATTTCAATTTGTCACATTTTTTCACCTTTAATTCTTGAAGATATTGGAGACTCAAAATTTGTCTAGGAGTAGGAACTGTCCATATGGACTTCAATTCAGGCAAAATCTGCAAGTACAGTTTTTCTAATTTTGAGGTCAACTGCTTTTGCTGGCTTTCTTCAAGGGCAACTCCCTGAAAATGGGAACAAATACAATTATGCAAATATTTAAGCACCTCAATGTAGACAAGTAATGAAATTGAAATCCCAATAAAATCCAATGTAATAGCATAAATCATTTTCATTTTCCATTGCTCAATTAAAATGTTTCAATAGAATTAACCTCTTAGGCTTAATTCGTGTAGTTAAGTTGGTGTGTGAAAATTCTTAGGCTTAATTCGTGTAGTTAAGTTGGTGTGTGAAAATTTAATCAGATTCACCGCATATACAACTTTCTAATCTTACCAAAAAAGAAAGTTTTAGATGACATTGTAATAGAAAATTTAAGCTTCTTTTTATTTTAGAGCAAATTAGGGCAGTAATGCTCAATAAAAAAAATAAAAGAGGATAGATACATACCTTATCTAGATGCACTTGTTCCTTTTCTGTACCAACTATGATACGCAATGTTGTCAATTTCGAACATCGACTCAAATGTAGTTCCCTCAAAGATGGGCATCTTGGATGATATTTTTCAGGGCATATGCTGCAGAGATTCTCAAGGTTCTTAAGATGGAGTTTGTTCAACATTGGAAACGTAATTTGGATGTCGTTCTGGTGAGATGAATGATCTCTTTGGTCATATTGACCAAATACATATTTCAGCTGAGGAGCATTATTTATATCTATCTCTTGCAGTTGCTCAAAGCCTTCAACGCAAGTGATTGGGAGTATAAATTCTAACTCGGGACAATCACGAACATATAGTTTCTTCAAATTGGGGAATATCAAATGGGAATTGTCTGAAGTCGGAACTATTTCCTCCCCTGCTATTATATGCTTCAATTCCTTACATTGTGTTATGGTCATCACTTCTAGCTGCGCCAAACTCCGGGCAACAGACATTGAGAAGAGTGCAGTTGCTCTGCAACTGATACCAAATTCTCTATATTTATCTCCAATTGTCAGGAATTTAAGGTTGGGCAATTTACATTCCCTTGGAAATATGCTGTGCAACTGCGGGCATTTACTGATATGAAGTTCTTCTAATTTCTCAAAAAAGCAAAGCAGAGGTGGACCACGACACACTTCTTTCAAGTTTTTCATATCTATCAGGTGTATCTTGACCAACCCAGGGAGCTCAACATCTACTTGATCGGACGTAGTATCGAGGACACATTCCGTCTCTAAACAAGAGTCAAGCTGAAGCGTGGCCAAATCATTCATGCCTCCTACGGCTCCAACCATATTTGGGATGATATTTTGACAACCTTCATGAAGGCGACCAAAACGAACGTACTCTGCCCTTTGCAGAAGATTCTTCATAGGTGCACTTAAACTGGAGATATTGAATGATTCCAAGCGTAATACTCTCATGGGTAAATCCGCATTGAACACAGTATCAGAAAATGTTGTCACCCCTCCAATTTCCACTACATATCTCTGCAAATTAGGAGCAGTAATATTATCCACAAAGCTTTGACTAGGATATATCCACCTTCGATCGTTGAATCCTCTAGAAACATATAACTCTTCAATTTGTGACAATTCTCCAGTTGATTCATAATTTTCTAAAATTGCACAGCATGACAAATCCAGTAACTTAAGCTTATTCAGATTTCGAATTTCATCAGGTAATTTCTTGAAGATGCAATTTTTCAAATCAAGAACCTCAAGCCTCATTAATCTAACTACAAAAGAGATGTCACCTAATTCCCATCCCCTGAAGCATAGAGTTCGAAGATTAGTCAATGACTCAATGGAAGGTGGCAATAATAAAGAGCTGCGCTGATAATATGCTTTATTGATTAAAGCCATAACCTTGAGCCCTTGCAAACCTTCCAATGATGCTGAAGATAAATCCAAGGAACTCTTAGTCTCTATCCATAGGATCTCAAGCTTTGCAGCAACAAATTGATGAGAAATTAGATTTATTTGACTATACCATGAAGATACTGCAAAGTGATATTTTATGACTCCATTCCCTATCAATGAATTTAAGTCATTTGAAAGATTAACCATAATGGTTCGACCCTCTTTGGAAGCTATCCACAAACCTGAATCACGAATCGTATCATGCATCTTGACGGCATTTCCCCTCCACGAAATCTTAGAATGCATCAGCAAACAAGAATCGACAAGTTTGTTTATGCCCATTGTTACTTGGTTCCTTGCTGAATTAAATGATTGGTACTCTCCATATACACCAAGCCCCACTCCACATCTGATCAAATCCTCAATATAGATTACATGATCTTCTGGAAATATGCAACACATCAAGAAGAGCAACTTATTTTCGTCTTTCAAATAATCATAGCTTAATCTAAGACAAGAGAAAGCATCTCTCTGGCCAGCTTCCACATCAACTGGTTTGGAACTCCTCAAATTTTCCAGTGCTACCTTCCATTCATAGATAGATTGTCCTTTTAAGGAGCTTCCCACAGCTTTGATTGCTATGGGTAGTCCTTTGCATTCCCTAGCAACATCCTGTGCCACACTGTTTAATAAGCTGAGGGAGGACTGATCATCCATGTGAGCATGCTTTTGAAATAAAGCCCAAGCTTCATCTTCATTTAATAGCTCCAGCTGAATCTTCCTTTGACAATCCATCAAATTACATACTTGATGGCGACGGGTGGTTAGAATGACCTTGCAGCTGCCATTGTGACAAATATCAAAAGCAATCCCTATGTCCTTCAAATTGAACTCTCCCCATACGTCATCCACAATTATGAGTATTTTTTTCTCCTCTTTGAGCCTCATATGTAATCGTTGTGCTCTTCCCTCTTCAGTTTCTTCCTTTAATTCCATATTTAACATGTCTATCATTTGGCCTTGAATATTTCTGGTATTTGGAGTTTGAGACACAGTGACTGCTACAACCCGATCAAACAAATTTGATTCCTTGGCCTTCTTTCCCACTTCTGTAACTAGAGTTGTTTTCCCAGATCCTCCCATCCCATACAATCCAATTCTATAGATGCCATCAACTTGGAGAGCTTCCAATAGTTGGTCATAAGCCAATTTTGTAGATTTGAAAAGAGTAAAATCCTCAATAGAGGAATATTCAACGCCCGGAAGTGTTGCAAGGCGTGCAAATGTCTTAAAATTGCTCTTGTTGTTGACCTCTATCATCACCTTTGTCTTCTCCACCATTTGCTTGCACAGATGATATCTTCTCCAAGTAGGACACTGTCTTTGGAAACAACTGTTGTTTGCTTTGACTTCTTGTTCCAGCTTCTCCACTTCTTCCAGGAGACTCTGCACTTCAGTCAACCACTTTTGGACAACATCTTCGATTCTTTTAGTTTCTCTTTGTGCTTCTTCAACTCGTCTCTGAACACTCCCTTGTGTTGAGATGAGTTCCTTCTTTTTATCCTCAAGATTTTTGAGCATTTTGTTGATGCAAAACAAGTATTGTCCTTGGCGTATCACTGGTTGCACTAAATACTCAGCAACCTTAGCCGCAACGGAGAGGACGATCTCTGCCATTTAATCAAACACAACCTAATAACAGAATCAACCACACAGATATAGTCAGAACTCATCAAATAAGAATAAGTCAATAAATGATTTATTTTTTTATCACAATCCAAGAAATTAAAAATGGAAGAAACTTATATTTGTATTAAAATTAAAAATGAACCATACACACCTTCAATTATTATGTTCCATGAGACGATAAACTTGATGAACCCAGAGTTATTATAAACCTTAAACCTTAGAGGATAAATCTGCAAGAATTATATAACATATTTAATGGTCATCAGTTCATGTATTAGCCTTATATATAACATGACAATTCCAAGTAATCAAGACCACAAGCTATAAATTAATTAGTAGGATAGTCAAAAACCTATAATTCTGAATTAAAAAAGTAGAAATTCAAAGTAGATCTCTAACTTTATATTTAGTCACATTTAAATCTCACATTTTACAGATAGTTAGATTTACATTGCAATTTTTTTTTTTTTTTTTTT
>QAOA01003589.1:23768-34576 GCA_003255065.1 Cercis canadensis | reverse complement strand
AAAAAAAAAAAAAAAAAAAAAAAGAACAAAAAATATTAACAGATTGAATGCAAATCAGAACAAAGAAAATGAAGGCATCAACAAAATCCAATAATTCTTTCACAAAATGCCTTTGCCAAATTACACACTTTAGCCCCTCCAATTTGCATTTTTATTTCATGCAAAAAAAAGGTTAAAAGCTCCCATTATCAATTTTTCCAAAATTGCCTTGCACAAACAACTTTTATAAAGCTTCCTCAAAGCTACAATTTATTCTATAATTAAAAATTACATAGCAATAAAGATAAAAGTTATACACTAGTAGAAAAAATTACAAAACTAAATCTATACCGACATTCAAATAATTCAAAGAAAAAAAAGATATTCCAGGATCATTTCACATCAAGCATATAATAAAAACCCTACCTAATATTAATCCCTAACCCCAAACCCAACACCCTAAATCTTACCCCAAATTTAACACCCTAAATCTTACCCCAAACCCCTAAACCCCTACCAAAAATTTGGCAGAGTCTCCCCTAAAAATGGACCAATCTAGGAATTTAAATTTTCACACAATTTTACATGATAAACTATAGATCAATTAAGCCAACAATAATCAAAATAAATTCTAATAAATTTTAAAACATCCTAGAAAAATTAAAAAAAAAAATAACTAAATTATTCTACATCCGAAAGAACTCCTATACTATCTAAAATAACAAATAAACATTCTAACATCTAAAACGGGTAATATGCATGCAAATTGATAGACAATTCCTCATAAAAGCACATTACAAAATAGAAACAAGAGAGGGATAGTGGAACCTACCTTAAAGAGCTAAAAATCCAAAAACTAAACCGATTGGGTGGAAGATGATGTCCTGTGCCACAAAACCCAAGTAGAGGGAGAGAAAATGGTGGAGAAATGTCCAGGAGGAAAGAGAGAACATAGGAGAAAGAGGTTGAAGAATTTTTGAAAAATGGAGGCTACGGCTGCATGAGGGAGATGATATCCAGAATTTCTCATGGATTTCTCATGAATTTCTCAAATTTTAAGTGAAACGGCATGTATTGATTTTTTACGGACTTTCTCACGGAGTCATAATTCCGTGAGAAAGTCTGTGAAAATATTATAATTTTCTCACGGACACGGTTCGTGAGAATGATCAACGTATTAATTGTTACAGTTGAGTCGTCATTTCTCATGAATTTTCTCATGGATTTTTCTCACGATCACTTATGTCTGTGAGAAAATCCGTGAGAAAATCTCAATAGTCATTTTATTTTAGAAAGTCTATGAGAAGTGTGGCATTTTTTCACAGATTTTTTGTCCATGAGAAAAATCCGTGGCTAATAAACATTTTTCTTTTAGTGAAGGCAATCAACATATACTCTTAATTAGCATGCAATTCTTAAACCAAACATCAAGGGAAAAATCAAGAATTAAGCCCAGGAGTAAAACAAATCAAAGTCAAAACAAAGATAATACAAATTGAGGATCATAACATGCAAATGGTTCTAAAAAAGAAGCATGGACAACAACTAAACCTAAGGCAGAATCAAGAAAGACAAAATAGCAAAGACTGAAAATAAAGCATAAAATAGGGGAAACTTGTAAAGAAAAGTGGGAATGCATGTCAGTGAGATTTGACTCCAAAATGTTACATGACATGGAAAAATGTCTTAGGGTTCTAAAAAATAAAAATAAAAATATGCAAAAATGAGCTTCTCAACTGAAGTTTTGGCCCAAAAACCGAACACTGCTAGAATTAACTAATAATTCCACAGTGTAGAGAAACAACCATTTTCAAATTAAAACTATGAGCAAATGCAACATGCAAAAGATATGAAATTTACATTTATGAAAGATATTCATCTCAAGGTTCTAAAAGAAAAAAAAAAAAAAAGAACTATACAATTTGGAGTTGTAAAACTCAAGTTATGGTTAAAAGGCTGAATACTGCTAGTGTTGGACTGACAAGTTCGAGAATAGCCATTTAAAAACCAAATTTGATAATCACTATCCCAAATGGCCAATTTGAATTCATGCATGAAAAAAGTCAAAAATTAAGACCCAAAATTGAAAATGGAGACAAACGGTAAACATGATATAAAATGATAAGTGAAGTAAAAGTAACACAAAAATGAAAGGATTCAAGGGGGAAATTTTTGTAAATTAAATTGAATCAACAAGAAAAAGAGTCTAAGTGAAATAAGATTCATGGAATCAAAATGAAATGGAGGCATTCAAAAAAGAAACTAAGAAAAACATGCACTTCACATGGATTCAAACAAATACCAACAAGAAAATGGCCAAAAATCAAAAGATGAGTGAATGTTACCTAGTGTTCTTCAAGAAAACTCCCTTTCCTTGCTCAAAAGTGTAGAACCCAACTCCAAAATGCTCAAACCACTCTTGATTTCTTGTTTTTCTCTTCAAAAATATGAAGAACACTCAAGAACACTTTAAGAACTCTCAAAAACACTAAACTTTTATCTCAATTTTTCCCTAGTTGACCTATTTTTTCAAGTTCTCTCCCTTCCTTTTTGGTTTTCATATTGAGAGCATATTATGAGAGGTTCTCTCTATTTTTCTTCTTATGCAATCAGCTCTCTCAAGAGCACAATGGGGGTAGTTTGGTCCCTTCCTACCCTTTTTGCACATTCCTCCCATTTTCCTATAGTCTTGCCATGTGAAAAATCCAATAATTCTTTCCCAAAATGCCCTAGCCAAATTACACATTTAGCCCCTCCAATTTGTATTTTTATTTCATGCAAAAATAAGGTTAAGAAGCCCCCCATTAGCAATTTTTCCAAAATTGCCTTACACAAGCAGCTTCCACAAAGCTTCATTGAGGCTAGATCTTTTCACTTATGTTTGGAATTATTTCTTGAATCCTAACTGACCTCCTTTCAGATTTTTAATCATATTAATCACATTTTTTGCTGAAATGAAAGAAACCCTAAGAAGGAGCTTCTTGGCACTTTCCTTGGCACTTGCAAGGCACGTGCAACATTCATTCTCTTGATATTTTGCCAAAACCCTAATGAAACCCTTCTCCTTTAGCTTGGCTAAAAATGACCTCCAAAATTCATACAAAGTTAATTTATTTTTGATTAAAAACAAAATTTATAATACCCTAATAGGCCAATTGGGCCAAATTAGATCAAAGTAAGCCCAAATGGCTCAACCTTGGACCTAAGTTTATCCAATTGGACCTAAATAAAACTTCAAACACATTAAATAGTCTAGCAATCATTTTTTCATTTATCTGGACCAAAATATTTTGAAAACAAAAATCGAGTGAGCCCAAAGCCTCACAAATTGAGATTTTAGCAAAACAAGTCAAGCCCAAAATATGGGTTTTCACCCAAAAATCACTAAAAGCCTAAAAAATTATAATTTTTATGCTCAAACAAAGTATCTAATGAAAATCAAATGGACCAAGAGGTCTCAAACTCAATTTTAAAGAAAATGAGTCAAAGAGCCTCTAACTTGGGTTGAAAAGGAAGTGGGTCAATGCCCAAAAGACCAAAACTTTGATCCAAAAGTTAAAAGAGCCTTAAAGACCTCAAAAGTAGATTTTTCATTTTAAAACATAAATTTTGAATTTTAAATAAAAGTAATTAATTTTTTTTTTGAAAAACATGTAACACTCCCGGATAAAATAGGGTATCTACAAACTGTAAGTTATATATGGCAAGAACTTCTAAGTTTTAATTTTCATGATTGTGTTTTATGCATGGTGACTGGATTTTAAGAAGTAATGCTAAATTACTGTTGTCTTTACTTAATAGAAAAGCATTATTTCTTTTACATACAAAGGAATGACAATATACTCAAAAAATCTCTACAGAGAATGTTAAGGCTTTTTTTTTTTTTTCTTCAGTTTTTCCTTACTTTAAGAGTTAATTATAATACATAAAGAAGAAATAACAAATGGGTAAAAAGAGATGAAACAATCAGCTAGTATAAAAAAAAATTTATGCTTGAAAACCACCCTTTTATATGGGTAACAAACTTTAATTTGTTGAAGGATTTCTGTTCCTGATTTATCTATGTTACATTTTCTTTATGTTCTCATACTTCAAATTATTTTGAGGTACTTCAAATTATATTATACCAAATTTGTCTTATTTTTTTCCACGTTTATCACCAATTGTCCTCCAGCATTGCATTTTATAAATCAGCTCACTCTTACGTGTCACACCAACAGTCCTTGGGCCCACATTTATGCCATTCTGTCACTGAGAAACTAGTTGATTGAAAATAGTTTATCTTCTGCATCTTAATTGTTATGCTTCAAGATTTGAGATGCTTGGAGACCGATATTATGATTAGAAGTACACTTCATTGGATTAAAACTTGTTAGTAATGTTTACTTAAAAAGTTTTTATTTTTGCATGGTGAACAAAGAAACTTTGGTGCTTGGTCATCTTTTTGGCAATTTTGCTGTCATGACGATCATGAGATACTTGGATAGAGAGTGAGAAGACTTAAACTTTGGAAATAAATAGCCCTTTTCTTGAATTTTTAAAGTTAAATAATCATTTTTTATTTTAGAGAAAGAGTAAAGATATGACTAACCTCGGTACTTTTATATAGTATAGATTTATTAATTATTATTATTATTAAAAAATTCGAGCTAAAACACATTGAATATTTATAAAGAAAAAATCGAAATGGGACCACAGCATTCATGAGAATCATGAGAGTTATTAGAAAAGAGCCTATTTTTTCGCATTTGATTTTTCATTTGATTCGAACAAAAATACACTTGGTAAAATCATTATCCAATTATTTACAAGAAAGTACACTTTAATTGACAACAAAAGAGCCTTTATTCCACAAGAAAAAGAAACCTAAAACTTAAACCCATATCTGCTAATTAAATTGGGTTGGAACTCAACCTCTGAAGTTGGAACAGCTTGCATTCTGCAGCAGAAGAGCTGAAGCCTAGTTTTGAGGAAAGCAGATCAAGCAATCAACTCTGAACTAATTTTGTTCCCTCCATTTGCTTACTATTATGGATATCAAAATAGTGCTTCGCTAGCTATTTGAGGACTTGGCAAGCTCCTATGTGCTTATAGCCTTATATAATTTAAAATGATGCCATAAATATAGAAATAGAAATATAATCTTTAGTTTACGTGAATCTAGAGCTATTTTAGATTAGAAAAGTGTCATTCTCATACCACTAAATTTCACTTGTATGGTTTATATTCATTTTGATTAGTTTTGGTGGTTTCAGAGGAACATTAATTTCAATTTAATGAGTTCCTTTTTCTAATGCTGTATATATGCATGAAGAAGCAATTGATCCAGGACAAGATGCATGACTTATTGGAGAGAGAAGAAATGATGTGGAAGCAGCATTCTAAGTTGCATTGGCTGCAAGGGGAACGTAATACTCAGATTCTTTCATAGCAGGGCTTCTATAAGAGAAGATTAGAATACTGTTAAAAAAGTGTGTGCTATGCTACCTCTTCTTTAAAATTGGGGTAGCAATACACAATCCATTCATTTGAGGGGTTCTAATGAGACCCATCTCTTAAAATTGGTATTATTACGAATATCTAAAAAAAAAAAATGAGTCACCAAGTATAAGTCAAAACAATTAGTTTGTAAGAATGATCAACACATTAATTATGACAGCTGGGTCCCCATTTCTCATAAATTTTTTCATGGATTTTTTTCATGATCACTTATATCTCCAAGAAAATCTCAACAATCATTTTTTGTGAGTGATGGGACTTTTTCCGGCAAGTATACCGGGTCACACAAGTAATATAGTAATGAGTAGAGTATCGTTCCCACGAGGATTAAGGCTAGCAATTACCAATTTCACCAATAAAGATTCTATTCGGAAGGATAATTGATTTGGATTGAAGGCAGCCCTGGAATGAGCTGCTGCAATTAACTAAATGACACTAAGTACAAAATTCCAACAATATAGTAACAATCTTTAAGAGACAATCTAAATGTGAGATTTGTAATAAGAATGAGAAAGGTTAGGGGTTGATTTCATTCACTTGCAATTCGATTTCCTCATAGACAAGGTAATCTCAGAATCAATACTGGACTACTTATTTCAGTTACAATTCCTTTGTTGTTGGTTCATTTCCTTAAAGTGATTGAACCCAATTCCTTGGTGATACAATCCTCCCTATACTAATTACTTGCCCAATTCCTTGTTACAACCAATTAATTTAGGGGATTTGGTTCTAGGAAATTAATCTAATACCACCTAAACGAAGTTATCTATCCCTAGATTAACTCAATTTAGGACAGAATTTATAGAGCACATCCGGATCTTACTATTCCTAGTGTTGAACCGAATCTCTTAACCATTCAAATGGTAGCTAAGCATTTAAAGGCATTAAGAACAGTAAATTCTATTCAACAAAAGAAGTTGTACTAAAACAAGTTTATTCAATATTGAAACTTCATTACAAATGAATTACATCAAACCCCTAACAATAAGAATTTAGCTACTCATACTTGAATTCAATAAAAATAAATCAGTATTCAACATGAGATGAAAAGAAAAGAAGAAGAAGAAACTCTATGACGATCCAGTTCCGATTGCTGCCCCTTGCTCTCTAGTTCTTCTGCTCTTTTTCTTCCCAAGTACGGCCTCCTTTGCCATGCATCAGATTTCCCTTTTTATACTTGTGCAGGATTAGGTCATTTGGTCAAAAATAGCTCGAACACGGCCCTGACACGGCCGTGTTCCTTTTCTGGTCCTGGGCGTGTCACTTAAGTTGCAAGTTCTGGTCATCGAACACGGGCTCTGACACGCCCGTGTTCCTTTCTGATCACGGCCGTGTCTCTCAGACATGGCCCGTGCTCTTCTTTGGCCTGGGCGTGTCTTGACTTTGTAGCCTCTGCCTGTTCAACACGGCCCCTCACACGGCCGTGTTCTCCTCTTTTCTTGACCGTGTTTGCCCTTAGACTGGGCCTTTGTTTTCTTGGACATTCTGCTTGATCAACACGGCCTTGGACACGGCCGTGTCTGTTCCTGTCTGAGGCCGTGTTTGTCCTTGAGCTTGAGCAGTGGCCTCTGGATGGTAGACACGGGGTACACACGGCCGTGTTACTGCCCGTGTCTAGCAGAAAACTTGGTAGAATGCTGCTGTCATTGCCATTTTCTCCATGAATTGCTGCCAAATTCTTCTCATTTCCAAATTACCCATCTTGGTACCTGTCAAAACCAATTTATGGATTAAACACCATGTTTATAGAGAATTTGCTTGCAATGCAGGTAAAAATTCAGTATTAAAGCATGGATTGTATAGTTCTAAAAGACAAGTATCAAACACCCCCACACTTAGACATTTGCTTGTCCTCAAGCAATGGAAATTAGAACATGTGCCTTAGGTGTTCTCCTTGGGCAGACAATTTCATTTCTACAAAAATATATGCTAGGCACCCTACAATGAGCTGCTGCATTATTCAGTTTCTAATTCAGCTTATGGACTCAGTCATCTCTAAACAGTTTGCCTCAGCTACACTCTCAGTAAATAGAAAGAATTACCCTGTGCTTAATACTCTATTCTACTAACAGGCAAAAATAACAACATAATAATCTAAGTACTCAAGAACTATTCTTTCCTCTCTTTCTCTTTTTCTTTCCTTTTCTTTTCTTTTCTTTTCTTGCACAGTTAGGGGTCCTAGGATGTGGTGTCCGGTCATTGCCTGCGACCCACATTCAACTAGTTATGCTTCATTGGCATACTCATATCCTTCTCCAGTTTCAGGCACAGAAGGTAGAGGAGCAGAGCCCCACTATGCTCATCATAGATCACCACTCAAGAACTAATAATGCAGTTTTTTTTTTTTTTTTTTTAAAACTAAAACAAAACAGCAGGAAAACCAGTACTCAGCACAGGGTATTCTAACTACAAACCTCAAGTTTAGCTAGCATAAACAAATTTCTAGCATTCCTAAGTCCATTGCACCTCATTAGTTACTTCCTAACACAGCAAGCCTCAAGGTAGACTACTTGGCATTAAAAGATTTAAGTACCAATTTAAAAACAAGTCATCCAGGAAATTCCAGAGACACAATGTTCCCGTTCCACATGCCAGAGGATTCACATGCAAATATCTACATCTAGTCTTGTACTATTCTACCCCCCCACACTTAAATCATGCATTGTCCACAATGAATCGCATAAAAGTATAAAGTGGAGGCATAAATAGAAGCAATCAGGCAAAATAATATGAAAGAATGAAAGAACAAAAATGAGAGAATAGTTGGAACTACTCCCTGGATGATGGTTCAGAATGGTGCTTGGAGGATGCCGGCGAGTCAGACTGTGGATGGCGGGATGAGGTGCGCGGCGGCCGAATGTGTTCTACCGACGGGGCGATGTCGGCATCGTCCGCCGGGTCTTGAAAGGTAGGCGGCCGAGGTGGTGGTGGTGGGTGGAGTCCCAGGGACTGACACATCATCTGTAGAGTGGATTGCACCCACTGGTGATGTGCCAGCTCATAGGACATCCACTGATGCCTATGGTGCCTCTCCCGCCGGTTGTCTAGAATGAGGCGGTTGACTCGGGTTCTTGTGCCGTCCACTTCAACCTCAATCCGAGCCAACTGCCTCTCCAATGCTGTTGGTTTCCTATCTTCCTCGTCAGCTTCAGTGGACGGGATAGTAGGAGGGGATTGTGGCGGGAGAGGTGCGGATGTGCTCGGCTCCTCCGCCGGTGGTTCTTCAGGTTGTGGTAGTGGTGGTGCATCGTTCATTGGGGCCGCCCTCTCTGGCGCTGCAGGGCTGCCAGGCACATCTCGCTGTGGAGCACCGGCCAGGGCAAAGTAGGTGCCCTGGCTGTCAGTACGGCGCGCCACCATCCCCATCGCCCTCAGGGTGTCCATGCCCAGAGGCAAAGGTCGACAAGCGACCGTGAGGGTCGACTCGTCACCCAGCACATCCAGGTGGCGCGCAAGGCGAGTGATGACTGATCCTCCGCCGATGGCTCCAAAGTTGCCCCTATGGAGATAGCCCTTGATCAGTTGAATGAAGGCGTATCCCAGGTGGCAATGCCTCTTCTCCTTTATGCATCGGAGAAAGAAGAGGTCCCTCTTACTCACGACGCCTGTGCTCTCCCTTCTGGCGTTCAGTGAGTGCACCAGCAGCTTGTGGATGTACCTGAGTGCTGGTGACCGGAGAGTGGATGCCTTGGACCGCTTGGCCTCGTAAGTGGCTTCAGTGCTCACTTCGAGCCAGCATTCTGCCGGGTCTTCGCTGGTGAAGGCCCAGTCTAAAAGGAATGTGTTCTCAGGCCTGATTGTGGCAGAGGGTTGTCCAGCTAACCCTGCTGCCTCGGTGAATTCTTGAAGGTTCATGCTATGCATGAAACCGCCAAGACGGAACCGGATACTGTCGGGTTCATACCACGTGGAGTTGATTGGTGTGAACGTGGTGTTGACCTCGACAGTGGCGAGAAACTCCAGGGTGAGTTCTCTATACACCGGTTCCTGGAGCTCGAATATGTTGCCCCACTGACCTGGACTGAGGAGTTGGCGAATCTCCTCATCGATGCCAAGCTCCTGCAACACTAGCCATACCGGGTATCGGCTAGGTTCGAACGGCTTTGTGGAGAGCTTGGCCAGCCGCTCCTGGTGCTCCGCCCCTTGGAGTCTGAGGAATGGGTGAACTGAGGTGTCAGCTGCTCCTGATCTTCTCTTCTTCACAGGTGGAGAAGGGGACTCGGGAGGGTTTGGACGGTTCTTCCTGGTCTTCAATTTCTCCCGGCGAGGTTGTGAGTCAGCAGTACGCTTTGTCATTTTGGTGTCCTGAAAAAAAACAAATTTACTAAGTAAGTTGCCAAAACAGTAATTCAGCAAGTATTCTCAGAATCTCAGTAATTCGACAAAGATTTATACACAAGGCAGCAGGGTAGTAACATGGAGATTCAGTATACTATTTCAGTGCCCCACATTATCTCTCGAATCCTATCTCATTTTCATGATTCCACTTTCTAAACTCAGATATTTACCCAAGTCATCACCATCAATTACCCCACTAACAATTCAACAAAGTCAGGTTCCTACTGTGCTAGACTGGAAATTCAGATTATCTATCCACAGTAATGATCATTACAAGCTGAGAAAACACAATCTATTCATGAATTTTTGGATAAATCAACTAAATCCATAGGACAATATCCATGATAATGGCTAAATGAGGAATGTATAAAATGAACAACAGTCCCTAACACAACTTGCAATAGATTACAGAAATTCAGTATGGAATTAGAGTGGTGACAGCAATGGTGTTTTCAGCATAACATCCTTCAGCATAACATCCTCAACCTCACTAAATTCCCCCAATGATCTATTTTTACAGTCAATTCAGTATACTATGCCATTCTAGGTAAAATTATGCAGATTATGCAGATAACACCCTCAATCCCACTAAGCACAGGTTATGCAGCTAACACCCTCAATCTCACTAAGCACAGATTATGCAGCAGTTATCTCAGTGATTCCAATCATATGCAATGAACATTGATTCCAATTCTGATGCAACCTAGGTAAAATTCCCTCACTCAATTCATGTTATGCAGACAACAAGCATAGAGTACATAAATTATGCAGATAAATACCATATGAACTAAGCTAGGCACATAGAGCAAACATTCATAATCAAAACATAGCAGAAGATAAGAAGAATTAAGAATGTCATACCTGTAGGAAGCAGAGTAATCGAAAATGGTAAAAGAACTTGCTGCAATGTGTGTGCTGATGTGGTGAATTGGGGAATATGACTAGGGCAAGGAATTTGGTGCTTAAATGAGCTGGGATTGGCCGGAAATGGG
>QAOA01003589.1:0-19664 GCA_003255065.1 Cercis canadensis | reverse complement strand
CTAAAACAAGTTTATTCAATCTTGAAACTTCATTACAAATGAATTACATCAAACCCCTAACAATAAGAATTTAGCTACTCATACTTGAATTCAATACAAACAAATAAATATTCAACATGAGATGAAAAGAAGAGAAGAAGAAGAAACTCTATGACGATCCAGTCCCGATTGCTCCCCCTTGTTCTCTAGTTCTTCTGCTCTTTTCTTCCAAAGTACGGCCTCCTCTTGCCATGCATCAGATTTTCCTTTTTATACTTGTGCAGGATTAGGTCATTTGGTCAAAAATAGCTCGAACACGGCCCTGACACGGCCGTGTTCCTTTTCTGGTCCTGGGCGTGTCACTTAAGTTGCATTTCTGGTCATCGAACACGGGCTCTGACACGCCCGTGTTCCTTTCTGATCACGGCCGTGTCTCTCAGACATGGCCCGTGCTCTTCTTTGGCCTGGGCGTGTCTTGACTTTGTAGCCTCTGCCTGTTCAACACGGCCCCTCACACGGCTGTGTTCTCCTCTTTTCTTGACCGTGTTTGCCCTTAGACTGGGCCTTTGTTCTCTTGGACATTCTGCTTGATCAACACGGCCTTGGACACAGCCGTGTCTGTTCCTGTCTGAGGCCGTGTTTGTCCTTGAGCTTGAGCAGTAGCCTCTGGATGGTAGACACGGGGTACACACGGCCGTGTTACTGCCCGTGTCTAGAAGAAAACTTGGTAGAATGCTGCTGTCATTGCCATTTTCTCCATGAATTGCTGCCAAATTCTTCTCATTTCCAAATTACCCATCTTGGTACCTGTCAAAACCAATTTATGGATTAAACACCATGTTTATAGAGAATTTGCTTGCAACGCAGGTAAAAATTCAGTATTAAAGCATGGATTGTATAGTTCTAAAAGACAAGTATCAAACACCCCCACACTTAGACATTTGCTTGTCCTCAAGCAATGGAAATTAGAACATGTGCCTTAGGTGTTCTCCTTGGACAGACAATTTCATTTTTACAAAAATATATGCAAGGCACCCTACAATGAGCAGCTGCATTATTCAGTTTCTAATTCAGCTTATGGACTCAGTCATCACTAAACAGTTTGCCTCAGCTACACTCTCAGTAAATAGAAAGAATTACCCTGTGCTTAATACTCTATTCTACTAATAGGCAAAAATAACAACACTCCAAACTAAGTACTCAAGAACTATTTTTTTTTTCTCTCTTTCTCTTTTTCTTTTCTTTTCTTTACTTGCATAGTTAGGGGTCCTAGGATGTGGTGTCCGGTCATTGCCTGCGACCCACATTCAACTAGTTATGCTTCATTGGCATACTCATATCCTTCTCCAGTTTCAGGCACAGAAGGTAGAGGAGCAGAGCCCCACTATGCTCATCATNTCAAAAAAAAAAAATGAAATTTTTTTTTTTTTTTTTTTTTTTTTCAAACTAAAACAAAACAGCAGGAAAACCAGTACTCAGCACAGGGTATTCTAACTACAAACCTCAAGTTTAGCTAGCATAAACAAATTTCTAGCATTCCTAAGTCCATTACACCTCATTAGTTACTTCCTAACGCAGCAAGCCTCAAGGTAGACTACTTGGCATTAAAAGATTTAAGTACCAATTTAAAAACAAGTCATCCAGGAAATTCCAGAGACACAATGTTCCCGTTCCACATGCCAGAGGATTCACATGCAAATATCTACATCTAGTCTTGTACTATTCTACCCCCCCACACTTAAATCATGCATTGTCCATAATGAATGGCATAAAAGTAGAAAGTGGAGGCATAAATAGAAGCAATCAGGCAAAAATAATATGAAAGAATGAAAGAAACAAATTGAGAGAATAGTTGGAACTACTCCCTGGATGGTGGTTCAGAATGGTGCTCGGAGGATGCCGGCGAGTCAGGCTGTAGATGGCGGGATGAGGTGCGCGGCAGGCGAATGTGTTCTACCGACGGGGCGATGTCGGCATCGTCCGCTGGGTCTTGAAAGGTAGGCGGCCGAGGTGGTGGTGGTGGATGGAGTCCCAGGGACTGACACATCATCTGTAGAGTGGATTGCACCCACTGGTGATGTGCCAGCTCATAGGACATCCACTGATGCCTATGGTGTCTCTCCCGCCGGTTGTCTAGAATTAGGCGGTTGACTCGGGTTCTTGTGCCATCAACTTCAACCTCGATCCGAGCCAACTGCCTCTCCAGGGCTGTTGGTTTCCTGTCTTCCTCGTCGGCTTCCGTGGACGGGATACCAGGAGGGGATTGTGGCGGGAGAGGTGCGGATGTGCTCGGCTCCTCCGCCGGTTGTTCTTCAGGTGGTGGTGGTGCTGGTGCATCGCTTGCCGGGGCCTCCATCTCTGGCGCTGCAGGGCTGCCAGGCACAGCTCGTTGTGGAGCACCGGCCAGGGCAAAGTAGGTGCCCTGGCTGTCAGTACGGCGCTCCACCATTCCCATCGCCCTCAGGGTGTCCATTCCCAGTGGCAGAGGTCGACACGCGACCGTGAGGGTCGACTCGTCACCCAGTACATCCAGGTGGCGAGCAAGGCGGGTGATGACTGATCCTCCGCCGATGGCTCCAAAGTTGCCCCGATGGAGATACCCCTTGATCAGTTGAATGAAGGCGTATCCCAGGTGGCAATGGCTCTTCTCCTTAAGGCATTGGAGGTAGAAGAGGTCCCTCTTAGTCACCACGCCTGTGCTCTCCCTTCTGGCGTTCAGTGAGTGCACCAGCAGCTTGTGGAGGTATCTGAGTGCTGGTGACCGGAGGGTGGATGCCTTGGACCGCTTGGCCTCGTAAGTGGCTTCAGTGCTCACTTCGAGCCAGCATTCTGCTGGGTCTTTGCTGGTATAAGACCAGTCCAGCAGGAAGGTGTTCTCTGGCCTTATTGCTGCAGACGGCTGTCCAGCCAACCCCGCCGCCTCAGTGAACTCCTGGAGGTTCATGCTATGCATGAACGAGCCGAGACGGAATCTGATCGCGTCTGGCTCATACCAAGTTGTGTTGTTGGCTGTGAAGGTGGTGTTGATCTCCACAGTTGCGAGAAACTCCAGGGTGAGTTCTCTGTATGCCGGTTCTTGGAGCTTGAATATACTTCCCCACTGTCCTGGACTGAGGAGATGGCGAATCTCCTCGTCAATCCCGAGCTCCTGTAACACTAGCCATACCGGGTATCAGCTAGGTTCGAACGGCTTTGTTGAGAGCTTGGCCAGCCGCTCCTGGTGCTCAGCCCCTTGGAGTCTGAGGAATGGATGAACTGAGGTGTCAGCTGCTCCTGATCTTCTCTTCTTCACAGGTGGAGAAGGTGACTCGGGAGGGTTTGGACGGTTCTTCCTGGTCTTCAATTTCTCCCGGCGTGGTTGTGAGTCAGCAGTACGCTTTGTCATTTTGGTGTCCTGGAAAAAACAAATTTACTAAGTAAGTTGCCAAAACAGTAATTCAGCAAGTATTCTCAGAATCTCAGTAATTCGACAAAGAGTTATACACAAGGCAGTAGGGTAGTAAAATTGAAATTCAGAATACTATTTCAGTGCCCCACATTATCTCTCGAATCCTATCTCATTTTCATGATTCCAATTTCTAACCTCAGATATTTACCCAAGTCATCACCATCAATTACCCCACTAACAATTCAACAAAGTCAGGTTCCTACTGTGCTAGACAGGAAATTCAGATTATCTATCCACAGTAATGATCATTACAAGCTGAGAAAACACAATCTATGCATGAATTTTTGGATAAATCAACCAAATCCATAGGACAATATCCATGATAGTGGCTAAATGAGGAATGTGTAAAATGAACAACAGTCCCTAACAACAACTTGCAATAGATTACAGAAATTCAGCATGGAATTAGAGTGGTGACAGCAATGGTGATTTCAGCATAACACCCTCAACCTCACTAAATTCCCCCAATGATCTATTCTTACAGTCAATTCAGAATACTATGCCATTCTAGGTAAAATTATGCAGATTATGCAGATAAGACCCTCAACCTCACTAAGCACAGATTATGCAGATAACACCCTCAACCTCACTAAGCACAGATTATGCAGATAACACCCTCAACCTCACTAAGCACAAATTATGCAGCAGTTATATCAGTGTTATTATGGTTCCAATTCTGATGCAACCTAGGTAAAATTCCCTCACTCAATTCATATTATGCAGACAACAATCATAGAGCACATAAATTATGCAGATAACCACCATATGAACTAAGCTAGGCACATAGAGCAAACACTCATAATCAAAACATAGCAGAAGACAAGAAGAATTAAGAATGTCATACCTGTAGGAAGCAGAGTAATCGAAAATTGTAAAAGAACTGCTGCAATGTGTGTGCTGATGTGGTGAAATGGAAAAAATGACTAGGGCAAGGAATTTGGTGCTTAAATGAGCTGGGATTGGCCGGAAATGGGTGTTGGATGCTCGGAGAAGCTAGGGATTTGAGAGAAAATGAGAAGAGAGGGAGTTTCTGAAGTGGTGAAATGCCCTGCGATTTCAGCTTTTAAAGTTTCTGAGTGACACGCCCACAACACGGCCGTGTTCTGGGGGCGTGTCGTGCTGTAAAGTTGGGACACGGGATAAACACGCGGGGTGTTTAAGTGACACGGGGCTGTTTTTTAAGTGACACGGGCGTGACCGCCCCGTGTCTCAGACCGTGTCCAAAGTTAGAATATGTGAATTAAGTGACACGGTCACAACACGGCCGTGTTTGTGACCGTGTTCATGATCTGGCAGAATTATAAACTTACCTGAGACAACACCTGGCATGTCTAGGGATGATTCATTCTGGGTAAGTGACACGGGGGTGAACACGGGCGTGTTCCAGGCCGTGTTTGCCTGTTGGATTTCTGTGAGTGGTACACGTTCACTGCCACGGCCATGTGTGTGCCCGTGTCTCTCTTCTGAGCTCTCTGGACCTCGAACACGGGCATGGACACGGGCGTGTTCCAGGCCGTGTTGTATCTCTGAGCTCTCTGCCCTCTTCACACGGCTCATGACACGGGCGTGTTACAGACCGTGTTCCCTCCTGAGATACCAAAAACAAAATTTAATGAACAAAAATGACAAAAATGAAGATGTAAAGCAAAAAACAGAATGAAAACAACTAAAAGTAAATAAGGAAAAAGGGGTAAAGACTTGGGTTGCCTCCCAAGAAGCGCTTAATTTTAAAGTCCTCAGCCGGACTATCTCGGAGATTATGCTGATGCAGTGAGGGCCATTGAAGAAATGTGGTGTTTAACCCCATCTCCCCAGTAATGCTTAAGTCGTTGCCCATTAACCTTGAAACTCCTTCCCGTTTCTCTGTCAGCCACCTCAATCGCTCCATAGGGATATACTGTCTTGACCATAAATGGTCCTGACCACCTTGATTTCAGCTTTCCCGGGAAGAGTCTCAGTCTTGAATTGTACAGCAAGACTTGTTGTCCTGGTTCAAAGATCCTTTGGATGATTTTTTTATCATGCCATCTCTTTGTCTTCTCTTTGTAAAGCTTGGAACTCTCATAAGCTTTATATCTGAATTCATCCAGTTCGTGAAGTTGAAGTACCCTTTTTTCCCCTGCTTTTGCCAGGTCAAAATTTAGGATCTTCGTGGCCCACCATGCTTTGTGCTCCAATTCGACAGGCAAATGACAAGCCTTGCCATACACTAACTGATACGGAGACATGCCAAGAGGTGTCTTCAATGCAGTACGGTACGCCCAAAGAGCATCATCGAGTTTCAGGGCCCAATCCTTTCTAGAGGCGTTGACAGTCTTCTCAAGAATTCTCTTCAACTCTCCGTTTGACACTTCAATTTGACCACTGGTTTGTGGATGATATGGAGTTGCTATGCGGTGTCTCACTCCATACTTGCTCAATAAAGCGTCCATTCGCTTATTACAGAAGTGAGTGCCCTCATCACTGATCAAAGCTCTTGGAACTCCAAATCTTGAAAATATATTCTTCTTGAGGAAACTCATAACTATCTGAGCATCATCGGTTCTTGTGGCAGTTGCTTCAACCCATTTAGACACGTAATCAACTGCGACCAGAATATACTCATTAGAGTATGATGATGGGAAAGGACCCATGAAGTCTATTCCCCAAACATCAAACAATTCAACTTCGAGTACTGAATTCAGAGGCATTTCATGCCTTTTTGAGATGTTGCCGGTCCTTTGGCAGCGGTCACACGTCTTCACATAGTCATAGGCGTCTTTGAAGATTGTTGGCCAGTAGAACCCTGATTGGAGAACTTTGGCAGCTGTCCGATCTCCACTGAAATGGCCACCATAGTTTGAAGCATGGCAATGCCACAAAATATCCTTCACCTCTTCTTGTGAGACACATCTCCTCAAGAGGCCGTCAACACATTTTCGCAGCAAATAAGGCTCGTCCCAGACATAGAACTTAGCCTCATGAAGGAATCTCTTCAATTGTTGGGAGTTTAGATCTACAGGTAGAACCTTAGCAGCTTTAAAGTTTGCAAAATCAGCATACCATGGCAAGCTGTGCACTGCCAAGAGTTGTTCGTCTGGGAACTCCTCATTGATGGGAAGAGGTGTAGCTTGGTTCTTCTCTTGTTGCTCAATCCTAGACAGGTGATCAGCCACCACATTATCCATTCCTTTCTTGTCCTTTATCTCCAGATCAAATTCTTGCAACAGCAAGATCCAGCGGATGAGCCTAGGCTTGGAATCCTGTTTAGCAAAGAGATATCTAAGAGCTGCATGATCAGTATATACAATAACCTTGGCACCTACTAAATAAGAGCGGAATTTATCAAATGCAAAAACAATGGCTAACAACTCTTTTTCAGTAGTGGCATAGTTAAGTTGAGCAGAATCTAACACATGACTTGCATAGTATATAGCATGCAATAATTTGTTTTTTCTCTGCCCCAAGACAGCACCTACAGCTATGTCACTAGCATCACACATAAGTTCAAAAGGTAAATCCCAATCAGGTGGGATCACCACAGGTGCAGTAATCAACTTTTGTTTCAATGTATTAAAAGCTAACAGGCATTCCTTATTGAAATCAAAAGTTTCATCTTTCACAAGCAGGTTACATAGGGGTTTAGCAATTTTAGAAAAATCCTGAATAAACCTTCTATAAAAGCCTGCGTGTCCCAAAAAACTACGCACCCCTTTGACAGTAGTAGGAGGGGGTAATTTTTCAATTACCTCTACCTTAGCCCTGTCGACCTCTATCCCCTTGGCAGAAATTTTATGCCCTAAAACAATCCCCTCTCTGACCATAAAATGGCACTTTTCCCAATTCAAAACCAAATTGGTTTCTTGGCATCTTTTTAACACTAATGACAGATTATGCAAGCAATTATCATACGAAGAGCCAAAAACAGAAAAGTCATCCATAAATATTTCTATAAATTTTTCATTCATATCAGAGAATATGGAAAGCATACACCTTTGAAAAGTGGCCGGGGCATTGCACAATCCGAATGGCATCCTCCGATAAGCATACACTCCATAGGGGCAAGTGAAGGCGGTCTTTTCCTGATCCTCCGGAGCTATGGCAATTTGGTTGTAACCCGAATATCCGTCCAGAAAACAGTAGTGCTCATGACCGGCTAGGCGCTCCAGCATCTGATCTATAAAAGGAAGAGGGAAATGGTCCTTCCTCGTGGCATCATTCAGCTTTCTGTAGTCGATGCATACGCGCCATCCAGTTACTGTCCTAGTGGGAATGAGTTCATTCTTTTCATTCATCACCACTGTTGTTCCTCCTTTCTTGGGCACTACCTGAACTGGGCTGACCCATGAGCTGTCCGAGATAGGGTAAATAACTCCAGCATCTAGGAGTTTTACCACTTCCTTTCGCACTACCTCCTTCATGATCGGATTTAGTCTCCTTTGGGGTTGTACAACAGCTTTGTGGTTTTCTTCCATGAGGATCTTGTGCATACAAAAGGATGGACTGATGCCTTTTAAATCAGCAATTGACCATCCAATGGCGCTCTTGTACCTCCTCAATACCCGTAACAGCTTCTCCTCCTCTAGCTTAGTCAAGCCAGAATTAATGATAACGGGAGAGGAATTATTCTCACCAAGGAAGGCATACTTCAAGGTCAGCGGCAGTGGCTTGAGCTCAACTTTTGGAGATTGCTCTTGATTCACCTCCCTATTCAATTCTTCTAGCTTAGGTGGTGCAGATGTCGAATATGCTGGTAGAGCATCCAATAATGCTACATGTTCTGCGCATGCTGGATCTCCTGCTAAATCTATTACGGTCACTGCATCCACCAAAACTCTTTCAAGAGGACAAGAGGTTAGATTCTCCCTGAATGTGCTAGCAATGATAGAGTCCAGAATATCCAGGCGGAAGCATTCCTCTTTCTCCATAGGATGTTGCATCGCACTAAACACATTGAAGATCACCTTCTCATCTTGAACTTTCAGGGTCAAGGTCCCATCTGCTACATCTATCAATGCTCTCCCAGTAGCTAGAAATGGCCGTCCCAAGATCAGCGGAATCTCTCCATCCTCCTCCATGTCTAGGACAACAAAATCCACCGGAAAGATGAACTTGTCAACCTTAACCAAGACATCCTCTACTAAACCGTAGGGATGTTTGACAGACCGGTCGGCAAGCTGCAGTGTAATCATGGTGGGTTTTGCTTGACCAATTCCCAACCTCTTGAAGATAGATAGAGGCATCAGGCTCACACTCGCTCCCAGATCACATAATGCCTTCCCAAAAGTGATGTCTCCAATGGTGCATGGAATAGAGAAACTTCCTGGATCTTTGAGCTTTGGAGGCAATTTTCTCTGTAGAATAGCGCTGCACTCCTCTGTCAACATGACTGTCTCATCATCTCCGATTCTTCTTTTCTTGGTCAGAAGATCCTTCATAAATTTCACATAGGATGGCATTTGTTCCAGTGCTTCAGCAAAAGGTATATTTATCTGCAATTTCTTGAAAACCTCTAAGAACTTGCTGAACTGCTTTTCATCCTGATGTTTCTTGAGCCTTTGAGGAAAAGGCACCTTGACTGGAGGTATTGTAGCACAAGGTCTGGTCAATTTCTCCCCCTCTTCTTGACTTTCTGCCTCAGTGGGATGGCTAGATACTGTGTCCCCATTTGTCCTATTTACTGTATCATCTTCCTCTTGTGGTGTTTCTTGTCTTGGACTGGGCTCTAGCACTTTTCCGCTCCTTGTAGTTATGGCCTTGATATGCTCCTTAGGATTCGGAATGGTATCACTGGGCAAGGATCCCTGAGGTCTATCTGCCAACTGTCTCGCTATCTGCCCCACTTGAGTTTCCAACTTCCGAATCGATGCATCTTGATTTCTGAACCCGCTCCTGGTTTCCTCCATAAATGTTGCAGTTTTCTGAATGAACGCTGAGGTTTGAGTGGTCAATTTCTCTAGTGCACTCTCTAAAGAAGGACTCTTCTCATTGGGTTGAGGTTGTGAGGCATGACCTTGAGTTGTCTGCTGTGGGGACTGATATGAGTAGTTGGGTCTGTGGGAACCCCCTTGATTTCCTTGATTACCCCATGAGAAATTTGGGTGATTCCTCCACCCCGGATTATACGTAGGAGCATAAGGATTATTCTGAGGTCTGGGAGGATTTCCCATGTAGTTTACTTGCTCTTGAGACACTGGAGGTCCAAACATGTTGCCCGGACAATCTCCGTTTGCATGGCTCCCTGCACAAAAGTCACATACTGGTGGAGAGAAATTGACTGCATTCACGTTGACAGTCTCAAACTTCTTAGAAAGCTCAGCCACCTGTTGTGTCAATAGCTTGTTCTGGGCTAACAGTGCATCTAGTGTCCCGACTTCCATGACGCCTCTCTTGACTATGGATCTCTCTCCTTGACTCTGGTAGTCATTACAAGCCATCTTCTCAAATAAATCCCAGGCTTGCTCCGGAGTTTTATAATTTACAGCCCCTCCTGCTGCTGCATCAACATTCGCTTTTGTGTGAGGAAGCATACCATTGTAAAAACTCTGGACCTGGATCCAAAATTCGAACGAGTGATGTGGGCATCTCCTCAATATATCATTGTACCGCTCCCAAGCCTCACTCAATGATTCTCCATCTTGTTGGCGAAATGAAGTGATTTCTGTCCTCAACCTTGCTGATTTGGAAGGAGGGAAATATCGAGCTAGAAACTTGTTCACCAAATCTGACCAAGTGGTGATGCTGCCCCTTGGTTGAGAATCCAACCAGCTTCTGGCCTTGTCTCTCACAGAGAAAGGGAAAAGCCTGAGTCGAATTGCATCATCGCTCACCCCGTTCAGCTTCACCGTATCACAAATCTGCAGAAAGTTGGCTATGTGCCCATTTGGATCTTCTAGCACACTTCCACTGAACTGATTGTGCTGCACTAACTGAAGAAGAGCTGGTTTAAGTTCAAAATGATTGGCCTGAACAGGTGGTCCTGTTATACTCGCTCCACACCCTGCGGCTGTTGGGATAGAGTATTCCATGAGTGTTCGCGGTGGAGGGTTTTGTCCAACTCCATTGCCATTATTGTGCAGTGGAGGATTCTGGTTTTGTTCTGCCATAACTGTCTGATGTGCTTGTCTTGCTCCTCTGGTCTGCTTGCGAAGTCTTCTAGCTGTTCTCTCAATCTCAGGATCAAAAACTAATGAGCTGGAATCGAGAGTACCTCGCATACACCAAGATTAAAGTAGGATAAGCAATTGAGAGAAACAAATCAACAACAGATAAGCTATTTGAACCAGATTTACTAACAGAAAATTAAAAATCCAAATTAGGACCTAGTTGGTTACTATTAATATTGCTAATATACCGTTAATCCCCGGCAACGGCGCCAAAAACTTGATGGGACTTTTTCCGGCAAGTATACCGGGTCACACAAGTAATATAGTAGTGAGTAGAGTATCGTTCCCACGAGGATTAAGGCTAACAATTACCAATTTCACCAATAAAGATTCTATTCGGAAGGATTAATGATTTGGATTGAAGGCAGCCCTGGATTGAGCTGCTGCAATTAACTAAGTGACAACTAAATAGCAAAACTCCAACAATATCGTAAAAACTGTAAGAAATAATCTAAATGTGAGATTTGTAATAAGAATGAGAAAAGTTAGGGGTTGATTTCATTCACTTGCAATTCGATTTCCTCATAGACAAGGTAATCTTAGAAACAATATTGGGCTACTTATTTCAGTCACAATTCTTTTGTTGTTGGTTAATTTCCTTAAAGTGATTGAACCCAATTCCTTGGTGATACAATCCTCCCTATGCCAATTACTTGTCCAATTCCTTGATACAACTAATTAATCTAGGTGATTTGGTTCTAGGAAATTAATCTGATACCACCTAAACGAAGTTATCTATTCCTAGATTAACTCAATTTAGGATAGAATTTACAGGACACATTCGAATCTTACTATTCCTAGTATTGAAACGAATCTCTTGACCATTCAAATGGTAGCTAAGCATTTAAAGGCATTAAGAACAGCAAATTCCATTCAACAAACGAAGTTGTGCTAAAACAAGTTTATTCAATCTTGAAACTTCATTACAAATGAATTACATCAAACCCCTAACAATAAGAATTTAGCTACTCATACTTGAATTTAATAAAAACAAATCAGTATTCAACATTAGATGAAAAGAAGAGAAGAAGAAGAAACTCTATGACGATCCAGTCCCGATTGCTCCCCCTTGCTCTCTAGTTCTTCTGCTCTTTTTTTCCCAAGTACGGCCTCCTCTGCCATGCATCAGATTTCCCTTTTTATACTTGTGCAGGATTAGGTCATTTGGTCAAAAATAGCTCGAACACGGCCCTGACACGGCCGTGTTCCTTTTCTGGTCCTGGGCGTGTCACTTAAGTTACATTTCTGGTCATCGAACACGGGCTCTGACACGCCCGTGTTCCTTTCTGATCACGGCCGTGTCTCTCAGACATGGCCCGTGCTCTTCTTTGGCCTGGGCGTGTCTTGACTTTATAGCCTCTGGCTGTTCAACACGGCCCCTCACACGGCCGTGTTCTTCTCTTTTCTTGACCGTGTTTGCCCTTAGCCTGGGCCTTTGTTCTCTTGGACATTCTGCTTGATCAACACGGCCTTGGACACGGCCGTGTCTGTTCCTGTCTGAGGCCGTGTTTGTCCTTGAGCTTGAGCAGTAGCCTCTGGATGGTAGACACGGGGTACACACGGCCGTGTTACTGCCCGTGTCTAGCAGAAAACTTGGTAGCATGCTGCTGTCATTGCCATTTTCTCCATGAATTGCTGCCAAATTCTTCTCATTTCCAAATTACCCATCTTGGTACCTGTCAAAACCAATTCATGGATTAAACACCATGTTTATAGAGAATTTGCTTGCAATGCAGGTAAAAATTCAGTATTAAAACATGGATTATATAGTTCTAAAAGACAAGTATCATAAACTTGCTAATTATTCTATTTTTAAGAATTTTAGGTTGTCCTACTTCAGTATTAAAACATGGATTGTATAGTTCTAAAAGACAAGTATCAGTGAGAAATTATGTGAGTAATGTCACATTTTTCTCACAGATTTTTCGTCCGTGAAAAAAATCCCTGGCTAATAAACATTTTTCTTTTAGTGAGGGTAATCAACATACACTCCTAATTAGCATGCAATTCCTAAGCCAAACATCAATGAAAAAATCAAGAATTAAGCTCAAGAGTAAAACAAATCAAAGTCAAAACAAAGATAAAATAAATTGAGGATCATAACATGCAAATGGTTCTAAAAAAGAAGCAAGGACAGGAACTAACCCTAAAGCAGAATCAAGAAAGACAAAATAGCAAAGACAAAAAATAAAGCATAAAACAGGGGAAACTTGTAAAGAAAACTGGGAATGTATGTCAATGAGATTTGACTCCAAAATGTTACATGACATAGAAAAAAGTCTTAGGGTTCTAAAAAATAAAAAATCATATAAAAATGAGCTTCCTAACTCAAGTTATGGCCCAAAAACCAAACACTGCTAGAATCAACTAACAATTCCACAATGCAAAGAAAACAACCATTTTCAAATTAAAACTAGGAGCAAATGCGACATGTAAAATATATGAAATTTACATTCATCCAAGATATTCATCTCAGGGTTGTAAAAAAATAAAAACCATAGAATTTAAAGTTGTAAAACTCAAGTTATGGTCAAAAGACTGAATACTGTTAATGTTGGACTGACAGGTTCGAGAATGGCCATTTAAAAACCAAATTTAATAATCATTATCCCAAATGGCCAATTTGAATTCATGCATGACGAAAATCAAAAATTAAAACCCAAATAAGACCCAAAATTGAAAATGGAGACAAACGGTAAACATGATATGTCACAACGTAGCCAAGGGGTAGCCGCGACGCAAATGGTCGACCGAATTTAAGAAAAAGAAAAAGGAGTCGCCACCAATTGTTTAAGAAAATAGGGTACAATTGGAAACCCTTCTTATTTTATTATTTTTAAAGATATGCGTATTAAAGATTGGCTCGGGAGTCTATGTATGCGTGAGGAAGGTGTTAGGCACCCCACAACATCCGTCTAGAGACGGTTACCTTAAATTAGCTATATAAAGAATAAGATAAGATATGACCAAAAATGTATTTTATTTATTCTTAAAAAAAAAAAGTTACATTCACTAATCAAAGACAGAAAATAAATATGACATGCATGACTTCTAAAGGGTTCAAAATCCTTCCACCCATTTGTCACATATTATGTCCGTCGGGGTGACACTTATCTTTTTCTAGGTCAGATAAAAGAGACTCATCCCATATAAGACCGAGTCAGTCTTATCGTTCCATGATAAACAAATGGCCTATGGATTTTTGTAAACCCTAACCATAATCCCTAAATATTATGCAAATGTATGGCTTTACAAATTACAATACTATTCAAGAATGGGGAGAGGGGCATACAATGTTCAAAATTTAAATGGGAAAAAACATAAAATCAAACAAATGCTTTGATAAATTTCCGTATCTCATTCTTTCACCTGTCAAAGTCTCCAATCCACAAATCAAACATGTGAAGAGAAATACTCAAAGGAAAACACAGGTTAGCCAAATATATTCATGGAAATCAAAACAAATAATAAACAATTCAAATCTTTTATAGGAGAAGAATATACATGTCCTATTCACTTACATAAATAGCAAGGAAACCATATTTGGAAAATTAGACAAGAGAGAGATATGAGAAACCAAAATAAACCCAAACATGATGCAATTTCATATCAAATTCTTGAAATGAGTGTCACCGAATTCATGAAAAAGGTTTATATAAAAGCAAAGCAATGGGTGCTATGATTCTAGTGCATTTGACAGCATGCAATTTGGATGTCCCTAGCTCAAGGTAGAAGCAAACAAGTGATAAATGTCCAAAATGTGAAGTGCAGAAAACAGTGACAAAATTTAAATAAACATGGGGAATAGGGGAGAGGGAATTTTGCTTTGATATTTTGACAAAAGAAAGATACATGTTTCATGATTCTAACGAAATGAAAATAATGCCAAATGGAGCCTTGTAGCTCAGGTTGTAAAAAAAATATTGGCTACTGCCAGAGAAAAATCAATAGGCCTGATGAAGCAGAAAAATAGCTAACTTTGAATTCGAACTGGGAGCAGGGGAGACAATGAAAAAATCTGAAGATTATACCCAACAATGAAATGTATCTTATGGTTCTAATGAAACAAGAAACACTCAAATTGAAGATTTGTAGCTCCGCTTAGAGGAAAAGAACCGAGTACTGCCAGTGCTGACTGACAGACCCGAAAATTAAAGAAAGAAGACATGATTTTTGATGAACCATGACCACAATTCCATAATCATGGTTCAACTACAAAACCACAGCTTCAACAGCCTTTATTTGAATCAAAACAGCGAACCAATGAGCCTGATCAACAAGCAATTCAGCTCTCTAAAAGTGTCAATTCTCATTAAAACAGTGAGGTATTTGTTTCTCTAATATCAACAAGCAATTCAGCTCTCCAAAAGTGTCAATTCTCATTAAACAGTGAGGTATTTGTTTCTCTAACAGTGACACTTTCATGCTGAACAAATAACCCATTCATTTTAAAGCAAAACCAAAACAGTTCAAATAGTTCAAAAATAAATCCAAAAATAGTCATTGATTAATTCTCAAACAATACCCAACATAGTATAGCAAGTAGCCCAAAAAAAGGCTCAAAAAAAATGCAGAAAAGAGCATCCACCATGCTACATGTCACACTGAAAATTTACAACCACTTTACCTAGGGATCAAGCCTACCAAACATGGGATATATCACTCCTCAACTTTAATAAAATTTCTAGCAATAAGAACTCAAAATGCAGATTCCCAGCATCAAACAGAAACACAACTTCAAATTATTACATTAATCCAATAAACGTGGAGAATAGGGGAGAGGAAATTTTGCTTTGATATTTTGTCACAAGAAAGTACATTCATTTGTCAAGAGAATGCTCAAGGGTTGTAATGGGGTTTCAGGGATGTAAGATATGACTAATGAAAGAAAGGATATAAAGATCCAAACATTTGATGTTGGGACAACAATGAGAATCATGGTTTTGACAACTTGTGGTCTTCTAGTTTTTCATTTTCTTGTCACTTAGACTACCTTTCCTATTTCTCAACCATTTGGAATGAATACTTTGATTTATTCTCTATTTTGTTTTTCATTTATCTCTTTTTTTTTGAAAGAGTTTTTTTTCCCTCTGGAAGAATTTTTTTTTTCTTTTTTCTTTTAAAGAGCATTCCTCTCTTTTGTATTTCCTTTTCATTTTCACTCTCTCTTTGGCAAGTCCATTGACAATTCAAGGCATCTTTTGCAAGTTTATTCTTATTGTAGCCTAGGTATGTTTTTCATCAGGTGCGAGGAAAAAATTAAAGCTCAAAGTGGTTTGACAAGAGATATGATGTGTTTGGATAAAAGAAAGAAAATAATCATGTTTGGCATTCGAATGTTGTCATGAAAGCTTGTTGGAGTTCTACCCTAACTGTCACAATGTACCCGAGGGGTAGCTGCGACGTGAATGGTTGACCGAATTTAAGAAAAAAAAATAGGAGTCGCCACCAATTGTTTTAGAAAATATGGTATAATTGGAAACCCTTCTTATTTTATTATTTTTAAATATCTGCGTACCAAAGATTGGTTCGGGAGTCTGTGTATGCGTAGGGATGGTGTTAGGCACCGCACAGCATTCGTCTAGAGACGGTTACCCTAAATTAGCTATGCAAAGAATAAGACAAGATATGGCAAAAAATGTACTTTATTTATTCTTTTAAAAAAAAGTTACATTCACCAATCAAAGGCAGAAAATAAATATGACATGCATGACTTCTAAAGGGTTTAAAATCCTTCCACCCGTTCGTCACATATTGTGCCCATTGGGGTGACACTTATCTTTGTCTAGGTTAGATAAAAGAGACCCATCCCATATAAGACTGAGTCAGTCTTATCATTCCATGATAGACAAAGGGCCTATGGATTTTTGTAAACCCTAACCATAATCCCTAAATGTTATGCAAATGTATGGCTTTACAAATTACAATACTATTCAAGAATGGGGAGAGGGGCGTACAATGTTCAAAATTCAAATGGGGAAAAAACATAAAATCAAGCAAACACTTTGATAAATTTTCTTTTCTCTTATTCTTTCACCTGTCAAAGTCTCAAATCCACAAATCCACAAATCAAACATGTGAAGAGAAATACTCAAAGGATAACACGGGTTAGCCAAATATATTCATGGAAATCAAAACAAATAATCAACAATTGAAATCTTTTACAAGAGAAGAATATACATGTCCTATTCACTCACATAAATAGCAAGGAAACCATATTTGGAAAATTAGACAAGAGAAAGATATGAGAAACCAAAATAAACCCAAACATGATGCAATTTCATATCAAATTTTAGAAATGAGTATCACCGAATTCATGAAAAAGGTTTATATAAAAGCAAAGCTATGGGTGCTATGATTCTAGTGCATTTGACAGCATGCAATTTGAATGTCCCTAGCTCAAGGTAGAAGCAAACAAGTGATAAATGTCCAAAATATGACAGTGCAGAAAACAGTGATGAAATTTAAATAAACATGGGGAACAGGGGAGATGGAATTTTGCTTTGATATTTTGACACAAGAAAGATACATGTTTCATGATTCTAACGAAATGAAAATCATGCCAAATGGAGCCTTGTAGCTTAGGTTTTAAAAACAAACATTGACTGCTGCCAGAGAAAAATCAACAGGCTTGATGAAGCAGAAAAAAAGCCAACTTTGAATTCGAACTGGGAGCAGGGGAGACAATGAAAAAATCTGAAAATTATACCCAACAATGACATGTATCTTACGGTTCTAATGAAACAAGAAACACTCAAATTGAAGCTTTGTAGCTCTGCTTAAAGAACCGAATACTGCCAGTGCTGACTGACAGACCCGAAAATTAAAGAAAGAAGACATGATTTTTGATGAACCATGACCACAATTCCATAATCATGGTTCAACTACAAAACCACAGCTTCAACAGCCTTTATTTGAATCAAAACAGCGAACCACTGAGCCTAATCAACAAGCAATTCAGCTCTCCAAAAGTGTCAATTCTCATTAAAACATTGAGGTATTTGTTTCTCTAATAGTGACACTTTCATGTTGAACAAATAACCCATTCATTTTAAAGCAAAACCAAAACAGCTCAAATAGTGCAAAAATAGTCATTGATTAATACTCAAACAATACCCAACATAGTATAGAAAATAGCCCAAAAAAAGGCTAAAAAAAAAAATGCAGAAAACCAAACCAGAAAAGAGCATCCACCATGCTACCTGTCACACTGAAAATTTGCAACCACTTTGCCTAGGGATCAAGCCTACCAAACATGGGATATATCACTCCTCAACTTTAATAAAATTTCTAGCAATAAGAACTCAAAATGCAGATTCCCAACATCAAACAGAAAACACAACTTCAAATTATTCCATTAATCCAATAAACATGGGGAATAGGGGAGATGGAATTTTTCTTTGATATTTTGTCACAAGAAAGATACATGTTTCATGATTCTAACGAAATGAAAATCATGCCAAATGGAGCCTTGTAGCTCAGGTTGTAAAAACAAACATTGATTGCTGCTAGAGAAAAGTCAACAGGCCTGATGAAGCAGAAAAACAGCCAACTTTGAATTCGAACTGGGATCAGGGGAGACAATGAAAAAATATGAAAATTACACCCAATAAATACATACATCTTACGGTTCTATTGAGACCGACATCACTTAATTCGGAGCCCTGAAGCTCCGTCTAAAAAAAGAAAACCGACTGCTCCTATAGCTGTCTGACAGACTCGAAAATGGCTAAATTAAGTATTGTTTCCCTTTTTTTATGCCTTGAAGCAGTGTCACAAAACAACAAAATCAGCCAATAAGTACATGGTAACATTGATCCTCATCAAGTACTACTTTCAATCAACAATTAGCCAAGAATGCAATTATGGACATAAAAACAATCAACAACACCTATTCATCTAGAGAGCAAAAATTTGCAAGAAAATGCAACATTTATAACCCATACAAAACCAATTTACAGCCACATAAGTCACATTCCAAGTTTATCTTAAATTCTAGAACAATGCAGCAGCAATTTTCTTGAGCTAGGGTCAATACAGCTCAAAGGAAGCTAAGATAGAAGGATGAATATATCTCCAGCAAAGCATATAGAACTGAAACGAGAATCTAGTGTTTTGATAAAGAAAAATTTAGGCTGACAAATATCAAAAATAAAAGAACTCAGCCAAATAAATCTTAAATTTGGGGGTAAATGATTTCAAAGAAAAAGAGAGACCAAACCACCTATGGACCATCCCTTCTAACCACTACCAAGCAAACATACTTAGGAGAATGTAAAATGAAAAGGAAAATAATCAAAACAAAACCAATAACAAAAATAAAGAAATAGCAAGACAAATAAAAATGAAAAGTATAACCAAATAGCCAAAGAAATATAGCCAGCAAGAGATTTATAGAAAAATGAGATAAATTAATAAAAGAAAAGGAAGAAGAATGAAATCAGAACTGAAGTAGACCGAACATCAAAACTCTCCTACCCATNTGAAAGAATGAGGATAGAATATGTGATTTCTTCACCAAGCTCAAACTCCTTTGCCTTCTTTCCTCTGTCTCCCTTTCTATCTTGCTCTTTTTTTTTTTTTTTTTTTTTTTTTNCACCTCTGCTGAATGGGTTCTCTTTTCCCCTCTTGTATGTGTATTTCTTCTCTGCTCAAGCTTCTCTGCCCTCTCCTCTCAAAAAAATGAGTTTTTCTTCCTTCCTGGTTTCTCCCTTCTTCATGCGTATTTGCTCTTGCTTAGCTGAATGGGGTTTTTGGCTCTCTTCTCTCTATTTTCTGCTCTCACTTCTATTCTTTCTCTTGCTGAAAGGTTTTTGGCTTTCCTCTCACTATTTTTCCTGCTCACCCAAAAAATGGATCCCCTCTTGTTTCTCTTGTACGCATTAATCCTCCCCCTCCTAGGAAATTTCCCATCACCTTCCTATTTTCTTTTTCTTTTTTTTTTAATCTCCTCATTTAAAAAATTTTCACTCACTTTCCTATTTACTTTTGCTTCCCAAATTTGTCATTCCCTTTAAAATATCTCCATACCACATTTACTTATTTACTAATATATAAAAAATGCTTTAAATTTACAAAAATATAAAAAAAAT
>QAOA01003588.1:0-122258 GCA_003255065.1 Cercis canadensis | reverse complement strand
TTTTTTTTTTTTTTTTTACAGTTTTGACTATAATTTTAAATTTAAACACAAAATTTACAAAGTTTAAAAATAATTTTAGTATCACTCAGCTAAAAATTATTTAGTTTTTTTATACTTATTTGGTATTGTATAAAAAAAGCCAAAGATATTGGGTTTGTTTGATTTCAATTTTTAAAAATTATTTTTTATTTTTGAACAAAAAAAACTTGTTTGATATGGCTGTTTTTGTTTATATATTTTGAAAATTTATTCTCAAAATATTGTTTAAAAATAAGAAAATAAAAATAAGAGAAGACTATTTTCAAAAATAATTTTTAAAAATAAAAAAAGAAAAACAGAATCAAACACACTAATTATATCACTATACTCTTATTTTTTTTTTTTTTTTTGTAACCTACAAATGAGGGTCTAACTCCAACATTTAAATAGAGTCAAACTTATGATGAGTTATCCCTGCTTCAAGGGTCCCGTTGTCGAAACAGCCACATTGTAATTTTGTGTGAATGAGCGTTTTAAAACTCTTATTTTGTAAATGAGAGATCTTGAATACAAAACTCTCTTCTTGCAATAAAAATTTTGTGATCAACTGATTTACAGTTTACACTTCACTCCTAGTTTAGCTTGTTAGATAGGTGAGAATCTAAATAAGGCCGGATAGATTTACGATTTTAAATATTTCAAATAAATATTCATTATCAACAAGATATAAAAATATGCTTCATGTGATAATCTTTTTGGTTGTTGCTAGCAATGGTGTTACTTGAAAGGACAAAAGGTGAAATATGTTAGGAGAATGAGCCCCACAAGTGATGACAATTAATGTCCTTGGCCATAAAAGAAAATGGATTAGTGACACTGACAAATGCTGCTTTCTTGACCCTTGGAGTCAATTGCTACGATACTAGTACTATACTAGGGATGGATTGAGAATAGTGGGTGTAGTGGAAAACTGGAAAGTAGATAAACCTACTTTCGACTCAGTTTGGTATCATCCACGATACAAACAAGAAAGAGTTTCACCAGTTTCCCTCGAATGGAATAGGCAGTTAGGCTTTGTCAAAATCAAAATCAATGTATGACTCACCAATAAAGTTCAATTCTTTTTGTATTTATCAGTGATCAAAATTTAAACACAGGTACCTATATAATTGCTCAAAATCGTGATTAAAAAAATTGTGTAAATAGTTAACACTGTTTATTAAGAAAATGATATTTGATAAAAACAGTTATCCAGATTTGTTAACATGGATGGATGTGCGATTATAATAATTCTTAGATAAATATATTATTTTTATTAATTTATTTTGTCCAATAATTATCTATGACATATTTCTCTAGCTAGTTAAATAACAATTCTCTATTTGTTAAGCAATATCCAAAAATATTAGTATTACTTTGTAATTGGTTCATCCAACTCAGTGATTATGATGCAATGATACTAGTTGCATAGCAATCAGTGGATTAATGGACTCTCGTGAATTGATATCCTATTTGTTCGGAGTATCACATGTTTTATCCTATTTGTTCACAGGATCACATGTTTGCCCAACCATCCCAAAAGGAAATGGAATGAATAACGGGAAAGTCAATAATCAAATATTATAATGTTACTTTAATATTCCCTTAGAAAAAACTAGGTATTTTAATATAATTAGATACAAATAATCAAATATTAAATGTTATATGCATCCTACATTTCTTATTATCTTTTACCGCCACACCTTATGTTTAAATACACTTAACTTTTTTTTTCTTGAATCATCAACTTTAATTAAACATATAGTACTGAAATTGTCTTTGGAACTTATAAACTTCGTGTTCAAATCTAAAATCATAACAAAAAATACTAAAAAAGATTCAATTAAACATATAAATGTAAAATATAATAAACATTTAAGTGGTGAAACTAACATCATTATATATATTATAATTCTTGGAATCTGATTGAAGCTAGAAGGAATTTTTTTTTTTTTGTGGTAAGAAAAAGTTTGGGATAAGAAGATACTACTTTATTTCAAGGCTATTATAACAAGCTTCAGCGATAATTTATAGTGATATTTACAAATTACATATCAAAATAGAATTACTCGTACTGAAATTTGAACATTAGTTTTACAAATAAAATAATTTAATCATTACTCTCTGAACCAACCTATTAGAAGGTTAGTTGGTTGGTGGGTTTAGGTTCACGGTTGTAATGAAAGTGGGTTTTTATTTAATAATGATAACAAAAATGGGAGAGAACATGGTTTTAAATCATTGCTGCTTTTGCGGCTGAATTGCTGTACAACGCCATTCACGCATATCGTTTTCTTCTAGAGACGGCCCACACCGATTTGCAAGCCTGCACACTTGGTCAACACTAACCTTCATCAGCTGCTATTTAATTCGAGTTCAATATATTATTATACATTTTTTTTTATATTTTAGAAATCAATAATTAGAACTAAAAAAATTACTCAAAAAATAGAAATATAGTTTTTATATATTGATGATCAGTAATTAAATTTATGCCTCAAAACCAAAAATAAAAAATAAAAAAAGCATTAAAGTTACTCATAAACCATAATTTAACCCACCCATGTTAGCTAGTTGGCTATGCAAAATTGCAAGGCAACGAATTATGCTTCTCTCATATTGTGGATTTGAGCTTGAATTTACTGAGAAGCTACATAAAGAAACTCTTATGAATTGACTAAACTCCATAGAGATAAACTTGGTTAAATTAGTTCAATTAGAGATTGGATGACGTGAGAGTATTGTTGAAAGATGACCCAATATGGAAATTTGTAATTTTCAAATTAAATGTGAAGATGATAATTAATTAGATTTGTTCTAATTAATTATTTCAAAACTAATAAGGTTTGTAGGTCCTTAGTAGAAATACATTGATTCAGTGGAAAGGTATTGTACATATCTAGAGCTAATTAGGCTAAGTAGCATTCTAGATTTCTTTTTAGTCCATTGAAAATTACACAATAAGAGGATGGAATACTTAATGCTTGATTCTAGGTTTCTAGGTTTCTACCTCCCTTGATAAAATATTATTTATGAAGCATGTTTTTTTGGACTAGTAGATAGTATAGTGGACAACTTTGGCAAGTTGTTTTAGTCTTAGAGGTCAATGAATTGGACTTGCTGTCTATATATGCTATAGCATATAGTCACATGTGAGGTGAATAAGCGGCCCCAGCCATGACGGTTCACTATTAAACTCTCGACTCTCTCACTAGCAGCACCATATCTCTATATATAAATATATATATATATACACCAGCACCAGCACCAGCATCAGCGTGCTCCTCTTGGAAAATGGAAGATGATGCTTTTCAACTTTCCAACCTTTTTTCATTCTTTTCAACTTAATTAGCGTGATTCCTCAAGAGAAAGAGAGTGTCAAGATTTCAACATCCTCTTCTGTTGCTCTCTCTCCTAAGCACTGAGCTCTGCACCCCCACCCAGGTTGGCTTTCTTCTTCTTCTTCTTCTTCTTCTTCTTTTGTAATAATTTCCTTTTTTTTTTTCGCAATTATTGTGTTTTAGCCAGCTATGAATGATAGGTATTGAATATCCCTTTGAGCCAATGACCATAAACGGGGGCCAGGTAAATTTAAAGTGGGGTGGCAAGGATAAGGATGAAGGAGGAGCTAACGTCAGCAATTTGACCAAATTTTGGCTATTAAACGACATCGTTTTTTTCCATATATCTTGGCTTCAAATTTCTACCATGTAGTGCAATTTTAAACTCAAAATGCTTTATTAGAAGATTCTGTTAACATTTTTGTTTAATAAATTAAATAATTGGGCCTTGGATATTTTGTTTGAAAGTGTTATAAAATTATTTTAGTAAAAGAAATTGTGGGTATGGAGTTATGAAATATTGATGATTGAGTTTTTAAGAAATGCATGATGGCCTAATTTTTGAAATGGTTAATCTTTGTTGAGTAGATAGTAGGTGAGAGAAATGGTGGTGTTAACATATTCAAACGTGAGATGTTCGTCGAGAAAGGAAGTGTGTCATGTCACGTGTCCAATAATCCTATTGTTGGATACATAATACACGTCAAACTAGGAACACAGATTAACCAATACTATATATACTTTTATCTAATTTAAGGATTCTGTTACTCTTAACTCTATCCTCCGCTTCCCAATTCCATTATTTTTATCCATCTTCACCCTCTTGCAGGTTACTATAATCACTTGTTTGCTTCTCTGATCATTTACTCACAGAGTAACACGAAGGCTCAACAATGGGTGTCGGCGAATCCATGGAAAACATGGACAAGTATCCTGGCAAACTCACCGTCAAGGTGGTTTTCACCTGCGTTATGGCTGCCTCTGGTGGTTTAATCTTTGGTTATGATCATGGTGTTTCAGGTACATCCCTATCAATTTGATTGCATCTGGGATTTGTTTTGATGAAATTTCCCAAATGGGTTTTGATTTGTTTGAAATTTCTGTTCTGATTTTGTGGCGTAGGTGGCGTTACATCTATGGATTCCTTTCTGAAGCGATTCTTTCCATCTGTATATGAAAAGGAAACTCACTTGGCACATAACGCAAATCAATACTGCAAATTCAACAGCCAGATATTGACCTTCTTCACATCATCTCTTTATATAAGTGCTCTAGTTGCCAGTCTCTGCTCGTCGCCGATAACCCGGTTAATGGGAAGGAGAGCGACCATGTTTCTGGGTGGAATGTTCTTTGTCTCTGGTGCATTATTCAATGGTCTAGCCAATGGCATTTGGATGCTCATTCTTGGTCGCTTGTTGCTTGGTTTTGGCATTGGATGTGCCAATGCGGTAATCCCTCTGTTTCTTGTGACTCTGTTTTCATTTGTTTTTGTCATTTTGATTTTGGTTTCTTTGATTGCAGTCAGTGCCAATCTACGTCTCAGAAATGGCTCCTTATAAATACAGAGGAGCTCTTAACATGTGTTTCCAATTATCCATCGCAACAGGCATTTTTGTAGCCAATCTCTTCAATTACTACTTCGCCAAGATATTGAATGGTGAGGGATGGCGATTGAGCTTGGGGTTGGGAGCAGCTCCTGCTATCATTTTCATGATTGGTGCGTATTGTCTTCCGGAATCACCAAGCTCTCTGGTTGAACGTGGCAAGGTTGAGGAAGCCAAGAAACAACTAGTGCAAATTCGCGGTACTCCTAATGTTGAGGCAGAGCTAGATGACATAGTTGCTGCTAGTGAAGCCTCAAAACAAGTTAAACATCCTTGGAAGTCCTTCTTGAGTGAGAGAAAGTACAGGCCTCAGCTCACCTTTGCCTTATGCATTCCCTTCTTCCAGCAATTCACTGGCCTCAATGCCATCACATTCTATGCTCCTATCTTGTTCAGAACAATCGGCTTCGGAAGCAATGCTTCCCTCATGTCTGCTGTCATCATTGGCAGCTTTAAACCAGTTTCCACCTTGGTTTCAATTATGCTTGTTGATAAATTTGGAAGAAGAACTCTTTTCCTTGAAGGGGGTGCTCAAATGTTTGTTTGTCAGGTACCTATTTCACAACCCCTTTCTTTCAACTCTATTCTCAACAACCAAGACTTTTGTAAGTTTCTAATTAGTACAAGGTTGTCTGTTTCTTTGCCACAGATTATCATGACAATTGCAATTGGAAGTGCATTTGGAACAAGTGGGAACCCTGGTCACTTGCCCAGGTGGTATGCAGGAACTATTGTGGGTGTAATTTGTATATATGTTTCTGGTTATGCTTGGTCTTGGGGTCCATTAGGATGGTTGGTGCCCAGTGAAATTTTCCCTCTGGAGATTCGACCAGCTGCGCAAAGTGTCACAGTTGCTATCAACATGATCAGCACTTTCTGCATTGCGCAATTCTTCACAGCAATGCTTTGCCACTTCAAGTTTGGCTTGTTCATCTTCTTCGGGTGTTTCGTGGTGATCATGACCACATTCATCTACTTCTTACTACCAGAGACTAAGGGTGTCCCAATTGAGGAAATGTCCAGAGTGTGGAAGCAACATCCCTTCTGGAGAAAATTTGTGGAGCCAAACCAAGGCCTTGAAATGAGCAAAGGAGACTCTAAATCATAATTCATATGTTTGTCAATTTTGGTGCTGACTTCTTACGCCTAGATTTGATCTCTCTTGTGCTTCTGCAATCTGTTGGCATTACATTTAGAATCTTCTCACTTGTATATGCATAAGAAGTTTCATACATAAATCTAGGCATAAGAAGTTAATCAAGTTTCATACATAAACTTCTAAATGCAGAAGATTAGATCTAGCAACTATGGCACTGCAATCCAGTTTCATATGTAGAATCTATTGTGCTTTTGATTAGATGTAGAATAATATAATCAAGTTTCATACATGCTCTAGAACCTTTTGTGCAAAAGAAATTTGCAGTGAGTTTAATCTCAGATACTCTCCCACTTCAATTCTTCGCTACTAACGTTTCAGTTGAAAAAGAAATTTGATTAATTCCCACCCTCATTCCAAAGCAATTTCATTGCATACGCATTAAAGGTGAAGGTAACAAACAAAATAATCAAAAGGAACAGAATTTCTCATAGATTTGAAGTATGTTCTATGAATTTACAGGTTTATCTGCCTCAGTAAAACTGCAGTTTCTATAATTTCAAGGGGAAGTTGGAAACTCCAAGGAGACAGGAATTGAACTTAACACGAACGAGGAAACATGGGACACACGCCCCATACTACATAGAAGGACGCAAAATTTAAGGACATGACACTGGATATATATATATATATATATATATATATGTAGGTGTATTAAAAAGCTATATAAATATAAGTGTATTGTAGATATTTAAATTTAGCAATGCATAAATATAACAATTTTTATTATATTTTGCTACCATTTTTTTTTTAAGTTCACCCTTCTAGACATGTACAAATTTTAGTAAAAATTCTAAACTCTTTATTTTTTTTTTGTAATAATGTTATATTTTATGTGGTAATTTGCATAAATATAACAATTTATTTTCAATTGTTTTTTATTCTTTACTTTTTTTAAAAATTAAAAAATAGAATTTAATTTTTTAAATAAAGGTGATTCTAACATACCAACATAATAACCACTAATGTAAAAAAATATTTAATCTTGATCGTTAAAAAATAAAGGTTTAAATATATTACATGTCCTTATAATTTAGACAAATTTTGAATCAAGTCCCTATAATTTTTTTTTTCTTTTTGGGGTCCCTTATAATTTGATTTTTTTTTAATTGGATCCTTGCTATTACCCCCGATTATAATTTCATCAGTTTAGTGCTAACATAGGAAATTACTTGTCTATGTAGCAATAAAAGAAGTTGACGTAGTGTTAGAGTAGCACAAAAATTGTCATCTCATCAAATTTTGGCTATAAAAAGTACATAGAAAAGTTGATAAGGTGATAATTTTTGTGTCATTTTGGCTTTATGCCAATTTCTTTTATTATCGCATAAACATGTCGTTTGTCATGTCAGCACTAAACTGATGGATTTATGATCGAGGATGATACAGGGACTCAATTAAAAAAATTTAAAACTATAAAGATTACAAAAAAAAAAAATTATAGGAACTTGATTTAAAATTTATCTAAATTATATAGACTTCCAATATATTTAAACCAAAATTAAAAGATTTCTACATCTATAATAATTAATATTGTCAGGATAGACAAATAAATGTCCTTTAAATAGAAATGTTTATTTTTATGTATATTCTGCTCCACTAATAAATTTTTCGGATCGCGACCGACAATAATTGAGAAGGAGATAGAAAGAGGTTAACAAGGTGAAGCTAGATATTTTAAGCGGAAAAATGAATTGTCCCTTTTGAGGTTAACTAGGCATCACATCCTCATATTTCCATATCCCCATTATCCATTATCCAGCACAAGGTCACACGCTACCACTTCTGGACTTAACCCACCAATTAGCCCTTGAAGGTTTACCCATCACCATCCTTCTTACCCCTAAAAATCTCTCCAACCTTAAACCTCTGCTCTCTACCTCTCCCTTCACACCCAAAATGTTTAGTCATGTTTCCATCATAGTATGAAAAATGTATGCACCAATTGGTAGCTTTTGAGAAAATATCTTTCATTAATCAATATAATAAATGTAATTGAAAATAATGATGCGCACCCAACTAGTACTTAATTCAAAATAATGCAAGTTGGTTGAAGCTATGTATGTCGTCTTTATGCATGATGTCTCTCTCTGGCTCTGAGGCATAGAAAGTAGTTGAAGTGGCAGTCGCTATTGATTTTATTTAAAAGCAGCCCAACACTGAGGCTACTGCTCAATAGTCTCAACCTGAATCTGAAACCATGTCCACCACAGAGGAGAGCAAGGCAAGGCCTCACATCCTCATACTCCCATTCCCAGCACAAGGCCACATGCTACCACTTCTGGACTTGACCCACCAATTAGCCCTTCGAGCCTTACCCATCACCATTCTTGTTACCCCTAAAAATCTCTCCAACCTTAAACCTCTCCTTTCCACTCACCCACATACCATTCACACGTTAGTGCTACCTTTCCCTTCACACCCAAAATTGCCTGCTGGTGTAGAAAACGTGAGTGAAGTGGGCGTCACTGGAACCATCCCCTTTATGAGTGCTCTCTCTAAACTCAAGGAGCCAATTATTGAGTGGTTCAAGTCCCACCCATCACCCCCTGTTGCCATCATCTCTGATCTCTTCCTTGGGTGGACCCACCAACTTGGCCAGCATCTAGGCATCCCAAGAATTGCTTTCAATGGCTGTGCTGCCTTCTCAACTTGTGTTGCCAAACATCAGTATGAAAATCTACAAGCTGTTAAGTCTTCAAGAGTCATCGAGTTTTCGGATATACCCGGCTCGCCAACGTTTAAGGAGGAACATTTGCCTTCCACTTTTCACCACAATGGGGAATCGGATCCTGATAAAGAATTTTTCAAGGAATGTTCAATTGCAAATACTATGAGTTGGGGTTGTGTTTTGAATACCTTCGAAGCCTTGGAAGGACCTTATTTGGATTACTTGAGGCAAAAACTATTGGGGCACCCACGGGTTTTTGGGTTAGGCCCATTGAGTTTGAGATCCATTGGTAATGGCATGGATCGGGGTGATGTGGATCCGGAGTTGAAATGCCATGTGTTTAAGTGGCTGGATCAGTGTGAAGATGAGTCTGTCTTATATGTATGCTTTGGGAGTCAAAAGATGCTTAAGAGAGAACAAATGGAGGCCTTGGCAAATGGGTTGGAGCAATCCAAGACCCGATTCATATGGGTGGTGAAAGTGGGCACGACCCAACAGCAGGACAATGGGTATGGGATTGTCCCTGATGGGTTTGAAGATCGGGTCGCCGGGCGAGGTTTGGTGATAAAGGGTTGGGCACCACAAGTGCCAATCTTGAAGCACCAAGCTGTGGGTGGGTTTCTATGTTACTGTGGGTGGAACTCTTTGATGGAAGGTATAGTGGGTGGCGTTATGATTCTAGGGTGGCCCATGGAAGCTGAACAATTTGTTAATGCAAAGTTGGTTGAGGATCTGGGTGTTGCAGTGAGAGTGTGTGAGGGTCCAGACACAATACCCGACCCGAACAAGTTGAGTCGGGCTATTATTGAGTCATGTAGTGAGAATAGTGGTCAAAAAGCGAAAACAAAAGCCTTGAGAGATGAGGCGATTAAAGCTATGAGCAATGAGGGAAGTTCCTCTAAGGAGTTTGATAGGCTACTTAAAGAGTTGACCCAATTGCATATAAGAGAGGGTTGATGGTTTGTTTTCTTTTCTTTTAGGGCATGCTTTATATTTCATATCCAAAATAAAAATAAAACACGTGATCATGTCTATTCTATGTAGTTTAGGATTTGAGAAGTTAATGACATCTCTCTCATCTTGGATTCCCTGTATTTTGTCTTGTGTTTGATGAAGCCCGTGAAGGCAATATATTCCTATGTAATCAAAAAAACAAAGTTGAGCATGCGCTGTGTACAGTGGCTGATTGGCTGGTGGCACTTTTAGTAAAGATGTTTCATTCATTAATCTTATATAATCGTGGACGATTGTCAGCCTTATTTGTTTTTATTATTAATTTTAAATCTGAAAATATATTTTGGGTAAGTGATGTTTTATTGACCAAGACCAGCCAAGTGTAGCACTGTCTGTACAAAGTCATGGAATACTTTGTCCTTCACTCCCATCCAGTCTTCTTCTTTTGGCGTGGAAGCCAACTCCTGTCTGCACAGAAGATGCATTGCTGTCTTCTTTGATTGGTAGAAAAAAATCTAAGTACCAATTCCCATTTCTTCATTCTTGAAATTAACTCTGCAGCTAGCTAGCTACCCTTTCACTTCCACTTTCAGTTTGACCACCATGTCTGCTACTGGCACTGAGAAAAGCAACGCAGGGCCTCACATCCTCATATTCCCCTACCCAGCACAAGGCCACATGCTACCCATTCTCGATTTGACCCACCAATTAGTCCTTAAAGGCTTCTCCATCACCATCATCGTCACCCCCAAAAATCTCTCCAACCTAAATTCTCTCCTCTCCACCCACCCAACGTCCATTCAAACACTTGTTCTCCCCTTCCCTTCACACCCCAAATTGCCCCCTGGTGTAGAAAACATCAGAGAAATCGGTAACGCCGGAAACTATCCCATCATCAACGCCTTGTCAAAACTCCAGGATTCGATTATCCACTGGTTCAAGTCCCATCCATCTCCTCCTGTTGCCATCGTCTCCGATTTCTTCCTCGGATGGACCCTGCAACTCACCCACCATCTGGGTATCCCAAGAATCGTTTTTTACTCCTCTGGTGCCTTCTTGACTGCTGTTAACAACCATTGCTGGCTAAATTCACAAGCTGTTCGCGGTATGAAGCTCGTACAATTTTCGGATCTACCCGGGTCGCCGTTGATCAAGGAGGAGCATCTGCCTTCTCTTTTTCGCCACTACCGGGAATCCGATCCGGATTCGGAATTTGTGAAAGAGTGTATGTTGGGAAATATCAAGAGCTGGGGTTGCGTTTTCAATAGCTTTGCTGCCGTGGAGGGTCCCTTTTTGGATTGCTTGAAGGGAACATTGGGGCACACCCGGGTTTTCGGGGTTGGCCCATTGAGTTTGATTGGGGTTAACAATGGTGTGGGTCGAGGCAACCCGGATTTAGAGTCCAATTCCAAGGTGTTTACGTGGCTGGACGAGTGCCCAGATGGGTCTGTTTTGTATGTGTGCTTTGGGAGTCAGAAGTTTCTGAAAAGAGAACAGATGGAGGCCTTGGCAGCTGGGTTGGAGCAATCCGAGACCCGATTCATATGGGTGGTGAAAGTGGGTACAGGTACTGCCCAACAAGCGGAGGACGGATTCCTGGATGGGTTTGAGAATCGGGTTGGTGGGCGGGGTTTGGTAATAAAGGGTTGGGCTCCACAAGTATCAATTTTGAATCACCAAGCTGTAGGTGGGTTTTTAAGTCACTGTGGGTGGAATTCGGTGTTAGAAGGTATAGTAAGTGGGGTTATGTATTTGGGTTGGCCTATGGAGGCTGATCAATTTGTGAATGCAAAATTGTTGGTGGAGAACATGGGTGTTGCAGTGTGTGTGTGTGAAGGGGCGGACTCAGTACCCGACCCTGATGAATTGGGTCGGGTTATAAGAGAGTCGATGAGTGGGGATAGTCCTCAAAAAGTGAAAGCAAAGGAGTTGAGTGATGAAGCCACTAAAGCAGTGAGTCATGAGGGGAGCTCCTCCAAGGAGTTGGATGAGATTGTGAAGGCATTAGCACAACTTTGAAACAAAAACAAACAAAACAAAATGGAGGTGTCAATCTATTTTGTCCTTTGATCAATCAAAGATGCTCTGTTTTTTTCGCAATTATTGCCCTTGTATGAAATTATCTACTGTGTTATGTTTTGTTTTAGTGATTAAGCATGTAAAAAAAGAACAAGATTTGAACTTGTCAATATTGGACACTTGTTGGATGGATTAGGCAAAGTTGAAGACAAGAAATCAAAGCATGAGGTATGGTGGTGAAAGTCAGCATCAAGTAAATGGAAATATCTACTTTCTCATCTTAATTACCTGCTAAACCTATGGCCGGACTTAATTTTGGCTTTCAATGCAACCCAATCTAGCATTAGGTACACATTAAATTTTTTTTTTTTGGGTGTGTGTAAACGCATGCACCCAAATGAACACTACCTTTTAATTAATTGGGTACTTTGCAGTCCTTTACACCAATCTCGCATGAGGTTTCAGTGTTGTGACCTTTCTATCGAATAAAACAACTGAATCACAATATTATTTTTAAAAAAGAGAAAGNATATTATTTTTGAAAAAGAGAAAGAAGTTTATTTTTTTTTATTTTTTATTTGAAAGATATATATTATATTATTAAATATATTCACTTTATTAATAAAAGACAAATTTTCATTCATTTCCCCTTCTCAATAATTATATTAGTGTCAACGTGGGTGATATTATTGCATTAGACGTAGAATGCAGGTCAATGGTGGGTGTCTTGGGGATGAAAACCCAATAATGGATTGACGTTTTAAGTATTTGGTTCAAAGTATTGGTCTAAATCCTAAATGGAATAACACAACCTAATCTAATCTCCAACATGCATGGCCTAATGTGGAAGGTTATGATAAGAGTCAGAGGACCATTTGAACCAGATTCTTGTGGCTTTCTTTTGGGAACAATGAACAAGGGGGAAGACTCACAAATTACAAGTTTACATTACCAAATATAACCCAATGTGTAATTATTCAACATACATTATATGTGACCCAATAATGGATTCGCGTTTTCAGTATTTGGTCCAAATCCTAAATGGAGTGACACAACCTAATCTAATATCATGAATGCATGGCCAAACGTGGAAGGTTATGATAAGACTATTTCAACCAGATTCTTCTGCCTTTCTTTTTGGAAGAATGACCATGGGAGAGGACTCAAGTTACAAAATTCATTGATCACTAAGAATAATACAAATCAAGTATCAACGACACATAAATCTAATCAACTATATTTCCAAATAAATTCACAAGTACAAAAGATAAGAATCTGTATACCACATATTCAATTGATTTATTACTCTATTCTTTCAGAGTCTTTACATTTCGGCAAGCCTTCAGACGTGATTTCTGTTTCCTTTTGATTTCTATTGTTTTCTGTTCACATGTGGTGACACTATAAAACCCAAGGCTTTGGTGTAGTTGTTCGGTAACCACTAGAGCACGGAAGCAAGTTTCCATCTGCAGCTTCCTTCCCCAAGAGAGTATCCTAAAGGGTCTGGTTTGTTAAACACTCACTTTGGCTTCTCACAGACTGCAATTATCTCAGAAATGGCTACCAATTATCTCACCCTTCGCTTTCTGTTTAATTTTTCTCTTACCCCTAGCATCAGCATTGAACCCCAATCACCGAGAACACTCTCAAAAACACATTTCAGCCATGTATGCTTTTGGTGATTCCCTGCTTGACAGTGGGAACAACAACCATATTCCCACAAACGCAAAAGCAAATTTTCTTCCTTATGGCATAGATTTTGGTGGAAAACCTACTGGTCGATGCACTAATGGGAAAACCATGGTTGATTACATTGGTGAGACACCCTTTTCAATTCCACTACAATACCATTTCCATTAACCTTCTCTTCTCCACATCAATGACAGTTCATTCTGACACAAATTTCTGATGTGAACACCAATTAATCAATATGTCGTGCTTTATGCAGCTATACTTCTTGGGCTACCCTTTGTCCCTCCCTACTTGGGTCTTTCAGATCATCAAAGGGACAAAATCACAACAGGCATAAACTATGCATCTGCTGATTCTGGCATTCTCCCTGAGACTAATGTAAGAAATCATGTCTTAAATAATTTATTCATTTACTACGGATTATGATAAGCTATCAGCTAAACTTTCTATGTATTCTGCAATGATATTTGTTTTTTGTATTTTATATGCCCTATTTGCAGCCATCATGTTTGACATTGGACATCCAAATAAAGCTATTCAAGCGGACTGTTGAGAATAATTTACCAAAGATGTTCAAGAACCAAGCACAATTGGAGAGGCATCTGTCTGAATCCTTGTTTGTTGTCAATACTGGGGTCAATGACTATGGCCAGAATTTTCAGAGAGCCTCCCAGAACCCTGGCAGCTTTGCTTTGCACCTGCTAAATGAATTCTCTATACGCTTGCAGGTAACACTTTTGTTAGTCTTGGGAGTCATTTTAAAGAATTCTAGTGTCAAATATACAACACTTTAGTTATTACAATAATGTGATTGTGCATGTGCAGACCTTGAATTTCACATGTACATAATTGTGAGGACACAAGTACACAAGCTTTTGAGCAGACTTATGATGTTCAATGGTAGTAAACATACCAAATAGATTAACAAATAATTTTTCCATTAAGGTACATAATACTGATCAATCACTATCAATTGATTTATAGAATCTAATGTTAGAGAAATTTAGCCCATATATATTGTCATACTTGACAAAGAAAGGCCCATTATTCCACAAATCTTGCAAGAAAATCAATGCTTTCATATCACCACACTTCCATACGATTTTCTCTTTGCTAGATTTTAGGCAGTTTGTTTCACGTTGGCATGTGAGTACCCAGAGAATAAAGTCAACTTTAATATCTCAAACAAACTAATCATATTCCAAGAACATACTTATAAACTATTCTGATTTATTTTCACTTTATTTTTGGCAGAGACTATATAGCTTAGGAGCAAGAAATTTTTTTGTCAACAATATTCCTCCAGCAGGGTGCATTCCATCAAGTTCTGGTCGCATGAGACCAAGAGGAAAATGCGATCAGAAGACAAACAGGATGATTGTTTTTTATAATAGGAGGCTGCCCACTGTGCTTCATCAGCTGAAGTCCCAGCTTCCTGGCTTTGTCTTTGTACATTCAGATCTTTACAAGTTCCTTCTAGAGATGAGGGCAAATGCAAACAAATATGGTAAGTACCCAACATATCAAGCAATAACTGAAAAGCTTGTGCTGGAACATTTGAGCTAATATAATAAAAAAAATGCTTGCCTTTGCAGGAATATTGGATACATGGAAACCTTGCTGCCCTAATAACGTTGATGGAGATCTTGCTTGCCATCCGAATAGTGTTCCATGTGAAGACAGAAACACTCATCTCTTCTTTGATAAACACCATAGTCAGATAACAAACCACATTTATGTAAGGCATTGCTTCAGTGAGTCAACTATTTGCAGGCCCTTGAGTCTTAAGCAGTTTGTGGAGGCCTAGCTCTGAGTCACGTGGATGCTTTATTTTAACAAATTGAAATAATGGATCAATAGTAACATAATATAAAGCTTATGTTCTCTGAAAATTACCATGAAAATGCAGGGCCAATGATTGAACTTCACTAGATAAGGCTCCCCATTTACGGTACTAAGGCATGACACTAAACAATTACATGGCAAAACTAATTGATTATTACAACTTAGAGAAATAGACTACTAGCTACGATTTCTACAAGGTCTGAAGAGCAGAAATTTCCTGGAAAACCAAAAAACAGAATTCAAAGGGGCAAAATATAATAGAGCAAGAAAATTACCATTTATGATTTAACCAGGTCCTTATGCCTGTAAACATGGTGAACTAGATGCTTACAACCATCAAACCTGCATAAATTCCCAGAAGAGGCAATTTAAACCCCAGTCTTTCTGTAAGACAATTGCAACTGTTCTAATCCCCAAAACTTAAGGACATTGAAAGCAAAAATTTGCTCCATAAAACTTACCTGTAGAAAATCAGATTTGGCTTGCGTCATTGAGGGAGACTTTAAACTTGAGAGAAAATACGATTAGAGTACAAAGGAATGCATTTAACCATCTCAAAGACTAATCAGGAAGTAAACCAGTTTTAATCATCTCAGCAAGTAATTCTGAAACTGAACCCTGATCATCACTTTCAAGGAATGCCTTTAGCATCATTTTGCAAATTTCTTCATCAGGATGAATTCCATCAGATAACATCATACAAAAGAAATACTTTGCTTTAGTAACAAAATGCCTTTTGCATAATCTATTGATTACAGCACTATAATCACTGATTGAGACTGGAAATCCCTTTTCAACCATTTTATGAAAGAATAGTACTGCCCTGCCTACATCCCCTTTAGCACAATGTGCTTTGATCATTGTGGTGTAAGCAACTTTGGTCAAACAGACACTTTGATCTTCAAGAGAGACTAGTAGTCTATCAGCACGTGCTAGATCACCATTAATGCACAAACCATTGATCAACACATTATATGTTGCAGGAGTAGGCTCCAGTTTATGCATTAGCATCTCATCAAGCAATTGAAAAGCCTTCTTAATGTGGTGAGCTTTGCAGAAACAATGGATGATGGTATTGTATGTAATTTGATCTGGATGTAAACCCTTAGAATACATATCATTAAGCACCTGGAGGGATTCGTGCAGCCTCCAATGTTTGCAAAGTCCTTTGATAACTACAGTATAAGTGATATGAGTCGGTTCTACAGCTTTTGCTTCCATCTCTTGGAGCAATACAAGCATGCCTAGCATATTTCCCTCTTCACATAATGCATTCATAAGAATGGTATATGTTACTGCACTTGGCAAAATTCCATGCAGCTTGATGATTTCAAACAACCGTCTAGCCTCATCTTGGTTTCTGTTCTTGCAGAATCCATAAATTAAAGAATTGAAAGTAACAATAGTAGGACCAATTCCTTTCTCAATAACTCTTTTGTACAACTGTACAGCCTCCCCCATCTTACCAACCTTAACATATCTGTCAATCATTATATTATAAAACACTATATTTTCAGGCATACTGCTTGTTAGCATATCGAAATATTTTCTTGCCTCACTCATTGTTCCATTTTCACACATTGCCAACAAGAAAGAACTGTGGGTAAAAGAATTTGGAAATATTCTATTTATGCACATTTCCTTGTATAATTGTAAAGCTGTTTGGATTTCTCCAAGCTTGCAGAGCCCATGGATTAGGATAGAATATGTTATGAGATCTGGTTTCAGGCCTAAAGCTTCCATCCCATGGAGTAACCTTAGTGCTTCATTAACACGTCCACTTTTGCACAAACTACTAAGCAATACACTGTATGAAATGAGACTCAACTCACAACCACGAGAAAGCATCTCCTCCAGCAACTTCAAGCCTTCCTCAACATTGCCCATCCGGCAATGACCACATATTAGTAATGTATATGTAACAACATCTGGGTTTAACCCTTCCAGCATCATTTCCTGAATGAGCTGCCAAGCTCCACTCATTAAGCCAAGTAGAAGAAATCCTTTGACAAGAATGTTGTAGGTTATTATATCTGGCTGTAGCCCTTGCTTCTCCATTTCTTCTCTGAAATCTAGAGCTTCGTTCATGGAACCAGCTATACAAAGTCCATGAATTAGAATATTGTAACTATATGCATCAGGAAGTAGACCTTGCTTGAACATTATACAGAAAAAAGATTTTGCTACATCTACAAAACCCAATTTACAGAATCTTGACATAATGGTATTGAAGGAAACAACGGAAGGGCCGAGTCCTTTCCCCTTGGGCTTCCGCAAAAATAAAACTGCATCTTGAAGCTCAGCTTGTTCACATAGACCATCTATGAGTATGGAGTTAGTCCACTCATTTTCAGGAGTCCCACTATCTCTAATTTCATTATATACATCCCACATCATATCAGTGTGCCTTAAATTGTACAACAAGCTGTTATAGGTTGGTATTGAAGCTCGCAAACTTAAGTCTTTCATATAGGCCAGAACAAGGAGGGCATCATGAACCATCTCATATCTTGAATAAGCAAAAGCCAATGTATCCCATACCACATTAGTTGAGTCCCACTCCCTGAAGTTGTTTGAGAGCAGCTCACAAAGCAAGAGTGCAGAACCAGAACCTACCAGAAATCATAAGAACCCTATAAACCAGAAAAGCATAAAATAGTATATAAAATTTGAATGAAATATGCGTAATAGTATTGATAGAAAATAGAAAAGCTATAATATTTTTTGTATTGAGCTAAAAGTGAAAGCTATAATATTATTTCATCCAAACAAAAACAATTGTAACGTGTGGTTTTTGCACCAGGGTTCAATAAAAGTTAGACAGTTAATTTGCTGAATTGACACCAACTAGTTCCTTAGTTACCTTTTTGAGTTCATATTAAATATTAATAGCCTGTCATCAGTTGAGTTCAGATTTCTGACACAAAATTGTGCTCAGCTCAGCCAGATTCTAAATTTATCTTACCTAAAACACTAATTCATAATATTTAATATCGCACTTACGCTCTTAGAAATCAAACACAAGCCTTCCCAAAAGAAATTTCATAAATTATACCTTCCTGTTCCAGCATTTGATTTATAACCAATTGCAAGTCCTTGAACCGCCTTTTGCTCGCAAAAATATGAGCAACAACGAATTGGGTATCCCTGGAATGCCTAAACCCACATTCATTCCTCAAAATATCAAAGAAAACCAGTGCAGAATCCGAGTTCTCTCTCCTCAAATTATCGACAATTTGATCCACCTGAGCTTGATTCAACGTCGAAAAAAGGGTAAAAAAATAATTCCCACCAAGGAAATTTCTGAAACCGAAATTCTTCAAACCAGTAAGAATTTCACGAACTGGGTCAGCGGGGGTAGGAACAATGGAGGCAGTGACAGGCTCCTCCTCTAGCTTCGCAATAGAAACATTGAACTTTGTGAAAATGGGCATAATGAGAGGACAAAGACTTCGAATTTTTCGCGGAAAATGGTAGGGTGTCCATTGGCGGATGCGGTTGAGCATGGAATAGACGCTAAGGTGTAAGAAAAGGACCCTCCAATTTTCCTAGAAAATATGAATGACAAGGGAGAGAGAAAATCATTGATGGATTCTTAAGAAAAATCTTTCCTTTTCCGGTAAATGTCGGGTTTAAAGGTTAAATGATGAGGAATGAGAAGAAAGATGGGGGTTTCAGACGGCGGAGAGACGTTGATTTTCGCGGCAAATTTTATGGTTTCAGAGAAAGGAAAAAAAATTTGCCGCCATGGCGCGGTGGCTAAAGAGACTAACGCACTATTTTCACATTGTTCATACATACACTATTTAACACTAACACCGACAGCATGAGGTTGATTTCTAAGCTACCCTAGGCTGTAAGAGCTGCCCACCCCCTCAAAGAGTTTTGGTGATATTCACGATTTTTTTTTTTTATTTGGTATCCACGATTTTGTAAGTGTGAAAATCTTGAAAAATCAACTTACATACATGACAGTTAATAAAATTTGAATCTAATTATGTTAAAAAATTATTATTTTGTGATATTTTAAAAATATTTTTTAGTATTTTTTTATATCACTCTATTTATACATGTTATCATAAATTAATTATTCTCTTAATTAATTTAATTTTTGCTATCTTTATAATGACATCAAATTTAGAATATAAATTTCATTAGAATCCCTCCAATTAGAAGTATAGGTAGCACTATTTCCTCTAAAAGAATAATAACTTAGCATTTACTCTAAATTTAATTAAATTTACTTAACTTTTAACTAAATCAATTTAAGCTTTTAAGTTTTATGTATGGCTCATTTGGGCAATCCAAGGAGAGTAGGTTTTGGAGGTCTTATTCGAAATAGCCAGGGGTTGTGGCTTGGGGGCTTCTGTGGGTATATTGGTGCTGGAACCAACATCAAAGCAGAACTCATGGCTCTTAGGAATGGCTTGCAAGCCTACTGGGACAAAGGTTTTATGAACTTGATCTGCGAAACAGACTCCCTAGAGGCAATTCATTTGATAAAAAATACAGATGTCAACTTCCATATTTATGGGTGCATCTTAAGTGACATCAGACATCTAATGAGAAGACGTTGGCATCTGGAGGTGAAGCGTGTGATGAGAGAAGCTAATCAAGGAGCAGATTTCATGGCAAAGAAAGGAGCGTAGGGGAATGAAGGGTGGTCTTTTTATGACTAGTTTCTTCTTAAGGTGGTGTTTGGTACCAGTTATCTTTTAAGATTCCTGGAAAAGGAAGGTGAAAATAAAACTTTCTCACGTTTGGTGCAAGAGATACAAAATTATTCTTGGGAATAAAAGATACCCGAAAATGAAATTTACACACAAAATAAGAATAAAACTTACCCACCTCTTGAGGTGGGAATCCAACTTTTTGGGGAATGAAGATACCAGCACTAAGCGCTGGGCTCGCATCCCCTAGCGCAGGGAATTTTTTTCTCTGTCGCGCTTGCGCACCCTTCTCTCCCTCCTTGCTTTCATTTCTACTCTTCTTCCTCCAACCATCGCTTGAAACCGTTCTACAGAAACACACGAACATGAGGACCAAACCTTTCCTTTTGATTTTGAATTCCAGAGAAATTTCAGCCAATGAAATTGGGATCCAGAGAATTAGAAAATCATAAAGGAAAGTAAAGGTCTCTTTGTGGTGGTTCATGAAGGTCTTGTGTTGACTTTTGAGGAGGAGGTGTGGATCATGAACCAACGAAAGCAAGGGCGGAAAAGCAAAAATGGATCTTATCAGAATGAAAAACATAGTCGAAGGCAATTGTTCAAAGAAATAATTTCTTTTAGCCTGATGAATATTGTGCTTACAACAAATCCCATAAATGCCATCTGAATATTTGATCAATATGTCTTTCTTCTGAATATCCCACAAATAATTTCTTGAATGGAATTATGGAAGTAGCAGCCCATTGTGTCCTCTGCATATGAATCTCTCTGTTGAAAAGCAAGGGCCAAAATCGAAAAGAAAATGAATCCCATTAAAATTAAAATTAATATATATAAAACTGATAAGCAAGGGAGGTGGTAATGAGATATTGAGGTGGCCTGTGAAATTTGGTACGATTTGAAGCTATTGTTTGTGGCATGGTTGGTTCTACCACAATTCAAAGGGGCAAGGGCTGAGAGAGAGAAAGAGGGGAGGGAGAGAAAGGGAGGATATTATTCCCAAGAAAGTTGAGTGTTAACCAAACATGGGAATATCAACTTTTCTAGTAATCTCATTCCTGGGAATAGGATTCCCAAGAAAGTAAGGATTTTCAGACAAATTGATAATTAATACCAAACACCACCTAAAGTTCTGGTAATTTTGTTGGCATATAGGATAGTTGTTGCCTTCCCTAGACTATAGTTTTTCATTTTTTCACTCTTGTAACCAAAAAAAAAATGATACTATTACCTTAACAAGTGAGGTTGTGTGACATACACTATTATGTAATAAATATTTCTTTCTATTGTAATATATTGTTAATAATCAAAAAGTATTTATTGCATATTAATTAACTTTCACACTATTTTATATTAGTGAGTTGGCAAATTTTAAGTTATATAAAAAATATTAAGTAATTTAGTTAAATTTAAATTATAACAACTTTATGTATATATTATTACTCTTATCAATAAGTAGGCTCACATGCACACCAAATAACTTCTCACTTTATCGCATGGGCATAAATAGCAGAATCTAAAAGTAGCTAAACTTATCCATATTTCTACTTATGTGACGAAGAATAAATTATTATACAAATAATCATTTCTCCTCTATAAATCAACATTATTCTAGTGGAATTGGAAAATGATGTGTTAGTGGACCATTCTTTTGAATCTAATTTTGTGTTTTTGTGAAAGACCTTGACCCAAGTCATGTAAGCAATTGCTTGGCACGTTGTTTGGAAACAAAGGGATCTCAGTGACATGAGTAGTAGGGAATTGGAAAATGATGTGTTAGTGGACCATTCCTTTGAATTTAATTTTGTGTTTTTGTGAAAGACCTTGACCCAAGTCATGTAAGCAATTGCTTGGTACGTTGTTTGGAAACAAAGGGATCTCAGTGACATGAGTAGTAGGGTAAGGAAGCTACTTCTTACCCTACTACTACTACCATAAGTGTAAGTTCAAAGAGAAACATGTAGAAATTTCTTCTCATAAAAGTTGAATTTTCACACAATCAAATTGGCATAGTTCCTTCCAAGATTCCCTTTGACCTGGCCCTATTAAATTTGATACCAAGGCTACTAGTTTGGTTTTTCTTTCGCTTAGAAATATTTTGGATTTAGCAAAATTGGAAGGTAAAGGGAAATGTTAAAGACAATGATGAACAAACACCTTTTGCAATTTAATGTAGCTTCATCTTCTCATTATAACACATTGTACACCGAGAGAACCGTGTTTGCTAGGATTTAATTCCTTCAAGAAAAATTCAGCGTAGCATCAAGTATCAAAATTCCTACAACTAAGACACCCTCTTAAGTTGAAGTCAAAGGGAAAATAAGAGAGCAAAAGAGAGAAGAAGAAGAAAAGAAGTACTAGAAATTCAGTAACATTCAGTGTCCACTGGTGCTTTTTGATGATCAACCTCAGAATTATGATCAAATCTTGGCGAATGCTTCCTTCATTTTCCTAATGAAATCCTCACATTTATTATTCAACTCCTCTGTTTCCTCTGCATCATGCTCACCTTCATCAATGATTGAAAAGCCATTTCTCTCTTCTTCTTCACCCTCTTGTGTCTCTGAAACTCCATCTTCTTGTCCTACTGTTACCAATTTCTTCTCTTCTTTTTCTTCTTCTTCTTCTGGGTATTCAATTTTGACACCATTTTCGTGTGAAATAGGTGCTCTAGTGTCTAATACCTTCAATTCTGACCTGCCAAATTCTGGGTTATCCACGGCAGGTTCTTTGCTTTGGTTAGCAGTTGGTGAAAAGCCATCAATGAGACCAGAACTCTTGACTATAAAAACCACAAGTCCATTGCAGAGCAGGAACATATAGCTCTTGCCAATGGTGTAGCTAAACAATTGCACTAGAAATGGCTTCAAGGATTGAAGAAGTAAGGAAAAAAGGGAAATTGAAAGCAGAAACTTGATTATTCTGTGGGAATCAAGGGATAGCTTTGAATGCTTCAAATAATCCATGCCTTAAAGCCTTGAGTTTGAACTTTGAGGTGAAGTGCTGGTGTAGGAGAATTCGAAGGTGTGACAAGAGTTACTGTGGAGATTGGTCTATTATGTAAGAGGGATTTAAATAAAGGGATTTCAATTATGAGTTTAGTTAAGGAACTCTTTAGTCTTTAAGTGAGGAGACCCAAGTCAGTCAACTTCTATTATATGAATATATTCTTTGAAGACGACAGATCAATTTGACTATGTTCACACGCTGCTTGGAACTTGAAAATTAAACTACAGGACAGGAAAATTGAAGACTTAGATAAGAACATATACATTTCTCTGGGTAAATAAAACAAGACAAAGGCTGCCCATGATTTAAATGTACCTTTCGGAATCTTTCTTAGTCCTATCAGTATTTTGATGCTATGGGTATAATGCTACCTAGGCTGGTTAACTCTAGATATTTGAAAGAACTTTCCACTGGATAACTGTAATCTGATTTAAAGATCTGTAAACTTTATTCCCTATCAATGAATTCCAGATTTTACCAAAAAAAAAGATTAATGTCAGACACACCATTCTACATCTCATCAAATCATACTAAAATTAAAATGGGCTTAGATATATAACACTGTGTATATCATTTTTCTAAACAAAATAAGCAATTTAATTCAAAACCTTAAGAACTCTAAATCTTAAAAGAGCAAATAGATGATCTTTTGAGGAAGAGTTTTAGCTCAGCGGCGTGTTCCTAGTCTTGAGGCTGGTCTCTTCACCCACATTCTTTGATTTGAATCTCCTTAATTACAAATAGAATCACTATTTATCTATTAACAAAAAAAATTACATGATCTTTTGAATTAATTTTTAGAGAATTATTATAAAAAAAAATTAAATTAAAAGAATTTTAAATAAATTTTGAAAATTTTATTCTATTTTAATTATAATATATAACTATACTTTATAATTAGTGATTATTTATAATTTTAAATAACCTGTGATAATTTTATCTCTCTTCTCCTTAGAGAATGTGTTACTTGATTGGATTTTTTTTTCTTATTATTTTGTTTCTACAGTCTTTCAATGGGTAAATTGACCTAAATAATACACATTTGTAAACTATTTATGTAAAAAATACAGTTTTCAAACTATTTATCTAAATAGACAATTTTAAATATTTTATTATTTTTTATATGTAAAGGAGAACACGCTATACATAAATATAGCGTTTGTGAACTAAAAATATTATAGGATAAGTCAATATAAAGCGTGTTCACTGTTTAAAAAGACAAAAAAAAATATTTTTTAAAAAATAAACACGCTATAGCTTATAAAGCGTGTTCTAATAAAACACGCATTAAGCTAAGTTATGGAGATAAGAAGTTATGGCGAAAAGAAAAAGATAAGAAGTTACAAAAATTACTGAGTTCTACTTTTTATTCTTTTTATAAATTAGTTTGTTTTTTTTATTAAAATCACATTTTGTTTTAATAAAGATGCAAAATTATTATGGGCTTAAAAGTTAAAAGAAAGCAGAACACATCATGAAGTGAGCACCGACATTGTTTCAAGCGGCCCAGGGAATTGGACATAAGAGCAAATGCATGCACTAAAGGAGGCATTGAAGCGTCTCGCGCTTGTAAACTACTCATTGGAAGACCTTGAAACAAAAAAAAAAAACCTCCTCTATTAGGACACACTTTAAGTCATAAAGTGTGTTTTAATAGAACACGTTTTACAGGGTAAAGTGTCTTGTAAAATGTGTTATATTAGAACACGCTTTATGACTTAAATGTATGCTTTATTTTGTAAAATGTGTTTTATTAAAATATGTTTTATAAGTTATAGCGTGTTTATTTTTAAAAAAATATTTTCTCATCTTCTTAAACAGTGAACACGTTTTATCTTAACATGTCCTATAACATTTTTAGTTCATAGACACTATATTTATGAATAGCGTGTTCTCTCTTACGTATAAAAAGTAATAAAATATTTAAAACTATTTATTTTAGGTAAATAGTTTGAAAATTGTCTATTTTACGTAAATAATTTACAAATGTGTATTATTTAGTTCAATTTGCCCCTTCAATGGTTTAACTTGACTGCTGGACGAATTAATGTAAACTTATTAGAATCCAATGTTTCAATTATCTTAATATTTATATTCTTTAAAAAAAGCTATTACGAGAAGAACAAATTAACACTAAAACACAAAATTAAACTATGGTCAAGGAACAAATCTAACAAATATCAATATAGAGAAAACTTTAATACTAAAGAATTATTCAACCATAAATGTGAGTTGAGCTATCGCTCATGCTTTAATATTTTATATTATTCACTGGTAACAAATTGGACATTGACATCGGAACAGTATGAAAGCTAGTTGGAAAACATGTATGCGATTCATTTTTAATTGAATAACTATATAACATTAAGGGATATATTAAACATTTCACTTGGTACAAAAGAAATCAAATTGAAAAATCATTTTTTTTTGGAGTCAAATGGTCTTCTCTTCAAACTTTTAGAATCAAACAATAATTTTCTCAAAATTATATTTGAGTTGAAGAGAATAATTATAATATATACATTCATTATTAAATATTAACAAAGAAAGCACATAACTTTTTTTTTCCTCATAGGATCCGTTTTGTTTTTTTTTTTTTTTTTTTTTTTTTGTCATAGTCTAGCTGCGAACATAAAAAAAAATGGGGTTCAAACTTAGGAGAAAATTTTTTCAAAAAATAAAATTTAGGAGAGAAATCATGAAACAAAAATGAACTCTTCTGTTTCTGACATACATTGTATTGAACAAATGAAATCAGAACATCAAAATAATCTAATTATTAGTCTTCAATATATTGTCGGAGGTAAAGTGGAAGATAAACTTAAAGCAGGTTAATCATATAGCAACAAACTGGTCTCCATTACATCACTTTATTACCATCAAGATCAAATCATTAATCTCCCATTTCACGTTTAAGCTTTTTTGAATAACCCTAAAATTTTGACAAAGTGGGAGTGAAAAGAGTGGGTTGGCAAAGAAAAAAAGAAGTAAGAAAGATGGGATATCTTTATCTATGCAGGCCACAGGTTTGCCTCAACACTTGAAGGCATAGGAGTAGGAGTGAAGAATGAAATGGACCCCTTACACCTTGCATTGAGACAAACTCTACAACTAAAACAACCATTCTTCTAGGGCCTTTGCTTTCATTAGGAGTGCCATTACCATTTCAACTAAAACTTCACCCCCACTTTTTCTTTTTTCACCATTTAGATATTGAGGAAAGCCTTTGAGATACAATTTCTTGAGAAACAATCAATTAGCCATAGTGAATTGTTTTTATTTTCTGCAGAAATATTTTAACTTTTTTTTTTTTTTGGTAATATAAGTTACGAAGCTTCAAACTTACTATGATGATTTAAAAACTACTCAAAGTTTTTATCACTAATTCATCCTCAGAATCATATTTAATGAATCTCTTAACGTGTGCCATTATGAAAATTGAGATTTGAGTGTGGTTCAACTTGGTAGGAGGAAACAAAACCAAATTTGTACTAGGCAATAACTTAGTCATATGGTTAACAATAGATAGCGATTTATCTTATGAAGAGACAAAAATTGATGTTTGACTATGCGATCATGGTAACCCCTGTCCTAATCTGCCTATTATTGAATGTAATATATATGTTCAACAAGTAGGACTAGTTCAATGGATTTGGTAAGTTACTCCTTTTTTTTTCATTAAAAAAAGATTACCTTTAGATTGATTATTGATATACTTGAGTGGGCCAAATAAAGAAGTATCATTTTAAAAATAATGTGCTCTCATAGGCTCATAAATATTGCTTAAAAACTAAGAAGCAAATGGGAAATCCATAAATCTGAAACTCACATTTCACCAACCAACTTAAGCATTGCTCTTTCTTGATACCCATCTCTTTTTATAGCCCTAAACCTTTCATATATGAATCCCAACACACTTTTAATTAACATCTACCCCATTAATAACGGGCATTTCTCTCTTCTTCATCACTATGTATAAAGCAAATGTAAGAAGACATGCCTTGGAGAAGAGCAGAAGTGTCAAAGATACACAGAAATCAAACCTCCAAAGCTTTTTCCCCAAACACCTCAAGAAAATTTACCCAATTGGGCTTCAAAAAAGCACTTCATCTCTATCTTTATCATCATTATCATTATCTTTGTCACAGAACTCAAATGACTCTTCTCAAGCAGATTCTGTGACTCCACTGGATCAAAAGATTTCATTAGCACTACGTTTGATTTCACCACCAGAAAGAAGAGAGCCTCCAGTGGCTAAAACTGTGCAGCAGCAGCAGCAACCTAGTCCACACATTACTGAGACTGGGGAATTGAGAAGGTGCAACTGGATCACAAAGAACAGTGGTATGAATATGATTAATTTCATTACTATTGTCATCATTGATCACTTTGAAAACTTTAATTTTCTATTTTCTTCTGCATTGAAACAATGATTTTCGCGGTGTTTGAAAAACCAGTGTCAAAATTAAGCATGTACAGCATAAAGGCATGGATGGAGTAAGAAACTTGAATTAAGTTCTAGTCTTCAGACTCTGTTTATGATCAGCTTTCACTTCAAATTTCAAATCATGTTAATGGTTAAGCAAGAATCTTCTAATAATTTTCCGGCTATGGAGCTGTCTACACTGAAAGGAAGTGATACTCTCAAGTCTTTCATCCAAAAGCTTCTATTTTTCTGTGATTAAGCTTCAATGAATAGAGCAGAGTTTTTTTTTCATTTAATCCTCTTTTGTGCTGCTAAATTCAATTGGCATTGCTATAAGAAAAATGATGTCACAAGATTTTAATAGTACTCAGTGGTTGAATTCCATGAGACCAGGTAGCCCATGTATTAAAAGCATGGACTATCATGGAGGTTGTTACAATTAAATCTATGTTATCCAAAAAAAATAACAATAATGTCAACATTGCACCAACTGTCATACTAGAATATTCATTTGAAAAATTTTGAAAATGCCAATTGTAATTTTAAAATACATTCCTTAGCATCTCTACCTACTTAACTTCTAAAAGTATAGAACTGATATAGAAGTGTTATGCAGATAAGGTTTACTTAGAATTTCATGATGAGTGCTGGGGAGTTCCAGCTTATGATGACAAGTAAGTATCTAGCACTATAGAAATCACAACTAAATAGGCATCATGACACCTCTCTTATTTGGTTAAATTACTGATCACAGTAAATTGTTCGAGCTGCTCGCAATGTCTGGATTACTGATGGATTACAATTGGACAGAAATTCTAAAACGAAAGGAAGTGCTTAGGTAATGTTACGCACGCCAAGGAGCTAATTGTAACTGTAATTTGGTTAGTAAGAATATTAACATAGCTATATGATATCGTGATGCAGAGAAGTTTTTGCAGGATTTGATGCCAGCATTGTTGCAAAAATGGAGGAGGAAGAAATCATGGAGATAGCATCAAACAAGGCACTATCATTAGCAGATAGCAGAATTAGGTGCATAGTAGAGAATGCCAAATGCATAGTGAAGGCAAGTGAGCTAGAATCAATGTCAAAATGGGAACAAATTTCTAGCATTCTTCATTACTTGGTAGCTAAGTTACTTGATTGTTTGGTGTTCTTTTGAGCAGGTTGTGAGGGAGTGTGGATCATTCAGTAGCTATATATGGGGTTATGTGAATCACAAACCAATGATTAACAGATACAGGTACCCAAGAAATGTTCCATTAAGATCTCCAAAAGCTGAAGTCATTAGCAAAGATTTGGTGAAGCGTGGGTTTCGGTTCGTGGGACCTGTGATAGTGCACTCGTTTATGCAAGCTGCAGGCTTGTCTATTGATCATCTTGTGGATTGTTATAGGCATAGTGAATGTGTAAGCCTTGCTGAAAGACCTTGGAGGCATATCTAACCTAATCTTAAATACCTTATTCACTTAGCACAATTCTCAATTGGGTTTTTCTGAAGACAGCGATTCAATTTTCTTTACAAGTCAAGAAAGTAAATTATGTTTCTTCTTTCTTTTCTCTTTTTTTTTNCTCTTTTCTCTTTTTTTTTTGGGTTTTGGAATAATTATTATTCTTCTTTTTCTCCTTCTCATGCAATGTTACAATGATCAAATTTTGCTTGCCATTATCAGTAAATAAATTATTTTGCCCTCAATTTTATTTTGAATGATGCTACAGTGCCTACAAATTTTTTTGTAATTCTACAAATGACTCATCTAAGATGGTATTACTCCTTAAATTTTATTTTGTTAAGCTCAAATGAAGCGAGCTATACAATTGTGTAATATTGTGAGTTTAGAGTTATGTAAATAGCATCATGTTTTATCTTTTATCTTAAGACAAGAAAAATGAGTGACCTATTAAATTTTTATGAAATGACTAAAATATCTTTTGATATTATATAGTTATTTCATTTATATATAGTAATAACGTATAAAAAGGATATTATTATTTNTATATATAGTAATAACATATGAAAAGTATATTATTATTTTATTTAGTATGTACATATATAAACGAATGATCACATAGTATCAAAAAATATTTTAGTTATTTCATGAGAAGTTTGCTTCTCTGTCATTTCTCTCAATTTCTAAAACTTAGGAACAATTTTTCCTTTTTATTTTGATTTCCCTCATTATTTTCCAAACAAAGGGAACTTGTTTTAGCTAAAAGAAAATTACTAATTGAAAATTTGGAATTTAAATCGTTTTAGCTTGCTTAATATCAAAAGAATTAGATGACAAGTTAAAAACGATATCAAATACCAATAAGTAAAATTCAAGACCTTTCTATTTTCACTCTCATCCTATGTTCTGCCTTTTTTTTTTTTTTTGGTTTACTTTTCTTACCAACACACTAAATCTTAGGCTTGATGAGTTTAATGGACAACAAACCAGCAAGCCACAAGAGAAGCTGGGCTGTTTCTCAATGTTGCATAGTAAATGTATTGTCAAATTCAATCTGGCCTTTAGTATCAATAGGGCTATAAACTTGTATTTCTATTGGGCTACTAATTGGCAACACAGAAACAGAACTTAACCCATGGGTCCAATTTATTAATAGGAATATGTTAAAGAAAAGAGTTAAATATATTTTTTATCTTTAAATTATTTTTTAAATATCATTTTAGTCATTAATTTATTTTTATATTATTTTAATCCTCAAATAATCACTCTACTTGTCAAATTAGTCATTTAAGTGATAATTTTTGTGTTACAGATGATTGATTTGGTTGGTAATAAAGATTAAAGTAATACAAAAAATAAATCAATAACTAAAGTAATATTTGAGAAATAATTTAAAGATGAAAAAAAAATATTTTACTCCAAAAAAAGATAAGCTATTGTAATAAGTATGAACTCAATGATTGAATGCCTATAGATTGCCATCCATAATTTGCTCACAAAAAAATATGAACAAATATTTGATAGATCAATGTCATCTTCTTTAAAAATGCATTAATTGAAACTAGTCAACAATTCCATTAGAAAAGGAACAAGTGTAAGAGGCTCACCTTATGCCTCGAAAAAGATCTTAGTGGTGGCCCTTCAGCAAGTTTCGACTTCAAAATCTTGACCTATTTCCAGCCGCAAAACTGAAACAGACACTATTATATTATTAAGCTAACTATCAACTAGTATTCATAATTGTGAGAAGTAGTGCATTACAAGTTTACAACACAAATAGACCCACAAATGAATTAATTCATTGAAAGATATTTGATGTCTATAGATCTATTTCCAATTAGGGAAACTTAAGCCTTAAGAGTTTCCCCATCAATCTCAAACATTAATTAATGTTGTCAAACATAAGCGTTTGGCTCATCTTGACCCACCTGTTCCCAAACCTCTGATATTATTCTTTTCTGTGACTATAAAACACATCAAAAGGTACATCTCGGTTCGGTTCACTCCCATTCTCTAACTCACATGCATATCAACACCTGTATGCTGAAGTGTTACCTTTCCCTTAATTATTCACAGATAACCAGACACTGATCACTCTGTCAAAGTGAGGATAGGTAGATACCTATCTTTAGTAGATTGATTTCACGTCATAAAATTTAAGTTATCATGTGAAGGTCAAAAAATAACTTTTGACAAGGAGTTTACCTTCAATTCTTAACTGTTTGCTTATAAAGACTTATATGAAGCATTAATCTGAAAGGTTGAACTATCAAAAGATCATGTGAATCCTCAGAAATAGTTATTATCTATAGGGAAGTAATGTTAGTTAAAAAACACTAATTGCATACTTTAATCTCATATAGTCATACTATTTCACACTTTTTAAGTTGAGCAGTCAAATTAAAATTTTTGTATGATCTTGTATCTTAAAAAACAAATGTTATTACAAAGTCGTATAAAAATTCAGTCAGTCAAATTAAACTCAAAGATCAAAACTGTCATATATATATATCAAGAGTACCATTACAAATTCAATAAAAATTCTTGAATATGATAACTTGTAGATTCTAATTTCTTATCCTTGCCCAATCCAAAGACAACAAACTCTACAATATCAATATATAACTTTATTGATGTGTATTATAGACGCTATCCCCCCTCTCTCTCTATATATATATCTATATAACTTCATCTATTCATGTCCACAACCACAAACTACTTGTACTTGAGGTGAATAGGATAACATTGTTATGTCTGCGGAATTGAAACCAGTTTTTGGTAACAAAATAATGTGTTGCTTTAAGGGTAGGCTAGATTCTTGAACAACAGCATTGATGATCTTTAGTTTTCGTCAAGTTGAAAAAATGATTCCCAAAGCTTTTCCTTCACTTTGCTTTGAAATGTTAATTAAGAAGACAAGTAGACAAATGTGAGTCCCACTCTTGCTCTGTCTTTCCCTCCCCTCTATGTATCATAATATCTTGCATTGCAAACCATGAATAAAGCTTCACATTAAGGGACCCTTACTGGCCAGTTTCAGAACAAGTGACAATATAATACTCAGAAACCATATCAAACAGATTAGGTTGCCACTTCACCAATCTCACTTTCCACTTGACACTAATCTCTAACAACTACCATTCTTATTCTCTGCACAATTTCATAACTCTGCTATGGTAACCATAGTCAAACTAACTAGATAACCTAACATGCCAAATCTATAGCCGGCCCACAAGGTGTTAGAACTTAGATTATCAAGACCTTCATCAAATCTTTATGTTTATCCCATTTTGTAGCTAACTTGAATATAAAACTTGTTGATAATGACATGTTAAACCCCACCAAAGATAATTAGATAGCACCTCGTTTCTTTAAATCATAGCTGCAAACCAAGTCCTAATTGTTGCTGACAGTTAAGTTTAACGGTCCAAGAGGATGTCAATTCACTTTTACTAGTCTTTTGCCTCTTCTTCTGATATAATTTAACATTTTACTATAACTAGTGCTTTTTTTTTTCCCTAAGAACTCTATGATTAAACACAACTTATAAACTCTTTAACAGATTTTTTGGTCTATAAAAAACATTAGTTGTATGATTGTATGAGTAACTTTCTCTAATTTGGGTGATCTCACTTAAATTTCTTTTTAAACTCTAACAAAACTATCTATATAATTCAATTCTCAGTGAAAACACCAATGATAACTATTGTTATTCAAGAATGAAAGGAATTACAGAAAAAGCAGTGTAGTCCTCTAAGGTAGAAGGAACTAGCTGAAACCCTTCCATTAATAATTTGGTAAAAACTCATACAGCAAAGGGAAACATGAGAATTAGGGGTAGAGAGGGAGAGATAGATATCAGAAAGGGGGAAAATAAAACAGGGAGATTATAAACTATGTTCTCTTTCCATTTCTCTTGCCCTTTTTTTTTTTTATAACCCTAGAATTAGAGCTAGACCCCAACTTTTGGATGAAGTCATACTTGTTAAACATGGGATAAGCTATCTTTGCTCCAAGGGTCATGTTGTTGAAGCACTCACAATTGTAACTTTTTGTGGTGAAGCGTTTTGAGATATTTATTTTATCAATAAGAGGTATCGAACACAAAATTATCTTCTTATAAGAAGAGTTTTATAACCAACTAATTTACATCCACTACACCCACTTGATATGACAAACTTAGTTTTTAAAGTTTCCTCTTTACTCGCAAACTACTTAAATTCCTTTTGAGCAATTAACTAATCATTTAGTACAGGAAAAACACACTGCTTGATATATCATACGTCTATCTTAAAAATCAGTTTCTCTTCTCTTTCCCGTGGGCAGGAAAATTGTTGGCGTCACAAATTGTACTTAAAAGCGAATTTAATACGGAAAAGTGCAAGAGATGAACTGTTCAACACGCCGAAAGTCCAATCCCTCAAATTGTTCTACTCCAATTGTTAGTGGGACCATTTCTCCTTCATTGCCTGCTAAGTGCTAATACTATATCTGACTTTTTTCTATGTTAGCGTCGCCGATATTTGTTTGTATTCTAACCCTTTGTGTTGAGTGCTGCGTATATAATTTTCTCAACCATGACATAAGATAAGACTTGTGTCCATTTCCACATGCTTAGAAATATCCGAAAGGAAAATTTCCTTTTCTAAATTCTCCAATTTTGCTTACGAAATAGGAAGAGAAAAGTTTCTCCATCGCCACGACAAAGAAAATAATTAGACTAACATTATTCACAAACTAACTCACACAATAATACAAATAATTTCTAATTTTAGAACTTAGACTCATTTATTTAGATGTGTATATTTGTGAACGTTAAATAAAAATTGTGGTAACTAGAATAAATGATTTGAGAACTGGGAGGCATTAATGAGTGACAGCAGGCACTGGCTAGTTTTGAAACAGAAGGCGACGCGAGCTTATGAGTAAAATATAAAATACTTTTGGTCGGAAGCAATGACATAAAGCAACAAATAAGATCCATGGCTTTAATGATTTAGATGTGAGTTGCTCCTACGGTTGATTCCCCCACCACCCATCACTTCTGCGGTCTTTATTCCAGAAAACAAGTCTAATCAACGTGCTCAAAGATAAGAAAGTGACCATTAATACATCATTCTCTTGAATATTTATACTTAAGTTATCTACAAGTATCATTACTAGACGTTGTATCAAATACCATCAGCCTCAACGTATTTGTCCTTATTCATAATCCACATTATTAACATAGGAGGAGAAATGCTTCAGTTTTTTCACAACTTCTAGTGTTACTCTGACTGAGATTAAATAGTGTCTAACACATCAGTAGAGAGCAAAATAGAGATACTATTCTTTTCACTAATGGAAAATTTATGATTGAACTATAAAATATGAAATCCATCCTCAGTTGTTTGACTAGAAGCAGTAGAATGCAAGAAACTGAAACGGAGAATTTCTTTCCCCCAGAAACTGAAATGCAAGTAGATAAATAAACAAACTAGAACAGAAGAAAAAAACACAAATTTCATTATATACATAATCATTTCATTTCACGATTTCATCCTACAAATTATTTATCAAACAAGTCATCATCATAAGGAGTGAAGAGGGAAAAAAAGGAACAAAACAATAATATCAAGATACAACCAATTCTACCCAGCTTACCACTTAGCTGATGCCAAGCATATTTACAGCAGTGCTTCCTACCCTCACTGCCACCCAACTACAAGCACTCATCTGGATCTTATAAACCAGAACTGTCCTAACAATCCTTCATTCCAAGAACCTAAAAAGCCTTATTCTTCATTCTATAGTCCTCTCTATCATACCGATGTATCGCATCCTCAACTTCAAAACTGGCACGAAGTACCAAGCCTCTGTCTCTGCCTCTGACCTAAGGTTATGGATTTCCTTTTGGCAAATGCTGGATACAGCAGCTCTTGAAACTTGTCCAGAAACACTGTCCATTCATCATCAGTCATATCTGCGAGCTTCACAAAGCTTATGCTTGCAGGAAGCTGCTCATTGGCACTCCTATGCCCAGAAGAAGTATTCGCAAAATAGCTGTTCTCCACTTTACCTCCTGAATATTTCTGGTGTTTCTGGTTTTTCAGTGACATTGAAAGATTTGAAACTGAAGGGATTTTTTCTTGAGTTGGAAGGGTTATAAATCCATCTGGATCTTCTCCTTCACTTTCCTCGTCTCCCTCCTCAATGCTCTCATCCAGTTTAGAAAGTGGGCTGCGACCATGCCCACCCCCAAATCCCTGAAAAGGTGCTCTACTTATTGTATCATCAACTGCCATCTTTGGAGTGAACTCTGACCCAACTTCATCACAATCTATATCAAACAGGAATTCATCATCTCCCAACTCAGTCCTAGGAGAAAGTTCCTCCCTCTCTGCTGCTAACATTTTCCTCACCTCCAAACATACTACCTCAAGTTCACTAGGCTCCTCCTCACCACTGCGAAACTCCCTCGTCATCATCTCACCAATTTCAGCAAGACAGAGACCATAAGCAGCAGCCTCCTTGAGGAAAATGGTGCAGAGTACTAAGACTCTCAAACAAGCCTCTCGAATCATGGGCAATTCCATTCGTAGCATCTCACAGTCCCTAACAGGATCAAGATTTTCAATGTATTCAAGCTCATCCTCAGAGAAAGGAATTGAAGCCTGAGGCCAATGAATCCACTCAAAGTATGGGTCCTCCAAAGTTTCTGGGAGGCAAAGCCCATGATCAATTGGAATAAGTTCCACCTGACCAAATCCCCCAATGCCATCAAGTTTCCTAACTAACAGGTTTCCAGCATGCCTATCAGTGTTAAGAATCCTAATATCTAATATACCTATACGATGCACAGCAGCAACTGGGAAGCTAGAGGTCCCATGATCACTGGCATCAAAATCATGAGGTATGAACTGCTGGAGAGATGCAATCTTGCTAACTAGCCTCTTCCTTCGAAAATTGTTCCCATTAACCCCATCATTGACATTGAAAATTGAGTGAGTAATCTTCACTAAGGAAGTTGGAGGCACATTTGCAAAATGTTCGTAGTCAAGAAGATAAGCTGCAACCTCCCTGAACCCTGTCTCCCCTACCCTAACTGAACGTTTCAAACCTGGTTGTCCAAGAGCTTTACCAACAAAGCCTTTTGGGTTGTTTGGTGCAAAAGGCTCCTCATCTGTTGGTTTCACAATTGCAACACTCTCACCTCCGCTGTTCTGGAAATAGTAAGCACCTCCAAGCCCACTATGAACAGGAATTGGATCAATACCATTCTTAATAGCCTTCACAATGTCCTTGACCAGTTGTTGTATTCTATCAAGGCGATTTGATTGCCCTAATATCTCAATAGGACCACTATTGTCCCTCTGTTGGATATCCCTTCCAGTGGGTGACAGACACGGAGTGGATGAGCTTCTGTGCATAAGATTCCGTGTAAGAAGAAGGGGAGAATCATTTCGAACAGCACTAAGGTCATTCTTCAATACAATATCACCGAAAGTTAGTGAGCTCTCTTCCGTCGAGACATTAAGGGCAAGCTGCAACCTCCTCTTCACTGTATGAGCATTGTCACTCCGATCCAATTCCATTCCCAATACACACCCACTTTCAGTTTGCACAAAAACCCGTCTCCTCCCAGTAGATTGCTTCCCTTCCATACTCTTCCCATGGTACTCCCCGCTAAGCGGACTCCTAAAGACTGCCACGGCCATTTGGGTTTGAACAGGGCTGTCCAATTTACGAGACATCAATTGTGGCCTGGATCCGATGGCTTTCGCAGAAGGCAACAGAGGTGGCAGTGGAAGAGAGCGTCTTCCCTCCCCAGAAGTTCCCAAACTCCAGAGCCTATGGTGATTGTGTGAGAAAAATGTCCAATTCCCCAACGATCATTAATCAGAAAGGAAATACTCTATCTCACAAGAGAACCTGGGCCAAATAAAGCCAAACTCGATACCAGGAATGGAGATTGAAAAATATACTTAGATGACTGCTACATTGAGGCGGCCATCATGCCCAAATGGCAAGAATAAAAAATCTGCATATGAATGGAGATTTAATCAAAACTCAGAGCACATAACAAATCACAACCAGAGAAAAACTTATATATGAATTACATAGATGATTCTAACACGGGAAACCCACTGAGTTCAATTAATTTGGACTGAAAGACATGCAACCATTAATAGCAAGACACTGAATTATATAACTTGCGCAGCTGAGTCCTAATAGTTAAAACTAAACTGTGAATCGACAAATTCATGTTCCTACGTGTGTCAGTCCTAATTCTAGAAAGGTAGGGAGTAATGCACTCTTCAGTTTTTGCATCAAATGCTGATTACTTAACCACGTTCACAGAGAACTACAGAGCAATTTTAGTGAATCATAAATAACAAATGTAAGAAACCCCTCATAAACTTTATCAAGAATTTAATACTTCACAAGAAAGAAGTTTAAAGAACGTAAGAAACCGCAAAACTCGGAAAGAAATTACTTTAATAACTTCAAGAGTCCCTGTTTGGGAGCTAAGAAAATCCAAAAAATTAAAAGACACTGCAAGACTCAATCCTTCATATCCCATCATTAGAACCAAGAAAACCAAAGACAGCGAGAGAAACTACAACCACAGTTTACAAAAATAGAAACTTATCCACATAAGCTTCAACCAAGTTTGAAGTTCCGAAGAAAAAGAAGGGTTTGATCAGAACATGGAAGGAAATTTTGCTGAAAACATCAGAAAGAACAATCAAATGGGAATGGGAATGCTAATGCCTCATCGAGGGATCAAACTCCGAAATTCGAAAACAAATTTCATATAATTTCATTGAGCTAAAGCTGCTAACTCACCGCAATGCGAGATCTGAATGACCAGCAACAAAATCTCCGAAAGCCCCCCTGTTGTAGTTAATCACAGCCTAGAAAATTCGACGACGAAATGGAAAGAAGGGTTAAGGAACCCAGTCCGAGTCCGAGAAGCGTACCATGAAAGGAAAAGGACTCGTTCTGAGTTGACTCGGAGGATTTCTTGTCCAAGCAACAACCCACAAATCCCTCTCTCTGTGTTCTTCTTGGTTGCTCTGTGTCTCTACCTCTGAGAACGTTCTTCTTTAACTCGACGCGTGAAGCCGAGTTAAAAAACTAACCCTGGTTAGAATCTGACCACTCTCTCTCTCTCTTCTTCCTTTCTCGCTCTATCTCCCACCCTCTCTCTCTCTCTCTCTGCTGAGCGAGTGGAAGAGTCTAGAAATGGAAATCACAGCCCTTGGATCTGGGAACAGAGAGAAGATATGGACCATCGATTAAATAGAGGTATGGGGGCTGTGTGGGGGAAATGGTGACGTGGAGATAAGAGAGTGGAAGTGACGAGGCAGGTCACCGTCAAATGGGTAGTGTCAGCGAATGAGGGCTCTTCGATTTTCCATGCCGGTCTGATCGGCGAGCACACACAGTGGCCAATGGCTTCGCTGTTTGCCCCTGGTAACTCGTTAAATTACCGAAATAGCTCTCCAAAGACGAGGATAATTTTGCAGTGTATTGTACTTTGTACTGAGGATTCGGAATGGAGGACATTTACCCTTCTGTGGGGCCTAGTAAAAGATAGGAGGCCATTTTCAGGTGGGCAATCGTACGGCTCAGATTGAATCAGAGAATTTTGGGGTAGATGCTTTACCAGTGAGGCTGGTTTGGTTTATTATCAACTTGGGTAAACAAGATCCGACGGTCCAAAAAAGGACAAAGGGGATCGACGATTCACCTTGCTTCAGTCACTATCGTGTTACTGTATATAGTCTATACATGGGAAAAAAGGGAAATAGCATCTCTCTAATCTTGACTCTCATGAATCAGCTAGCTGCTAGTGCTAGCATATAACCATTCATTTTCATCGTTGCAATTGGGGAGCAAAAAATCAGTCTCTTTCCAAACTTTGTTTATCTTAAACGAACGATGATAATCACTTAAAAAATAAAATTATTAAGTTAATAAATTCATTCTTAATTCTAGATTTATAAAAAAAAAAAAAAATCTTCTTTGTCCCCTTCTGCAAGGAATAATATTATCAAGCAAAATGATAATCTCAAATTAATAAATTAATTATAGTCTGTCTAAAATAAGGAAAAAAAAAAATCTACTTTGGCCCCTTGTATGATGATGGAATATTTTATCAAGCAAGCTAGAGAAAGCACCAAACAAGCAGGCCATGTTCCCCGTTGATGAGTGTTTTTTATAGGCATACTTTGATTAACAAAAGTAAGATGCAAGTTAAATAAGAAGATTTTTGTGCCTCATAGTTACATGCACCCACCCTAGCTTCTCAAACTCGTATTTTAGTAGTGGGTATCTGAATTTGCAGCTGTTAGGCTGTGCAAAACCATGTGTGTGGAGACAGAGTAATAAGTAGACCATTGGATTCTCTGCCTCCAGTGCTCAACGACTTTGCACTCTGCATATAATATTAGCTTATCAAAGGGGAAGAAGATGAAAGATAAATAATTATAAAGTTGGGTTTTCTTTTCATATTAAATTTTTTATGTTAAGTTTTTGTTCTATTTCTTTGTTTTGTATTTGTTATGCTGATATTATAATTGTTCATCGATTTGTTCGTAGGTCTCAATAGTTTGATGATGTAAAAGTTTGAGTTGAGTCCCATCATCTTTTCATCTCTGATGTATTTTTAGCGAATTTTTCTGTTTCTTAATGCATTTTACTTTTTCATCTAAAAAACCAATTATAAAGTGACATTAGTTTATATTTGTTTAGTCGATAAAACCTAGATTATGAAAAAAAAAAAAAAAAAAGTTTTAGGATGAGCGAATTAAATTCAAATTATATTAGTGTGCTGTGAACTTAATTATTAGTGTACAATTTATATAGCACTACTCGTGATCAAATGAAAGATTTTTTATTTAAATATCTCGGAATTATTTGGGAAGGTGTATTATTAAATATGTATTTGGGAAATATATTTGTTGAATAATAATTTAGTAATAATGTAAAACCATTTGTGCATTTATTAATCTTTTCTAGTGATTGTCCTTTAGCTAATGTGGAAGAAACACAAAGCGTGTGATGTTAGGAGTTTGTAACTGAAAATACGCAATAGTAAGTACAAATTGCTTAGACAGATATTTTTAAATAAAATGTAAATGAATAAATTTAAATTTTAATGGAGGCAATAAAATGTAAATATCTTAACATAAATATATATATATTATATAGCAAATGGGTTTTAATTTGGAGGCTGATGGAGATTTCCACTTGATGTTCAATCTTTTTTTAACCAAAAAAGTTTCCGGTCATTTAACCTTTTAGCTTATAGATTGGAGGGTAAAAGAAGGGGAAAAGTGAAAACGTAAAAAATTAACTTAAACAAGTTCCTGCAATTGCACTTTTCTTGAACATTGAATTTCCTTTACCACTTTTTGAATCTATATATGTAACTTTTCCTGTTGGCATTCATGATAGGCAGATTAGGCCAACTTGTCATGAAAAGGGCCCTAGAACTTAATGTTTAAANAGGCCAACTTGTCATGAAAGGGGCCCTAGAACTTAATGTTTAAATGTAATGTTATGTTTTTCATTTTATTTTTTATCCCAAAATAGTAATAGAAGTATACAAAAATTATTATTTTATAGATAAATAACGACTGCAATTATAATCGAAAAATTCAAATCAATAAAAAAAATGAAAAAATTAATTTTATGACTAAAAACACGCTATGCTCAACTAGAATTCTTTCTCAATTTTTATTATAGTGATACTTTCACGTCTTTTTTATATTTATACTTTCTTTAAACTTGTATATATGATAACATTAACATCTAAATTTATTATTAAATTTTCGTAAACTTTTTTTATAGGACTCAAAAAAAAAATTAGACTTCACCTTTTAAGGGGTATAAAAATATTATTATTATTTCAATTGATCAACTTGGAAACTTTATGGTCCAGCCCTATTATAATAAAGAACTGTATGTAAAACACACTATTAGAGGGCTTCCAAAAATATCATCACTGATAACTCAAAGCATGATTACCTATGGAAAAGTAAGATAGGGAGGGGCCCAAAAATCTCATTAACTCGTGTTCAAGTTGGGCATGACCATCATTTTTTGTTTGATGACTCCGTTAGGTATCGGCAATTGTCACAGCTTTTATGGTGGTAGAGGTTAATTAACGTTTATCCATTGCCACATATTTGATCATAAAGATGAAGCTAAGTTAGTGCAATATCATTGTCCATCAATAATTATTACTCATTATAGTTGTCTATATTAGTTTTCCTTGATTTTACATCAACTCTGTGTGAAACAAACGGTCTGTGTCTAAGTAATATTGATATCATTTTCAAAACTTGTGAGTTTCATGTTTAAACTCATAATCATAATCAAAATATCAAAAAATTAACTCTATATACATTCATCATCATATCAATAGTGTTTAATATTATTAGATCTACATCGGCACACGATAGAGGAAAAATGATATTATTACGATTTTNGTTGTTATGATTTTTTAGATTATTAGATATATAAATAAAATTTAAATTTTTAATTAAAGATATCAAGAGAAATGAGAATTTAAACTTACGATCTCAATTGTATCAAAAATTACTTAAATTAATTGTATTGTGTACGTTGTGCAACTAACACTCTCAAAATTGTTACAACTAAAACTAAGATGATCAAGTTGAAACTTACAACAAAAAAGTTTCGGGCTATTCAGACTCAAATAATGAAGNATTTACTGCTAGAGTATAATAAAAAGCATATGGGTCATTTTTTCAAATAGAAATAGACTAGGGTCTTGATATGCAAATAAGTGTTGTATGTCAATCTTTTAAAAAAAATAATTAGTTTTAGAGTTTAACTCTAAACATGTAAGTGTAGTTTATCTATTATTTTCCTCTTTTAAGGGGGTAATTGCTTAGATATGAGATGTGAGAGCAAGCAAGTAGACTCAAATAATGAAGTTCAGATAGTATTTTTCTTTCCTTTTTCTTGTAATAATTTAGCTATAATGTAGATTTCTTTTGTTAAAATTATCCTTTTTGATTAATAATAATAATAATAATTTGTGTACAATATCACAAATTTTAAAAATCAAATTACACGAAAAATTAAAAGTTTATTCCCCTCTACTTCTAAAACTAAAAAAAATAAAAAAAAAAATTAGGCTGTGGGTACGTGGAAAGCGGCAATGGGTCAAGGGGAAGGATCCGGTGATGTGGGGATTAGATAGTTTTTGGGTGAGAGCGATGAGTGGGTTTGTTAATTCCGAGTTTCTATGTTCTCTGATTCACTGGATCCTTATCTACGGTAAAGTAAAAAACACCGCGACACCACGTGATTGTGGACACGTTGACACTCTTTTCAGATTTCTTTTTACTTTTAATATGTTTTATCTGAGTTGTCGATATTATCCTGCATGTCTTTTTGTCTGTACTGCAGGAATTATTAATGTACATGTGCGCACATAATAAAATCATTCGAGATCGTGTGAGTCCCGTTTTCGGACACTTGACTATCACTTTACGGTCAAAAGTAAGAGAGCGGAATGCACGGGATCCAAATCAAATATATATATATATATATATAATTTAAATCAAATATAAAATAGAATGCCGATTATATCATGAATAATAATAGAGTTAAAAATAAGTGAGTTAAGTAGCTATGAGTTCAAGTGAAGATTCACATTAGAATTATCTTATGGAAAACTAAAAATAGATGAGTCTATTAGTATATTTTTGGGAGTATACTTTTAAAATTGTCTATAGAAATATTTAGTCTCAGCGTACAAAATTTAACTTAAAGATATTCTTATTGTTAAAAAAAAAGTTTGGATTTAGATCTAATTATGTTACTTGTGACTTTTTTTTGGTTAAACAAAAATTTAAAATGAGAAAATGTTACTTTATTTCAAGATTTAAGGTATGTCACATGTTTGAACGAAAATTTATAAAAATATTTATAAATTATTTACTAAAAAGATACTACTGGTAATAAAATTTAAATCTCATATTAATAAAATTTTAATTATGAACTCTCATTAAAACTATATCACTAACTTAGAGGAGTCACGCCATCTATTTCTAAACTCACCCAATTTCTTATAAAGAGAAAAAACTTTTCCGTTATGTACTGCAGTTTTTTTATGAATGTAAAATCCAACAATCCACTGCAAGTTAAAGTCCTTTGTATTTCTTTCCATAGCCATTTTCTTGATTCAAACCGCAAATTTTCTCTACTTCTCCATCAAAATAATTATATTGAATGGTTAAAAAAAATTCTACTTTCAGAATTTAACTCGATAAATTTCTTACATAATTTCTTGGACCCCAAGACAATGGAGAATGGGTCTCACTAATAGTGTCACTATCATAGCATGATTCCTTTGATCTTTGCCCTTAAAACCCTCCCATCAGCAGTACCTTGATTCCCCTGCAATCATACATTAATTAACGCTAAGTTCAGATTTGTTTATAATCAGATATATAACAATGACAAACTTAACATTACTGAATTCTATTAGTATTCCTAAGTTATATATTCTCATTTAGAATCAATACAATGTATCATTCTCAATTTTATTTTATTTTTAAAAAAAGAAAGAAAATATAAAACGCATGCCCATACTAATGATTGTTTTATTTTTGACTTAATTGTAATTTTGGTCCCTCTATTTTAACCACTTGAACGTTTTGGTCCNCATTTTTCTTTAAAAATAAACTATTGAGTCCCTCTATATTTATAAAATGTACAAGTTTAGTCTATTTATCTTTAAGTCAAAATTCTTAGGTTTATTTTAAAGTGTAAAGTTCTCTGATTCATAGTCCTACCGTTCAGATTGAAGTGTTACATCTTGTGAACCTCCTCATTAAATTTAAGCTCGATCTAACGGTGAGACTCAACCCAAAATATGAAAATCATAAGTTTTCATCTAACCAAAAATTTAGACTTTCTCACCGTTAGATCGAGCTGAAATTTAATGGAAAGATTCACAAGACATAACTCTTCAATCTGAACGGTGAGATTATGAGTTAGAGAACTTTACATCTTGAAATAAACCTAAAATTTTAACTTAAAGATAAATGGACTAAACTTGTACATTTTATGAATATAGAGGAGCTCAATAGTTCATTTTTAAAAAAGGGAACCAAAACGTTCAAATGGTTAAAATAGGAAATCAAAATTACAATTAAACCTTTATTTTTCTGTCTTTTTTAGGAGAAAAGAGGAAAAATACAAAGTTGGCTGTCTCGTAAGCACTGTATCGAGCTCCCCTAGCTGACCCCATACATTGTACCCGGCACATAAGGAACAAAAACAAAAAAACCCCGGAATCTAGTCAAATAGTACAACGCCACGTCAACTATGGTCATTCCTAGTACGGATAAACATTGAAGGGGGGTGCTATGCTACACCCCCTGAAATGACTTCTATGTGTTTTTTTTTCAGTTTTTGCAGGTTTTATTAATAAAATATTGCTTTGTTTACCGGCTGATTACACATTTTGTTAATTATAAAATGGAACACAATAATTTAATATTTACAAAGTTAGCCAACGTTTAACAAAAGCAATGCCTAGCTGCCCATTTAATGAAGATGACGTGGCTTCACATGGAGCAATGCCCATCAAAATGTTTATCTTGTTATATTTAAGCAACATTCTCACATAAAAAATGTATTTAAAAATAAAACAAGGAAAAGATGAAGCAAAAATCATTTAATATCCTTGTCTCAAATAAAGGGGTAAGATTAGGAAGAGGATGGATACCCACTTGTGATTTGCCAAACAAATTNTCTTATAAAGAGAAAAAGCTTTTCCGTTATGTACTGCAGTTTTTTTATGAATGTAAAATCCAACAATCCACTGCAAGTTAAAGTCCTTTGTATTTCTTTCCATAGCCATTTTCTTGATTCAAACCGCAAATTTTCTCTACTTCTCCATCAAAATAATTATATTGAATGGTTAAAAAAAATTCTACTTTCAGAATTTAACTCGATAAATTTCTTACATAATTTCTTGGACCCCAAGACACCGGAGAATGGGTCTCACTAATAGTGTCACTATCATAGCATGATTCCTTTGATCTTTGCCCTTAAAACCCTCCCATCAGCAGTACCTTGATTCCCCTGCAATCATACATTAATTAACGCTAAGTTCAGATTTGTTTATAATCAGATATATAACAATGACAAACTTAACATTACTGAATTCTATTAGTATTCCTAAGTTATATATTCTCATTTAGAATCAATACAATGTATCATTCTCAATTTTATTTTATTTTTAAAAAAAGAAAGAAAATATAAAACGCATGCCCATACTAATGATTGTTTTATTTTTGACTTAATTGTAATTTTGGTCCCTCTATTTTAACCACTTGAACGTTTTGGTCCTCCTTCTTTAAAAATAAACTATTGAGTCCCTCTATATTTATAAAATGTACAAGTTTAATCTATTTATCTTTAAGTCAAAATTCCTAGGTTTATTTCAAAGTGTAAAGTTATATGATTCATAGTCCTACCGTTCAGATTGAAGTGTTACATCTTGTAAACATCCTCATTAAATTTTAGCTCGATCTAACGGTGAGACTCAACTCAAAATATGAAAATCATAAGTTTTCATCTAACCAAAAATTTAGACTTTCTCACCGTTAGATCGAGTTGAAATTTAATGGAAAGATTCACAAGACATAACTCTTCAATCTGAACGGTGAGATTATGAGTTAGAGAACTTTACATCTTGAAATAAACCTAAAAATTTTAACTTAAAGATAAATGAACTAAACTTGTACATTTTATGAATATAAAGGAGCTCAATAGTTCATTTTTAAAAAAGGGAACCAAAACGTTCAAATGGTTAAAATAGGAATCAAAATTACAATTAAACCTTTATTTTTCTGTCTTTTTTAGGAGAAAAGAGGAAAAATACAAAGTTGGCTGTCTCGTAAGCACTGTATCGAGCTCACCTAGCTGACCCCATACATTGTACCCGGCACATAAGGAACAAAAACAAAAAACCCCGGAATCTAGTCAAATAGTACAACGCCACGTCAACTATGGTCATTCCTAGTACGGATAAACATTGAATGCCGTCACCTAATTCGCTTAAAAATATAAGGAAGATGTCAGGTTTTGGGGAATGTGTTGTATCTGATTCCTCATTCCGGTGGGCGGTCATGGGCGCACTGCGCACAGAGGATTGTAGGTGTGGGCCCGTTGTATGTATCTACATCATAGTAGTGGCCACGTGCACTGGGTGCAGGTGTTATCTAAAGCAGCTCATCTCCATCAATCGCGGTGCTCACGCGGTTCCACAGAGAGAACTGGGATTAACGGTAATAACTGTTTGTTCTTTACCTATCAAGAATCAAGTTGAAATTTAAAAAGAACAGAAGAATCTTTCATCTTATAATATAGGAGATTACAATGGGAATGAAAGATAGAGGTTCTTTTGTTTATCAAAAAATAAGAGAGATAGAGGTTAAAAACGGCGTTAACTTTTAAGATTCCATTCAATTTAATATAATTTACTTCTGTAACACATTAATGTAACTTTATTACATTAAGTGCTTGTTTGGTTTGGAGATTGATTAGCTTTTTATTTTCACACTGTAAAAAGTATAAATTTTAGTTTTTGGTGAAATCTACTACTCATTTAAGCACTAAAATGTTTGGTTACTCTAGTAATTAAAGAAGGGAATCTTTCTAATTGCTTTCTACTTTTTTATAATTTTAGTTACATGGAGGACTTGAACCCAATTAAAGGTCCATACATTTTATGATAGTGTTTTTTTGGTATANACACTGTAAAAAGTATAAATTTTAGTTTTTGGTGAAATCTACTACTCATTTAAGCACTAAAATGTTTGGTTACTCTAGTAATTAAAGAAGGGAATCTTTCTAATTGCTTTCTACTTTTTTATAATTTTAGTTACATGGAGGACTTGAACCCAATTAAAGGTCCATACATTTTATGATAGTGTTTTTTTTCGTATACACATTTTACGATAATATGATACTCAGTATACAAATAATGGTTAGTATTACTATTAACCATAAGATGTGGTTCAGTTGATGAATTGAGCTTTATGTGAAACGAATCTTAAAATAATGTCAATAATTCAAATTTTACTGGAAGCATTAATGGTTAGAATATGTTGAAACTCTTAAAAATTAATCTCATACTAAAAATATAAAAGCTACCTAATAAAAAACCAAAAAATTAATGGTTAATATTACTATTTATACATTGTTTCACATGTTATACTTTAAAATATTCAGATTTAGCTGGATCTATTAATTTTTTTTACACATGACTACATAATAGCATAATGGGATATATCTTTCTCTTAGAAAGTCATGTTAACTTTGACATTGATAGGGTCAATTCAAAATATTTTGCATAAGGCCAATGAATTATTTTCTGAGATAGCTTTCATTTTCAATATGACACAAGAAGGTTCCCGCCAAATAATAGTTTCATCCCTACCCTAAACTTTTAAATATATCTAATGATACATTCAATTTCAATGTGGGAGGTTTAGTTTTGGGAACTTATGTCCACATCTCGTCCCCACCCTCCACCACCCAAAATGCTTTTTTGACCTTTTGTTCTTTCTAGTTATGTTGAGTTCCCTCTAGTCAAAGTTGAGTTGATTTTCAATAAAGCAACAAAAAATTTCCAAGTTTCTAGTAGAAAAGTTAAAAATATCCACCGAGCTAAATTAAATGCCTAGAAAAAGATAGTTGAAAGTTTGTGTTTCTAAAAAAAAATAAAAAAAAATTCTATATATGACACATAAAAAAGTATTTTATTTTAATTTTTTATATGATAATACAATGGATTGTAGATTAATTTGCTATAAGGCTCTCATCACAAGAAAGAGGTATNAAAAAAAAAAAAAAAAACTCTATATATGAAACATAAAAAAGTATTTTATTTTAATTTTTTATATGATAATACAATGTATTGTAGATTAATTTGCTATAAGGCTCTCATTACAAGAAAGAGGTATTGTGTTCGAGGCTTTTCATTGATAAAATGAGGGTCTCAAAGTGCTATTTCACATAAAATTACATATATGGGTAATTCAATAGCAGAGCCTTTAGAGTAGAAAAACTCACCACAAGTTTGGTAAATCTAGCTTCATCCAAAATTAAGGTTAAGTTATAAAAAATATCAAACTTCTTATCAGTAGACTATATCTAATTACTTAAAAAGTGTTTTATCTTTATCTATATAGTGAGTTTTTTCTTTTTCAAAAAAACTTCATTTTATCACTGTTACCAACATTTTATAATTGAGGTTTAAACACCCAATTCTACAATGCACAATGTTATGTTGTGTATTATATACACAATTTGGCACAACCAATCATAGGTGACATAATTAACTCCTAATTTTCATACATTTGTGAAGATCTAAAAGACTGAGATACTCGATGTGAGTTAAACACCAAAAATAATTGTTAAATTTTAGAGTTTTATTGAGTCAAAATTTTTCCATTTTGATAAACATTTTTAACCGTTTAATTTTAACTTAGTTAATCTCAAATTTTGTCAAACTATTTCAATGTTTGACATATGCTAGGTAATTTAAATTTTCAAGATGTTGGTAAAACTAGGGGTTAATTTTCTTCACTCATATGATTGATTATACCAGATTGTAAAATTGATCGGTTTAAACAGGTATTTACAAGGTGCCCTTTTCCTTTTTTTCTTTTGGGCTTCTGAGGTACCTTGTATGACTTATAACCAAAGAAATTACTTGACAAAGAACCCAATTGTTGAAGAGCAATAAACGGATACTAGGCTGATTACCTTCCTATCTAATTTGTGCAGGCTTGGCAGGCCCATTAGGCGCCACTAATGCCTGTTTTTATAGCCTTCTAGTTGTCAAGCGCCAAGAACCAGGCTCATGGTTAACAATCAAGCCCATCTCATATATGGGCTGGGCTCAAACTTTCATAAAAAGCCCAGCCAAAATTCATTATATAATTACGGGGATTCTATAATACTACATAAGTATGTCATACTATACTGACGTGACAAACATACATAATTTTCATATTTTGTTAGATATAAAATGTAATTTATTTAACTTTTTAAACAAACTTAAAAACAGTTAACTTGTACACATGTCATTCATTTATTGGTTATTTTTATGTAGTATAACATACTACATATATTTGTATAATATTCACTGAGAANACTTTTTAAACAAACTTAAAAACAGTTAACTTGTACACATGTCATTCATTTATTGATTATTCTTATATAGTATAACATACTATATAAATACTAAAAATATCTAAGAAACCTCCATATAATTATATTTGTATAATATTCACTGAGAAATCTAAAATTTCATGGGAATACACAAGTTAGTGGATCCTACCATAACCATATTATTCCAACCAAGCCTAAGTGCTCATATCCTAGGTTCTTGCCACCTATTGAGCATAAAGTGTTCAAAAGAGTTTAAACATGTGACCTCCACGAAGAGTATATGGGAACAGTAATTATTATTTTACTTATTCAATACTAATTTATTCATCTTTTAATAGAAAAAAAAATATCTTAATTATTGGTTTGCTAGAACTAGAAGTCAAAAGTTGGGAGAAAAGTTTCATACTCATAATTTATCGCTTAAATGATTTAATAATCGTAACAAACACCACCTAAGTTGGTAGTTTAAATAATCATCCTTTTATTTGATAACTTTCCACAACGAATTGGTCAAGTTTCCGGAATGTAGAGTATATGCATGGTTGAGATGAAACGTAGCACCCAAGAAAGTGGGAGTGAGACACGGAAATCTTGCTACTATTAGGTCGGCGGACAGAAATCATAGAACTGAGAAGAGTCAAAACAAACGTCATGTTACATTTTGAGTCGACGCATTGACTTGGGGACGAAGTAAGCTACATCGGCAAGAAATTTGAACCTTATAAAAGGCCAGTAAACGAGTTTTATTTCATATACCTCAATTAACAGACTACATCTTAATTAGAGAAGATTGACCACATTTTCTTAGTGTGTTGCAAACATAGATTTTATAGTACTTAGATTGGTTAGTTTATACAGAAGCAAAATGGGTGACAAGGGTAAAAGAAATAGTTGGTTTGCATCCATATTGAGATCGTTTACGGTGTGGTTTGGTGGTGGAGATATGAAGAAAAGTAGCAAAGCCGCCGTGGCTCCGGCTGGGCCTCAGGCTACCATGGTTGCTGCGGCGAAGCATTTCTCTTCAGCTCATAAAGTGAAGTTTAGTTAGTTTGTGAAGAATTGATTCTACAACTGTAAAAGACTTCCTTTTTTGCTTTCTTAATTGTAGGTGTTTTACTTTGTTTGTACTCTCAAATTGTAGTAAGTTAAGATTGTAATGAATTTGATTGTGCATGTATGCTGTATCAGTTGATTGTAAGTTAGCTGATATATAATTTCAGGACTTAGTCTTTCATTAGCCAAAATAGTACTAAAGTCAATAAAACTTTGGACTTCAAGTTCTAATTTATATATTTTGTTAAATTGATCAAGAAATTGAGTGGAATTGGATCCCAAAAATAGTATATTTGGTACAAAAGATAGAATAAGGTTGTGTTTGGATGAGATATTTTTAAAATTTACAAGAATTTAAAATACATGTAATTGAGAAATACAGTATTTTGAATGCTTGAATTTATAAAATAATTTGTTTGTATTCATTTTATTATAAAAAGATGAATTTGACTCAAAAAAAAAAAAGAGTCAATTTATACTCAAACTTAATATTAAAAAATTCGGTGAGTTAACTCGCGACAAATTCATTGAGTTAATTCACTCAAATTAAGTGAGTTAACTCACTGCTATTGTTAAGACATGCAGTCTTTTGTTTGAGAACTCTTACTTGCTTGATCCTCTTCATTTCAAACATTCGGCGTTGGCTGAGTGTTAGTATGTTGAACAAGATAGAGAGGAGAAGTATCGACGGGTGTGGGGCTTGGAGGAGAAGGAGAAAGAGGCTAGAAAGAATTTGAAAAAGAGAAAGAGAACCAAATCCAATTGTTTCAAGAGAAAAGCGCTTCTTCATATTAAAATGATAATTTAAAATGATTCTAAATTTCTAAGCTTTCGTTACTAGAGAAAGTGAAGGAATGTGCAACAGATGTTAATGACCACCAAACCTGTCTACCAAACAAACAGCTCAAGCACTAAATTAAGAAAGAAAAGGGAAATTTTTGTTGTTTTGGTTACAAAAGAGAATAAACAAAAAGAGTACAAGCTTAGAAAAACTATTCCCATCTGATACGTTTATATGACTATTAAATGTGCAAGGTAAAATTGTAGGTTAACTATCTAAAACGCTACTACGCAGTAAGGGCATAGCTGAATAAAAAAAGTAGACTTGAAAAGTAAAGACATATATTCCAACAGATAGCTTTTCTGCTTTAATTATTGGGGAATGACATGATATACTACCAAGTACAAATTGCCAACAACCAATTAAGTGTGCACTTTGAACTCTTAATGCTATTATTTGCTAATTTGACTTAATTAGTGGTTTCCTTGACCTTGGAAGCAGAAATGAAGTATACATCAAGCACAGGTAGATTCCAAGAAAGTGATATAATCCACGGACAGATGTCATAGAACTGAAGAAAGTCAAAATGAAAGACAATTTCGTAATTAATCTTTACTTTGAACGAACTTTCTTGGTAAGCAAGTTAACTTCATCAACACGAAATTTGGACATTATATAAGGACATGAAAATGAATCAATTTCACAAATATCAATCAAGCAGAGCATAGGTTTAACAAGTTTGACTAGTTTCCGTAGCTCAAGAGTGTTTCAAAAACCAGAAACCATTTTTCTCAGAATAGAAAACAAATAAGATGGGTGAGAAGAACAAGAAGGGGCTGATTTCGTCCATATTAACATCATTTTCAGTGTGTTTTAGTGGAGATGCCAAGACATGTAGCAAAGGTGCAGCACCTAGTGGCCCTGAGGCTGCCATGGTTGCTGCCGGTAAGCATTTCTCCTCGGCTCACAGCGTCCGGTTTCATTAGTCTCTTGTCATTCGTTCTTGAATAATACTACTTACACATACGTGTAAAGTTATAGATTGAATGTGTAGACTTATGTACATAAAAATTATTCAATTAGCATTACTCTTTTTTCCCCAATAATTTGTGGGATATACGTTGTTTTCCTACACCCTCAAATTGAGGTGAAGTTAAGCTTGTGAACAAGAGTTGTGTATATAAAACATATCACATAACTGGAACAATTTACCAAATTAAGATAGATAAATTCAGTTCATATTCAATTCCATGTGTCTGCTTTTCATTAGGCAAAACAGTGAAAAGGTATCAGAGAACTGAAAAAGTAAAAAATAAGATAATTTAAAGCTTATAAGCATATTGGCCACATTGAATATAAGATTATATAGCTCTCCTACCGTGCCTAATTCGCAAACTGCCAGATAATCTGAACATGCAAAACTAGTCAAACACCCACATTGACACTGAAACAGAGCAGTGACATATATTTTAATCCAAAACCAAAAATGGTCAGTGAGATAATAGGTATACATATAAACCAAAAAGAGACAAAAGTAAAAATAAAGGACCGGTTGACCTAATTTAACCTGCACCCACCTCTCCTTGATAATTTTTCACGTTTTTCCTTTTTCTTTCTGTTTCCAGAAGGACCAAATTTCACAAAACTGCAAAAAGAGAATCATAATATAAAAATTTAAATAGATTGATGGCCAAAGTTTAATTAATGCTGTAACTTAGTGGAAAACACTAAAACAAATAAGATATATATACCGGTTTATTTTCTTCTTTTTTACGATGCTTCACAACCAAAATTTGCCACGACTCTTCCTCAGTTATGCACAATCTACTGCTTTCAAGCTCTCTGTTCTTTTCTCCCTCTTCATTGGATTTATTAAGAACAGTAAACTCTGAGGGATTCAACTCCATGCTCTCTTGATTATCCTTGAAGCTCTGAATTACCCACTCATGAATTTTAAGGGTTGTTTGACGTAAATGTTACATTTTATAAATTTATTTATTTATCTATTACACTTTTAAAATTATTAACCTAAATATTATATTTTTTAAAAAATTAAAAATAAAAAATAAAATATGATCGTATGTGGTCCACTGAATACGTCGTATCTTATATGACACGTTCAGTGAGAACACACCGCTTAAGATATAGTGTGTCCAATTTTTTTCTTTTCATTCTTTCACTTTTATTTTCTCTCTCTTTCTTTTAATCTTTACCATTTTTTTCTCTTTCTTCACGTGCGGCCACCCTTTACCATATCTCTCTCACTTTTAACTTTTCTTTCTCCATGTCATCTTCACACATTTTTCTCTTTCTTCTGCCACATGTGACATGCCAGATCTCATGCGTTGTGTCTCCACTAGACCACGTGGGATATAGCGTGTCAAGTGAATCCCACATTGTCAGATTTTTTTTTTTAATTTTTAATTTTTTTAAAAAGTGTAATATTTAGATAAATAATTTTGAAAGTGTAATAAATAGGTTAATAAATTTGTAAAATGTAATATCGAGATTAAAGAGCTGAATTTTAGATTTTCGGTCTTGATTGGTCACTGGATTTGAGGCTCTTCCAAAGACATTCATCAACTTCATTGCAGAGATCGAAAGGTAACTGATTGGGTTATTCCACTTCCAGAGACAGTTTTAGATATGCTCTATCAACATTGAGCAAGGAAAGGGTTATTCCACTTCACAATGGCAAAATTTGAGTTAATATAAAATCAAAAAGTTAGTGTAAATATAATTACTGTATAAATAACAATATTTGCTAGAAAAGTGTTGAAATAGTTTGCCTACAAATTTATGGACACTTCAGTCAAGACATTGAAATTTTAGTTAGTAGGGAGGGCATATATTTCCCAAGTATAGAGTGCAACCAAACACTATTACAAACTTTCATGTTCATGAAAATTCATGTAGATCCCAGCTAGGAAAAGTGAATTTCAAACCAAATTTGGTTTTACTTTGTTACATGATTAGAATTTTGTTGGGATTTGTTATAAGCTATAATTTTAGACTCGAATATAAAACTCACAAACCTTAAAAAAGATCTTAATACTACTCAACCATAACCTATTTAATTATAATTGAGCTTTTCATTGACTTGAATTTGAGCTTTTACTAAATTGAACTCCTAATAGCACGATTCAAGTGCCACCCTTAAATGTAATTATTTGAGATCAATTCTGTCAATTAAAAAAAAAAATTCTTGGGTAATAAATGTAGGATTTATAATTATTTTAAATTTACCTAAAGAATGTTTATTAGTTTACTTTTTATATGTAATATTTTTTTTGATTGGAATTTTTATATGTAATATTGATTGACATAATTATAATTTTTGATTGAACCTATATTCAGATATTAAAAAAGAGATATTTATTTTAAATAAGTGATACTTATTTTTTGAGGAAGAACTCTAGCTCAATGAAATATGTTCTAAATTATAAGACTGGTATCTTTATTCTCTTTCTTAGTGGCAAAAAAAAAAAATGATACTTGTTATTTATGTTTAAATTTTTTTACATATTACCTACTATCATACTATGTTATTGTTCATGCCTTCATGGCAAGACAAGAGTCATAAAAAAACAAATTTAATAATATTGAAATTATGTTAACAACAATACTAATATTAGTTATTTGATGTATAAAAAACATTACTTGTTATAGCTTTAAATTTTGAGGAAGTACTAATAATTTTTTTTTTTTAAGGAAGTATATATCATCAAAATTTCAAGGGAACATATATAAAAGCAAAGAAAATAAAGAAAGAGATGGACAGGAGAAAAGTTGAAGCAGTTGAAAGGCAAATTAAGTGGCCTCACGAGACGCGCATGAGCTCAGCCACATGCTATCCTTCTCTCCACCCATGGACACAGCCGGAGAGAGTGCTACTCTGACACTATAGCAACGTAGATGTTGTGCTGGTGGCCGCCGGCGAAGAACCTTCCTTCTCAAATCTCAATCAAGGTTCAACTCCGTTTCCATTTTCCCTCTCTCAATTGCAAATTCTCTTCCTTTCTTTTCTGTTTTATTTCTGTACCATCCTTCTCAAATCTCAATCAAGGTTCAACTCCGTTTCCATTTTCCCTGTTTCAATTGCAAATTCTCTTCCTTTCTTTTCTGTTTTATTTTTGTGTTTCTGAAAAGTCTTCCCTTTCTGGTTATTTTGTAGATTCATACGCGAAATCTCGTGAAATTTCAAGAAGTTGCTAAGACCTTTTATAGAGAAGAATGAGAGCAGGGAAGGGTAATCTGGAAGAAGACGAGTACGAAGAGGAAGATTTCGGTTCTAAGAAAGAAGGCCCTTCGTCTGCGCCTAACAGCAATAATAGCAACAAAGGTAGCATTTTTTGCATGTTTGTGCCTAGTTCTTGTGTCAGTGTTAGATCCGATTGTTGGATATTCGTTTTTAATCGTACGAGGTCAAATGAAAATTGTATCTTCTCTTCCATTTCTGGGTCCCCCCTCCCCCCCTTGGAGTATTTAAAAGTTGGGTTTTTCTGGGTCGTGGTTTACTTGTTTATTCTAAACCATGCATTTATCAGTTTTTACTGGGCTGGTCTTAGTTTTATGTTATAGTGCTATAATATAATATTTTTGATATTGAATCAATTGAGAGCAATTCTGTAGAGTACAGACTGATATTGAATCTATTGACAGCAATTCTGCAGGACCTTTTAAGGTTTGATGTATCAAATCTACTAAAATATGGGCGACATTTTGTTATTGCGCTGATATCTTGAATTTTGGGTTGAGTTCATTTGCACTTCTAACTTCAACATTGGACAAATTGGAGTTATTATGTTGGGATTTTGTTTGTTAAACCAGATGGAAAAGCTATGGATAAGGCTAGTGCAACAAGGTCAAAACATTCAGTAACTGAGCAGCGAAGAAGGAGCAAGATAAATGAGAGGTATGCTCAACACATCAGTTTTGGTGTCCTTTTTTCCTTAGTATGAGCTTTATAAGTTAAGTGCAGTATATTTTACGTTCAACTCCTTAACTTCATTGGTAAATTTTACAGCTTTCATCACCATATATTGACAGACTGTTGTGTACCCTTATATTGAACATTGTTTTGAAATGATTGGTACTCTTTTTGACATTCTGATCCGTTTTGGACAAATTGAGTATTCTTTTGTAGGTTGCTTGAATATGAAATAAGAAATAAAGTTATACTTGTTTAGTTTCTTTGTATCTTTGACTTAGCATAGCGTATAGTTTCTGTAAGTGGAGAGAAAAATAGATGTTGAATTAACTAACTTAATACTGTTTTCTGATGGATAATAACTGTAAAAGTTGATAGCTTTATGAAGTATCAAAATTGTACATTGCCATGGTCTTTTTACTTCCTTTCATCTCAATTAAAATTTGACAGTTCTAACACATCATGTTGCAGAATCAATTGTGGGAATTTGTTGAATTTGTTTAGGCATTTGTTCAACTTTGTGATATTCTCTCTGTTGATGATTATAAAAGTTTCTTGATAATGTGATATAGGATGTGGAAAGAGTCCAAATCAATTTCTTGTGTAGTTTGCCTATCATTTGTTTTTAATCTGAGGGAGAAAAGCATATGATATCAAGTTTGAAATATTGGAGGCAAATGGTATGATATGCTGTGCTACATAATTTTAGAATGGATTTTGAAATTTCTTTCTGAGAGCTTGAAATATTTAGTGCATTTTTCTGGTTTAAGTTTTCATAAATTGAGTCATTGATTGAAATTTATGAATGTTGAGATTTTCCTTTCAGATTCCAGATATTGAGGGATCTCATACCTCATAGTGATCAGAAGAGGGACACAGCATCATTCCTATTAGAGGTACGTTATAATGTGGCAATTACCCATGGCCTACTTGTTTAAAATCGTTGAGAATTTGATCTTAGAACCATTTGATTTATCTTGTCTCTTTTGCAGGTGATTGAGTATGTTCAGTACTTACAGGAGAAGGCACAAAAGTATGAAGGTTCATATCAAAATTGGAGTCAAGAGCCCACAAAGTTGATGCCATGGGTAAAGTACTTGGCTCACATATTGTATCTGTATATATTGACTAGCATCATATTGTATCTAAATTTTCTTTACTTGTTATTTGTTTATCATATTCTTTATTTGATTGTTCCTCTGATAGGATTTATCTTAACATGTGGGTAGTTCCTTTCTTTTTTTTGTGGTTTTCTTGAGAGGGGGATATTGAGTTTACTGCCTTCTGTAATACCTAACCGAATGTAGAGTGATATATATGATTATGTAGCTAGTTTATTGGTTGGGTCTTTAACGGTTCAACTTGCTTACTCACCTTCATGGTACAGAGAAACAGTCACTGGCGTGTTCAAAGCTTTGCTGGTCAACCTCAAGCTGTAAAGAATGATTCTGGTCCAGTATCACCTTTTCCTGGGAAGTTTGATGAGAATAACATCAGTATCTCTCCAACTACGCTCAGTGGCACCCAGAATATGATAGATTCTGAACAGAGCAGGGATATTGTTAGCAAAACAGCAGAGAGGCAACCTGAATTAGCAGGCAAGGGAATACCTCTGCCCATGCCCATGCATACTGTTCCTGTGAGAAGTGATGATGCACTTGCCCATCCTCTGCAGGGCCCTGTTTCTGATGCACAATCAACTGAGCTTCCAGTTACTAGTTTACCACAGAACCAACAGGATGAACTGGCAATTGAAGGAGGCACAATTAGCATCTCAAGTGTATACTCCCAAGGGTGGGTGGTTATAAAATTATCGTGTTTTTGGTTTCTCTTATTATATATAATTGTTGGAGTACTCCAATGTAAATATTTGGTACTCCTTTCTGTTTGATTGTTCTTGTTATTATTTACAAAATCCTATCTTGTTGGCTTTCATCTCATAAGTTTCTTTATTTTTTAATCTGATAGTCATTTTTTCAGCTAGAAGAATAGAAGCTTGAGTCTGGGATGTTCATCTTGGATAAGGGTAGTAAGAGAAATGCAAATTGCGTATAGGATTGATATTAAATCTTATATAAGCTGATTAGTCCTTGCTTTATCAAAGAAAAAGAAGATACACTAAGTTTATAGCATGCATAAATGAAATGTTGAAAAACTGGGGACCATGTTGCTTCCCTTCTCTTGTTAAAGAATAAAATGTCAATACCAACAGTTTTTCAGGGTAGAAAAACTCAAATGCATTGTATTTGTGTAGATTGATGGGCTTTTGCATCTCGATGTTGCTTGTGGTATTGTACAGATTTCTAGTGATTTAGGTTGAATGAGTATAAACTGGAGTTGTTGATTCTGATGTATGTCTCCTTTTAATTCTGAGCTGATATGAGATTTTGTCAAATGTGCTGGCATATGGGACTGGCCTTTTAACCCTCGAGATATTTTCCTCTGACTAAACAGGCTTAGATGAAACTCTGCTTCTAATGCCATTAAATGGAACGTGCTTGTAGCTTTTATTCTACAAATCTCTGTCAGCTTTAATAAGTAGAGTTATTTGACGAGCAGGTTGTTGAACAATTTGACTCAAGCGCTACAGAGTGCTGGTTTAGATTTGTCGCAGGCTAACATCTCAGTTCAGATTAATCTTGGGAAGCGGGCAAACAGAGGACCAAGCGGTGGGACGTCTGCTCACCAGGTATTATAGTCCCTACGTATGATAGAATTTTCTTCCTTGGCTAAAGTACATTGTCTGCATTGATGCTCTTCCTTCCTTGCTACCAATATGTTTAAGAAAGGAAAATATGTATCCATCTTTAAGGAGACAGTTTTCTGATGTTGAGATTGTCTTCCCTTTTGGCATTACACTGGATATATCAAGAGAGCATTAGATCATGGTGATAAGTATTTCATTTATATAATTAATCAGATGTGAGCATATTAAATTTTAAATGTAAAAATGGTAATACAAGGGTTCTCTGATAATATACTTATAAATGTTCAATCACTAGTGTTTATGAGTGTGATCTTCAACATACAGATACACCATTACATGTTTTACGAATGGTGTAAATGGTTCTCCTTCAAATGTTTTGAGAACGATTGCATGCATTTTCTCTTTTGGCTAATTTCTAATTCCGAAGTTGTTGCAGGATCACGATAATCCCCCTTCTAGCAATCAAGGACTAGCACATTTTAGAGATGCAGGCAGTGGAGAAGACTCGGATCAAGCTCAGAAGCGGCTGAGAACATAAATGTGATTCAAGTGGCCTTTTTGTGAGCCTCCGCTTTCATCCAGATTTTCTTACTCCTTCCTCATGCGGATATCCCTTCTGGTTATTGTACATCCTTCACCATTTGTCTCTGGATATTCACCTTAAATGCCCTCTCATGAAGGCTATTTTAGAAGTATAAACCTTAAACTCAGTAATTGCTTGTGGAGATGCTGAGGTTTCTTCTATTCTAGGCATATCATCTGTTACTATGCTTGTATGGTACATATTCAGTGTTATTGAGATTTTAGGCTGGCAATTCCTAAATAGTACTAGGTTGTTTTTATTTAGTCATTTTTTTTTGGTGCATATATTCTCAGCTGCACAATGTTCATGGTTGCTTTATCATAATGCTTATCTGGGTGGGGCTACACAATGTTCATTGTTAAAGGTCTTTATCAATAATCATTCTCCCTAAACTAATTCCTAAATATTCAGCCGATCGAATGAATCCCTGGTTTACAAGCTTTGAGAATTCCAAATAATTTTCTAAGAGTCTTTTACTTTTTTGTGCTCTCAATAATTTTCCGATTTCTTCCAAGATTCTGATGATAATGAATTTGTTTCTTCTTTTGGGATAAAAGAAAGTGAAGGTTGATTTATTAAAGGGATGTAGGTAATTTGGTGGAATTCTTAGGGTGGACAAGCATTCGTTTCATATAATTTCCTTTAACTCTAAGCTCCAAATTACATTCTCTCAAATGATAATTTTCTTTTTGGGATCGCAGAATCGAAACATGAACTTTTGTTGAATACGTAGTTCTCTTATCACTAAACCGTACTTAGTTAAGTGGTTCAGTGACTTAACTAAGTTAACTATACATATCTTTAATATTAAAATTGACGGGAAAGCATCCAATGGTTTCAATTTTGTCATTAAAATTATGATGTGCGACGCATTTATTATATTATTCTATATGCTATTATATTATTCAATGGTTATCACAATTCATTAGTAATTAATGGATCAGGGTGACTCCATGATAACCTCCGTGGCACCTTAGTTAAGCTATATGTGAAATAATGAAAAACTATTGTCTCGTGGTCAAATGTTACGAGATTCCGAGTAATAGTTTAAGTGCTTATGTATCATTCTTTTAAAGTTGAGGAAGTTATTCTATTTTAAGGCTAGAGTAAACGTTTATTTTATTGCCATAGCAGTTTGAGGCACATTCAAACAGCGGAAACCATAATGTAATTAAGAACAGATCAATCATATTCAGCTACTAATATTTGCAGTAAATTGATCATAAATACATTTACACTGTGGTTTACATGCGATTGCTGGTAAGCAAAACCCATTTTACTTGTTGACAACATGAGTCTACAATCCTCAGGCACAAAGCCTTCAAGCTTATATTAGGAAACCCACCAAAGAACACGTTATTTCCCTCAATTTCTGTTGTATGAATCAAAGTAGTGTTCAAAGCATAGCCTCATGACTTGAACCAGAAAACTTGTGTTAGCTGATAAAAATTCAGCAGCTGCCTGCAACAGTTATGGCAAATTGTATGTCGGTTTTTGGCCAATTTTTGGGAGACATTCTTGTGGATTAGTATAGAAATAATCTTCCAGCTTGGGTTTTACAGGAAACACTGTTCTTTCAGTAGGGCCACCTCTTCTATTAGCATGAACTGTCTTCACAGCTCTGGAAAATTCATCCCAGTTCAATGTCCCATTTTTGTACTGATCTATTAGACGAACAAGAATAAATCTGTTTGGAGTGATGGTGGTTCTGAACCCCAAGTATCTGCAGAATAATGAGTGTTATTTGAATCGGTTTGAAGGGCTAGTTCATACACATAAATTATTGTCTTAGACATCATACCTTCTATGGCCTTCAACAACTTTAGCCATGTTCCCGTTATCGGTTGCCATGAAGATATCACTTTCTAATGCAACAATGTAATCCAATCCTGCCATCCTATTTGAATGGTTCTGGAAGGGCTCAAGTTCAGAGGGTTCCAAGAGTGTTTCTTTTTTGACCTGTTTTACATGCACAACAAAAGAAGGCAAAGTATGTTAGTAAAGCTAATATATCAAAATTCTTTCTACATATTCCTTAGTATGTTGTTGAGGTTCTTAATTTACCAAGTTTGGAAAGGCTTTTCTCAGAGGTGCCATTCTTTTTTCTCCTCCATATATATCTCCAGCAGCTACAAAGATTTGCATTTCAGGGCCAATGTCCAATGCCCTCAATAAGAGAGAAGTTTCCTCAGGGGTTAATGGGCATAAACCAAGTAGTCTTTGTGCTCGGGAGTCTATTTCTTTCACTTTCCACCATGGGTATGCATACCTGAAAATTTGACATTTTGCACAACTCAGAAAAGTGAATGAATGAAATCAAGTCTTCTTTATTGATCCATAGCTAGTCTCTTATAGAGAAACCTTAAGTTTGCACACACCTCATTTTTGTCAATTCTTCCATTTCTGTTTCATTGAGCCCTTCATAGCAACCAGAGAATGCTAACATGTCCATTTCATATCTGAGGTGAAGGACCAAGAAAGGGCCTTTTTGCCTCAGGATTTTAACCATCTTCTTCCCAACTTGTTCTATTTGGGGAGTGAATCTCAGAGCCTTGTAATTCACCCGGCAACGCAGCTTCTGAACCTCCTCAGGAATGCCATTATTGGCAATCCTTGCGTCAGTTTTGGTAAAATGTACCACTCCATACTTCTTTATACGACCAAGAACCTATATACATATTTATAAATTGATACTAACCCATGTTCAGAGAAGAGAGTGATCTATGCACAAAATGACCCTTAATCAGTAGGAGCAGAAATCAGACAACTTACAGTGTTATAATAGTATGACATGTTAGACCAACTAACTGGTGGCATGGAATAGAGGTATCTTGAAGCCACCCTTTTCTGCACCTCAGGAGGCAGTTCCTTCAGTATTTTAACCTCATCCTTCAAAGATTGGATGAAATAATCTATATCGAATATGTCTTCAAATTGACTGTCAAATTAAAGTGAGGGAAATTAGTAAGGAACCATATCGAAAATTTAAATGCTTATCTGCAGAAAAATTGATCCCTTTTGAGCCTACCTACGGTCATTCCAAAAGGAGGTATTATCCAACTCTGGAACTATAAAAGTGACATTCAAATATCTTGCAATGACTACCATGTCACTTATCTGCAGCACAAAATTTTCATGGTAATGGATGATAATAGCCAAATTCAACATGATAATGCTACTTATACAACTCTTGCATTCATAATTAGAGTTTGACAAAAAAAGTTTTAGTGGGATTAGACGTAGACTCAGATGGAGTCACTTGTACAGTTATGCATAATTGTGAATGCAAGAGTTGTGTATGTAGTATTATTCATTCAATCCAGCACTAATAATGGAAAAAAACAGTAAAAGAGGTTGTGAAACTTGATTGAGTGCCTTACACCAGTTCGCATTTGATTCAATCCTCCATTGGAAGAGACCATCAAATATCCATTATTCTCGTAAACCCCTGAGGACCAATACATATCAGAACATGCTAATATTCAACTGGGCCATTTTTATTTGCAGTATCTGAAGCAAAGAATTAAAGAAAGCACATGGTGAACTTACTTTCTTGGGGGCCAAACAGGTCATGGTAAGAAAACCGTAATTGTTGCAGCTTTGGCCTCGTTGTGTTACCAAGTGTTGTGAACTCCACTAAAAAGGCACCCAAAAGCAGCATGCAAGTGACAAGCACCAAGAACTTGAACCGGGTCAGGGGAGACTGGGAACCTATTGAACTCCTCAAGTTTTCAGCTTTAACCCATTCAAGAATCAAGCTTTTCAGCTTCTCAATTTTGATCTCATTCCCATCTCCAGTAATCAACCTCAGAGCCTCGGATTCGACATCTCCAGCATCATGAGGTTTATTGGTGACTTCTGCAAATTTAGGCTCTCCAACACTATTTTTGGTTTTGTCCATCATTACAAATTCCCTTCTTTCAATCAGGACTTGAAAATTGATGCACAAAAGGAACAAGAAAGATGGGTTTCTAAGATAAATGTGAAACCAAGAAGCTGCACTCTTAGATCAAAATGCATATATGGTGATTGAAGAAGTGAACAAAATGCAGTATCTTTGTACTTGAGCTCAACTAAGGATTTGGTTCACAGAGGTGGTTCCTCGTCACCAGTTTCCAGATACTATAATAGGAGCCACGGGCATGCATATTGGTAATTGCTACATATTTATATTTTGCCTCCATCATGTCCCTTTCTATCTTTTTCTTTTTCTTTTTCTAGCAAAATTAGTTTCACAACTGTACAAAAATATTAGTTGCACAATTTTCTTTTTATGGACTATATTTCCACACATCTTGTATGCACAACTCTATACAATTGTATATATGATAAAATATATAAGTTTAATAGGAAAGTGTTAAAGTAAGATTATATGTGTTACCAAAAAAAAAGAGTAAGATTATATAATTCTGATTTTTTTAATTGTAAAGTTTGTGAATAAAAGATGTGTATATAACCTGCAAATTTGTCCAGATCACCATGCATTATACAAAACATGATCTAGAAATAACTATATATTAGGCAACAAGGTGAAAAAGTATTTATGATACTAGTCTTTACCTTTCAATGTTTAATTTACTGATCGAGATAGCCTAAGCATGATTTTCGCTATATCCAAAAGAGTACAAGAGAAAGATATAAATTAATTTTGAATTTAATTGGAGGAAGAGTCTCAATCCTTTCTATTATTTTACTTAATGCTAACATCATGGAATTAAGTGCAATCAATTATTGATTTTAAATAAAAGGAAACGGAACGTTTTAAAGTCCATGTACATTGAAATGAAGATGATAGTAACAGAAAATTTTCATTTTTGGTATAGCAATAATAGAGTTTTTTTTTTTTTTTTTTAGTTCACTAAAAGCTTACACAGTAGAAATAGTCTATTCTCTCCTAAAATTTTATTCCACTTGCTTCTCGATATTTCTATGATGAAATATCATGTGCTCAACTATTAGAGTATTCCGTTAAGAATATAATAACAGAGTATGTAAATGTATAGGCTAATAGACCATAATTTTGATTGAAAATGATAAAATTAAAATTAAAGAGAGGAATTTAATAAGCAAGAGGGTGAATGATAAAAGGCATTTTGTAATTCATGCAAAATAAAAATAAATTTGAGAGTCACAGATTTATATATTGTCTCAGATATTAATGTTATGATTGCGACCTAATCAAATGAACTTTGAGCATGTTATGCATTCCTTTTTCTTTTTTTTTTCCCTAGAAATTAATTGAGCTAGAAGATTTTATTTTATACATTTAAGTCATTCCAAATTACAAATTCTCTCCGTCCTAATTAATTACATTTATTTTTTTTTAAGATGGAGCCATATATGTTGCTTTATTAATTTGTTCAAAGATAAAGACTTTGACAAAAGCCCCTGAGATGGAACAAATGTGTATAGTCATTTAAAAATTTTAATTTAGAAAAAAATGATCAAATTCTATTTTGTCAATAATTATTGTTGGGATGATAATTCACCCATGCCCATGCCCATGCCCTTCTCATTCTTAATTATTGAAGCTCGAACTACTTTTATTGAGCCAACATCTTGTTGATTTTGTTATTTTTAATTTGTTTATTTTTATTTGGCACATAGCCTTCTATTGCCTAAATCAGCATAGAGTTAAAGTTAATGAGTGAATTTTTCGTATATAACATGACAGGTAGTATCGATTTCAATTTTCACTCTTTTAATATGTAATAAGTAAGAAAATCAGTTTCCTTCGAATAAAAAAAACAAAATAGAGTTTAATTGTATTTGTTTTATAATTAATTGCTAGTAAAACATTATTTATTAATTAGACTGATATTTATTTATATGGGAAAGTGCATAGTTTTATTGATGATGTGGGATCATAACACATAGCAATTATCTCAAAAATCAGTATGATAAAGTTGAATTGGCTTACAAATTTATCAATCAAGGTTAGCATAAATCTCCTCCAACATAAACTAGCATTGCACAAAGATTAGCAAGAAAGGAAAAAAATCGACGCTACACAACACACGCAACACAACACACACACACACACACGTATATATATATATATATACATATATATTATAAAGTTTAGGTTTCAAGTATAATTTTTTATTTTTAATATTCATAATTGAAAAATATGAATTTGTCTACGTTGTTGACTTGTTGCAATTTGAACCTAAGAGGCTAAGAATTAGAGGTGGCAATTGGGCCAGCCTGGCCGATTGGGTTAGAGGCAAGTTTCAAGCAGAGCTAGACTGCCCTGAATTTAATTGGACTGGCATATGTTTAACTCAACTCAGTTTTATGTCGGGCCGTCAAGCCAGTCCGGCCCTAATGTAAAAAATTATTTTTTATTCTTTTTGGTTAAAAAATAAAAGTATATATGTATGTAAAAATATATAATAAACTTATATGTTATCTCTTTAATTTTTTTTATTTAATATAATAGATTATATAATAAAAGACAATATTTTTTTATATAAAAATATATGTATTTTGTAATGAACATAAAATTTAATCATATATCTCATATTTGTGACTTCTAAACCTTTCATGACTCCAATAATATCACTATTTTAAAATAGATTTTTCATGAGTAAGATTTTTGTCCCAATAAAAATCAAGTGAAACTTAACATGCTTTAAATGTCTTTCTTAATGAATTGAACTTTTTTAATTCTAAGAATCATTTTTTAAAGATGCGGTGGCCAACTTTTTTTACAATAGGTGTATAAATAATACNAAAAAAAAAAAAAAAAAGCCCAATTGGGCCGGGCCAGGCCGATTTGAGCTTGTCAGGCTGTCAGGCCCAATTGGGCTAGCATTTTCCTAACCCAACCCAACCCTAACACCAAGTTATATGAGTTGGCCCATTGGGCCGAGCCTATTTTGCCACCTCTACTAAGAACCTTCGCAAACAGCCCAAAATTACTCTTACCGCTATCTGATACATAGTAACTTAAATTATATAGCATCATGACTACTTTTACTGTGATGTGCATAGTTCAACGTCTCTTTAAACCAGATAATGTTGAATCACCTAATGAAACATCTATAGCTCAAATGCCAAATGCCAATACTAGGGAGCAACAACTCACAATTGAAATCACTTAAAAGTAGTGACAAAATTTCCACATATGCTTAGTCATTAATGTGAAAATTTCATCCAAGCTAAGTAAAAAATAACTTTGGAAGAAAGGTATCAAGAATCTGATGCTATTGAAATGAATAGAAAGCTCTTTTACATGCCACAACAGTTGTAAAACCTAAACAAAATTAGGAAAAATCCTTTGGAAGAATGGAAATCAAGAAACAAATTCCTATGATGTTACATGATAATTAAGCAAGCATGAGATGCCACAGTATTCTGTATCAATATCAAATAGAGTGAAAACGTGTCAAGTAAAATGCTATAATACCCATAGCTAGTCATCTCCCTCACGTTTCCATCTCTTTCTCCTCTTATTGGACTCCTCAGATCTATCTTCCACTTCTTCATTTTTCCTCTTCGTTCTCTGCTCCCTCTTTTCCTTTTCAGTATTTATTTTATTCTCACTTCCTGCCTCATTTCTCTTTTTCTTCTTACTTTGTAATTCCTGGGGATCAACTAACCCTCCATTTTCAACCTCTCCGCTGTTGCGTAGCTTCTTCTCTATCCCTTTTTGGTCCTCTGCTCCCATTGTGCCCTTACCTTCTGGATTGCCAATCTCAGACTCTTTACGAGAAATGTTACTCGAACTATCTTTTTCCTTCTTCTTCTTTTCCCTTTTATGTTTCTTGCCCTCCTCCATTCCCATGATGTCCTCACCTCCATGACCTTGTTCTTGACCTGACTCAACAGTCCAAGCAAGACTCTCTTTAGACTTAGTCGCTAGTTTTCCCTCATCTTCCCTCTCTCCATGGTCCCCGGATTCAACTTCATGCTTCTTCTTTTTCTTCTTTTGCTTCTCACTCCCACCCTCATTTCCTGCATGATACTTGACCACATCATTGGGTTCCTGACTGAATTCAACAACACTCCGAGTGGGTTTTTCTTCATCCTCAACTGTATTCTGACTTTCGAACTGATGCCTTCTGGACTTGTTCTTAGATTGCTCCTGACTAATCTAAACACTCCGAATGGGGTTTTCTCCAATGGCATCGCTGATATGACTAGTCTCTGGTCTGTGCCTTTTGCGCTTCTTATCAGAGTATGATGATTTAAGCTCCTTGTGGACCTTCTTCAGCTCATTGAAAGAGGCTGATGCGCGGTGGAGATAGGCATTGATAGCCTGTGAAGCACCATTCTCAGAAGAGACAAAGTTTGAGAGGAATTTTGCAGCTTTTGAAAGAGAGATAGGTTTGGTCGAAAAAGTATGTCCCGAGATAGTCTTCATTGTTATCCCTTCAATCTTCACTTATATACCTAGAGAAAAAAGAGGTTTGAACAACATCCTCATTTACCCTTAAATTTAAGATACCAAACATAAAGTAAGAACTAACAATCATACAAAGTATGCTGCGAAGCTATTAAGAAGCATGAGCATGAAAGGAAAAAAAATTGATTCTTAACATGTTGTCACAGCAAAAATACATAGACTTCAGCTCACATAAATAGGAGATTGTTAAACCAACATGTGACTAAGCTGTAAAATGTATTTGAGGTTTGGATTCAGTATAACTTATGGTTCCTTGAAACATTAAGACATCAAAACAGGGAAGACAAGGTCCAAGACTGAAATCCCCATTGAAGTCTACCTCTCCTAAACCTTCTCTGCCACACAAGTGGGTGGAGTTTGCATCACCCATGACCTATTAACCACCTCTAATGCATCTGTTTATTACACTCGGCTAGCAGATTACCAGAAAGCTTCACTCACTCAACATTTGAAACGCTTTTAATTGCACAGACCACAATAGAAATTCAATCAAAATTGTTCAAGGTAAATTTAGTAATAGTATCAAATCATCTCTTAGAAGCAAAAAATCGAAGAAAGACTGCAAATTTTAGAAAAAAAAAAAACAGTACAAATGAATGTGGAATGAATATTAATGCACTGCCCAAATACAAATTGCCAGGAATTCTGCTACTGTGTATTATGGTGAAGAATCTAAAATTTTGCACATTGATTGACAAGTTTTCAAATTCAAATTCAGAAAAGAAAGAGCATCCTAGTCAGTGACATGAAATAATTTTCAATGGCTCTATATATCATTTAACAAAGTCACCCCCACCAACGCCATAGCATCCAAGCTTTTCCTCAGATGCCACTCGCAACAATGGGAGAGCAAATTGGGACTCGAGGGAAAGCAACGGGCAAGACATAAAAGCATACCTCGCACAGATTTTTTTTTTTTCCTTTACTTAGCACAGATTCATAAAGAAGACAGAGGATTAGGCAAATTTGAATTCCTGTTTCTGCATCTGCTTGCTTCCTTTCTCCCTGTTTAGGTCTGTCTGTTTCTATTCCTCTTGCTCTAGCTCTGTCTCCATCTTTATTTCATTCTCTTCTTTCTCTCTATCGTTCTCTTTCTCTCCGCCCTCCGTTCTATTCAAAATTCTTGTGTACTCTACCCTCTCTTTCTTTCCCACCCTCCCTTCTCTTTCTCTATCGTTCTATCCTATCGCTCGCACTAGCTTTTTTTTTTTTTTTCCCCTTCTTCTTATTTAATTGTAATTTTAGGTAAATTTAGTTTAATTGACTAAAAAATAAATGATTAATTATAAAATGATATTTTCTAATGCCACATTATGTGTATAATTAGATAACAGTTAGGGAGCAATTGGTAAGCGGATTCATGAACTACCGTTATTATATAACCTCCACCAAATTTATATGTTCATATGCAACTTTTGTACGTAATTCTCAAATTAAGGGTACCTTTTTTTTTTTTTTTTTTAATATTTGAAGGGTAACCTTGTCAATTTTAGTCACTTTACCTAAGTAGCAACATTACACCAATCAATTGCACAGTGCCTTGCCTTTGCATGGTGTGTAATTTACATACATACGAAAAATTGATTCAATATTGTAAATGAAACCCTAATGACAAATATAACACCAGTCTGTGATCGGGTTGAGCATTAAACTCTTCCACTCTCTTCAAATCTCATCATGAACAGTGCACTCTTGTGGGTTTGTGTAGAAATAGTCCTCTAATTTGGGTTTACCAGGCACCACTGATCTTGTAGTTGGGTTCCCTAAACGATCTGCATGAGCTGCCTTAACTTCAGTAGAGAACTGGTTCCAGTTTAGTGTCCCATTTTTGTATTGGTCTATGAGCTCAACCAGAAGCTTTCTGTCCAAAAGAATTGTCTTCTTGAAACCCAAATACCTAAAAAACAAAAATAGAAAGAAAGACAAATTCATGGATTGTACATGTGATTACTTTTAAGCGAAGAATATGATGAAGTCACTTGTAATTATGAATATACTAGTTATGTAGTTAACATTACAAGCCCAATTAAAGAACTTGTACCTTCTGTGTCCTTCAACCAATTTTGCCATGTGGCCTTTGTACGTGGGAACAAAAATATCACTTTCTATTGACACATAATAGTCCAATGCTGCCATTTGGTTAGAATGGTTCCTGAAAGGTTCAAGCTCTGAGGGGTCCAACAATGTCTCCTTTTTAACCTATCTCACATAAAACAAAGAAACAAAGTTAATTAAGCCAAGTGTTTTTGGTCAGCAATTGCAGAAACTGTCATTTGGGTTTCTCATATATAATTTTGTAATGCACTAACCAAATTGGGAAAAGCCTCCTTGAGTGCTGCCATTCTTCTGTCTGCTTTGTATATATCCCCAGCAGCAATATAGACTTGTATGTTACGATCAATGTCCAATGCTCGCAATATTAGAGCAGTTTCCTCAGGAGTTAGAGGGCACAAACCATCTAATCTTTTCTGCACAGAATCTATCTCCTTCTCTTTCCACCATATGAAAGCATATCTAAATTTCATAAGCAAATTAAACAATGAGTACTATACTGTAGCACCAAAATTGCCTAATACTAAGTTCAAGAAAGGAAGATTGGCTATACCTCATTTTTGTTAATTCATCAATCTCTTCCTCACTACAACCTTCATTGCAACCAGAGAAGGCTATCATGTCCATTTCATATCTAAGATGAAGAGCCAAGTAAGGTCCTCTCTCCTTAAGAGTTCTTACAATCTTCTTAGCCAATTGTTCAATTGGGGGAGCAAATCTCAGAGCTTGGTAGTTCACTCGGCACCGCAGTTTCTGAACTTCATCAGGAATCCCATTGTTTGCAAGCCTTGCATCAGATTTAGTGAAGTGAACAACTTCGTATGTTCTTATACGAGGAAGAATCTGTATACCATGAAAATTAAATTGTTAATTGCTTCATTGTCTCTACTGCAATATGTGTACGTGGGTTACCTACCACATCATAGTAATATGTCATGTTAGACCAGCTGATGGGTGGCATGGAATAGAGTGACTCTGTTTCCACCTTCTTGTTTTGTTGGGGAGGCAATTCTTTCAGTATCCTAACTTCATCTCTCAAAGATGTGATGAAATAATCCACATCAAATATATCTTGGAATTGGCTGTCATGAGAAGCAAACAATTTTTAATGGGTCAATTTCCTTTTCTTCCTACCAAACCAAATTACATGTTTTAATTCATCACTGAAGTAAACCAAAATAGAGACTACTACTAAATTCTTAGGTTGATGTTTGAGAATTTTGATGAGTAATGCTATACATCACCAAAAATTTACCCATATTTTCACTAATTTTTTTTTTTTTTTTGGATATATAGCATTTCTAAATTTTAATGAGTTAAATACTTTTTTCGTCCCTGAATTATTTTTTCAAATATTATTTTAGTCCTTGATTTATTTTTTTGTGTAAAGTAATATTTAAAAAATAATTCAATGACGAAAAAAGTATTTTACTCAGTTTTAATTAGGANGAAAAAAAAAAAAAAAAAAAAGAGGAGAACTAGTTCCACTTACCTATGGTCATTCCAAAAGGAGGTATTATCCAATTCTGGAACTATAAGAGTGACATTTAAATATCTTGCAATGGTTACCATGTCACAGATCTGCAGAATACGTACCACCAAAATAAGAAAAATAGAGAATATATAAGGACAGACAATTATATATTGCAGCAAATTTTAACATATAACAGCTACACAATGTAATGAAAAGGAAAATTACCAATTGCAATAATGAATTATAGGCAATTAATACTTACTCCAGCTCGCATTTGATTCAATCCTCCATTGGAAGAAACCATCAAATAGCCATTATTCTCATAAATCCCTGCATGAAAACCAAGTTTAGATTATTTCTATTCATATTGCTTTTTTCCTCTTTGATAACTCAATAATTACATGACAGCAAGGTTGACTTGTCCAAGGAACTAATTAAAATGCATGAACCTTAACCTGAATAGAGATGAAACTGCATATTGTTTAAGTGCTAGACTTGCGTGCGAGGATGGGATAATAAGGACAGCTATCAGTGTGATTTTTCAGTAATTAGGCATTGTAAATCAAATTGCCAAGAAAGATATCAAGAATCAATGTTTATGGGTTATATGTAATAATGGTAATCTATCCTTTCTTTTGTTTTGGAATTATAAGAAAACACTATTTAAGTCCGAATCATTTGCATGAGGTTAAAATTTTATGCCTTCATATGTTTGCTAAAAAAAAAACTATACATATTTTTAAAATAGGAATCGCTATTTTTACATCTGATTTTGCTAATGCAACACCCTATTTAATGTCTAAATATAATATAAATTAATTTACCTTCATTTAATATAGATAATTTTTAGTCAATTGTAAAAATTCTCATTTAATATAAAATGTTTTTAGTCAAAGTTAAAAAAATTTCATATTATAATGTATATGTAGTCTTATATCATATTTAGACATTAAAATAAAGTGTGACATTAGCAAAATAAGATGTAAAAATATCGACTACCTTATATAATTCTGAAAAAGTTGAACTTTAAATATAAAAAAACATATAAACTTTTTAATGACTCAAACATATTTAGAAATTAAAAAATATTTTTAACGGTGATTGTTAAGCTCTCTCTCCTTTAAATGGGATAGCGCTACACCATTTTTTTATTGAGGGGGTGTAGCGCTACCCCATAGGTAGCTTAGTAGCCACCATAAAACATACCCAACTTAGACTAATTAATTTTCTTACTCTTCCACCATTAACATCATTATTATGATGATTCTGAGAATGATAGGTATGTGTTCATAGTTGACTAAGACAACATTAATTATCAAATTAAAAAAATAGGAAGGTATAGAAGCAGATACGTACTTTGAGGTGGAATAGAGTAATCAGTGTGAGTCTTAAACAAGCTTGGTGTTAACTTATCACAAAGGCCTTTTAACTGCACTAGAATGGTCCAAAGCAGGAGCAAATAAGTGACTCGAAGTGCCCAAAACTTGAAGTGTGATGATTTTAACCTTGCAATCATAAAGAGCCTGAGATTTTCTCCCTTAACCCCTCCATTTATCAGAGCCTTAAATTTCTCAGCCTTAACTCCTCCAATGATAAAACCCTTCAGAATTTCAGATTTGATCATTGCAACATACTTATTATTGCTGTATGACTTCTCCTTCTTATCCTCCAATCCAGGATCCTCAATAATAACCTTGCTGTATAACATGGCTTATATATAAAAATACCAGATACTTGCTTTTTTGTAGTAAGGTTTCTATATTAGAAAATATAAACACAGAAATAAATGTGCAAGAAAATAAAGAAAAGCTTTTGAGGATTTGAAGTATTAAAAGAGAGGAAGAGGAAGAAGAAGAAAACAGATTTTGGGTGAAGAAGGAGTGGAATCCCCCAAGAGGGTAGTAAAGGAGAGAAGAGAAGGCAAGGTACGAAGAAAGGAGAATGAAATGTGAGGTATTTAAAGTAGAAATTTTGGAATTTTATTTTGGTGATGTTGATAATTTTGGTTTTCCTTTTCTTGTGGAATCAATACTGAATTAATGCCCTTTCTATCATTGTGTTTGTTATATATTTTCTTGTTTTAATAAGATGAACCGAATCTGTTCTTTATCATTATTTTGAGAGAAAAAATAAACAAATAAATGCTAGTTATTGTTATTTGCATTAGACATTGCGGGAAGTTTATACGAAATAATTTCTACATTGGTGCTAAGTTTTTATTTCTGTATTTATTTATTGAAAATGAATATGTTGAAAATATTGATTACCATTTTGAAGAGGAAAAAAACACGCATTACATTTATTATAAAATAGTCATTCAATTATCAATTTTTGAACTAATTTGTTAAAAAAAAAATTGACGATTGAATGCTATTTTGTAATAAAAATTCTTTCAAGAACTTAAATAATTTTACACAAATTTGTTTAAAACTTTTATTGTAAGATGTGACAGTTTCCTAATGTATTGAATTTTACACTAATAATAGATTTTATTTGAACTCACACATCATCTAGAAAAAAAAAAAAAAAAAAACCATTGTCAAATAGCCTAGAAACCCAATAAAATCTTGTCTATTAGTTATTAATATAAGAACAAAGATAAACAGCAGAAATTACATAACGAAACCAATTTAACAACATGTGTACCTATGAATATAGGCACATTGGAGTAATTATCAAAATATTTATTTTTTGTAATGTTTGATATTCAACCGATGTTANATCTTGTCTATTAGTTATTAATATAAGAAAAAAGATAAACAGCAGAAATTACATAACGAAACCAATTTAACAACATGTGTACCTATGAATAAAGGCACATTGGAGTAATTATCAAAATATTTATTTTTTGTAATGTTTGATAATTCAACCGATGTTAATGTTTTGGCATGCAGAAAGAATGCTTATTGGACGTAGCCAAAAAAAGAAAGGAGGAAAAAAAAATGAAATAATTAAGTTCTGTTGGACTTAAAAAGAAAAAATGTGTGTTCCGCATGAAAATGGAAACCTACAAATTACAATATCTGGCTTGAATTAACATGAAGAAATAGGAAGAAAACGCTGTGCCATTCGTACTCTCATCACTTTTTGTCATAGTTCATGCATGGTTTAAACTGCTGAAGTTTATGCAATGATAATTTCATGAATTATTTTTATAGTTATTGGAAAAATGATGAAGAAAGATTTTTAAGGAGACATTCAACGGTTGAGCTATGATGAGTATTTAATCATAGAGGGGTTGAGATAGATTAATTTTTAGGTTTTAAGATCAATTTTAATATACATGCTTCTTAGTAGTTATGATAGTATTATAAAATTTATAAACAACTTAAATGTTTAAATAATTTTATATTGAGTTTCTTAAAATGAATATAAATATAATTTGACTCAGTTGGTTAAAGGGATCTGGCTTAAGGCTCTGTACCTTTTAGGTGCCAAGTTCGAGCGCACCTACAACTCTCATCAAGGAGATCTCATGACACTTAGAGGCTCTCATAAGATCACATATATGCTACTGGCACCTTGTCCAATAATATTGAAATAACCTATTCTTATTACCATCTTGCTCACCAAAAAAAATAAAATAAAGCACGGTATCATTTTTAAAATAGAAATTTATATAATTTTATCAATCTTCATCCGAGGTTTGTGTGATTTATTCTTCAGAAGAATAAGTGAATATGCAATGTTAAGAGAAAGTAAACTATTTCAACTAACAAGTCTATTACTAAATGAATATTGGTGGAGAAGGAGAATGTTTAATTCATCATTTAATTCATAGAAATAGAATTGATGGTAAACATGGATATGAATGCGTAATTTATAACCAGAAAGTCACGTAAATAAATAAATTTCATTGTCAATCATTAATTCAACAATTAAGACGGGCTAATGAGGATAATTAATCTTGGGAACCAATTACTCTTAACATCTCAACCAAGATGTCACTTTAATCAAAGAGATTGTGATATAAATAAACAATAATATTCCATACACCTTTGTTTCTTAAAGAAAAAACATGAGACAATTCGTATGCTGAAACGTTGACAAAGATAGCCTGTTGCATTATGCCTCAGTAATGGGGAGTAGTCTCTTTCCATAAATCTTGGAAAGGTAACTCTGCTAATGAGGCATAAAAATTTGTGTCGTATAAAAAAAGCTTAAACAAGTTTAGAATGGATTTATATTCAGTCACATTAACTCTGCTAATGTGACACGGTATGAATTAAAACAACGTATAACATGCATAATGTGATATAAGTTATTGTCAAATGGAGTAGGATAGTCTTTCCGGACAAGTAAAGTGAGTATACAGAAAGAGCTTGATTACCTTACAGGTTTTTTTTTTTTTTTTTTTTTTTTTTTGGGCCATGGATTACCTTATAGTTGAAGATTTGAAGCTATGCAGCCTAGAAATAGAGACGTAGAGAAAATAAAGACACAAACTGATAGGAGAAAAACGAATGGCAGAGAATGAATACCATAATCTAAAATCAACATTAATCTCTCCAACAGAACATCTCAATACTTGATCACTAAGAATTTCAACTTAACCATTGCAGTTATGGTACCAAGGGTTAAGTTTCTGTACCATGATCCCAGCAACAACCATACACCACCACTTACAACCAAATCTTTAAGAATAGTAACTTGGAAAGTACAAAGAAAATAAATTACAGCTGACTTCAGGTTAAATTCTTGCTTGCAAGTAAACCTGTGAATTCTGTGTGAACTTTGAAAGACTTCAATCCCAAAAGCTTCATTGTAGAGTCAGTTTCTGGCATCAAAATGGACCAGCTTCAACCACCATTTTACTGGCGGGAAGCTTCTGTGGTGTGCATCTTCAATAAGGAGTCTCTACTGTATGTCTTCAAACCATAATTTGAATTTTTGTTAGTTATGAAATCTCCATAATCTTTGGAGGAAGCTGGTAAATCCATGAAAATTCTCATCTTTTCACTCTTTCTCTTCTAACAGCAAAGCTCGTTAACTCTGCAGCATCCAATTGTATCTCCACTCTGCAAAGAGCGCGTCTAATCATGAAATTTAGTATCTTTTCCCTCTCTTTCTCCAAACAGCAAAGCTTGTGAACTCTGCAGACATCTGATTGAATCTCTCCCCTGTCAAGAGTGAAGCAAATCCAACCATACCAAGGAAAAACCATGGGAGTTCAAGAAAAATCAAGAAACGATTATGCAATTTATGTCAAGTGAAAACATTTACCCCAAGAGAAAAATGCTGGAGTCCTCAGTGATTTAACAATACAGATACAACCTGCAAAATAAGTGTAGATGCTGGAAGTTATCTTCCTCTCTAAAGCCAGATGTTGGATGAAAGAAATATTTCATCTTTTCCTTGACCTTGTAAGAAACAACCTTCTCACAGTTCTCACAGCAAGCCTAATACATTTACTTAATCATTTAAGATCCCTAAAGCTTTCATGAGAAAAGCATAATCATAAGCTGTTTCATCACATTGACCATAGCGACCACCTTCACCAAAATGTCCTCCTATCATACTTGTCTTCATGATGACAGAACGAGAACAATTAGAACAAGTACTATCTCGTACTTTAGCCACCCATTTGGCCCCTTCCCAAACTCCAACCCTGAGAATGAACATAGAATACTAATATCAACTTTCTTGGAATAACTAAACAGATGTTAAATGCGTAGCTTCACCTTAGCAAGTAAATCATGCATGTCAAGAAAATATACACGTAATGGATGATGGGGAAGAGTTAGATTGCCTTGAGTCATTAAGTGCTGCTGTAACCAGAACCGAAGGATAACAAGTGCCTTGGCGAATGTTATCATAAGGTGAATAACTGAAAATAGAATCAAAATGGGACTGTATCTGAGGATTTCCAAATTCTTCGTAGTCCAGGATTGTGAGGGGAAGATTGGGATCCAGTAGTGTGTTGCATACATCAAGAAATGGTACCTGATACATATACCCAATCGATCATCAAAGCAAATAATAACAATAATAATAATTTCAAGTTACTTCTTTCCAAAGTTTGTCGTTCTACTGACCTTGTAGAGCATAAGGATCTAAAATATAATCTCTCTTTAAAGGACTAAGAACAATTATTGATCCAATAAGCACTTGTTCAGTATTTGGTATCTCCACAAAATATTGTAACAAAATGAATTTTACCCAAATATTAGAGAAAATGTACTAATTAAAAAGCTTAAATTGAAACTTCCAAATTTTCTTTTCTCACCAGCTGTGACAAACTAGCCTCCATAATAGGGTGGTCAGAAATATTTTTATAAGAACTGACCTTTAATATAGCAGCACAAAAGAGATCTGGATCCTTATTCAAAGCGTCACCAACAAGAAGGCATCCTGCACTCCATCCAATGGCACCAAGCTGATATCTATTAACATAACCCTCATTAATCAGGTAGTTGCCACATGATACAAAGTCATCTATAGACTTATGTTTGTTAAGCCCACTCCCAGATTTATGCCAAGAAGAATCACTTCCACCGCCACCCCCTCTGCCAAAATTAAAATTATCAAAAGATTAAAGAAAATACATGGAAGTTAGAAATATCACAAGAAACACTTCACATTGATTATCTCAGCCATGAAAACCATACAATAAAATGTAATGTGCAAAGCATTCAATTTCACAGTTGATCTCAACATTTGTATTATAAAACAACTCTGTGCATGTACCCTGTATAATGGACCAAAAAGAAACCTAGCACAGTTGTAGACATAAACATCCAACAACCTACCTTACATCAGCAAATGCCACTACCCAACCACGGTCCAGTAAACTCAGGCGATTCGCACACCAGCTCATATCCATAACTTCTCCATACGCTCCATAGCCTTGTAAAATTCCAGGAGATTGCCCCTTCTGCCAGGATTCTCTAGAGTATACAATAGTCACTGGAATCCTTACACCATCATGGGAAATAACTTCCTCCCTCTGACAACAGTATGCATGAGAAAAGTCCTTCCATATCTGAGAATTAGAATTTGGGACACACTCTTTCTTATCATCCTGTGCCTCGTGAATTTTATCCTTATTTAGCTCAAAAGTTGGCATGTATGACTGACCAACAGAAACACCATTCACTTCCTCTTGATGCACAATTGAGTATGTATGTCTTGACATGTCATAGTCAACAATTACATCGGGCATCTGTCCACTCCAGAGAAAGTTTAAAATCAAATATAAGTTTCAAAATTTAAGGAACTAGAGGAATATGTAATTCAATGAAGTAAAGCATCATTGAATTTGTGTGTACAAAATATACTTATCAGTAGTTATACCACAGGTGATGAAAGCACCGCTCGATAAACCGGAGTCATGAAGTCATGATTTGAACCAGAAACAACACTGCATGAATTTGATGGCAGAGGAAAGTACCAAGGTTTAAGGTCCTCAATATCTATCTGATGCTGATAAACTCAAAACAAAAAGCCAAATATAAATGTTATAGTATACAAGTTTAAATTGGCCCAAGATAATTTGTGTACATTTCAATTTGATGGAGCTTAATATTAAAATTGATCAATGACACAATCAGGAGCAGAAAATCAAACAACCTACTGAAGGAGAATAATATACATGAATAGCTGATGTTTAACAATTCACTATCCCTGCATATATATAGATGGCATCCAATAAAGTATATCTATCACAATACAGGTCACAATGCAGTAAGCTGTAGGAAAGGACAAGATTTGAAAAAATCTTGGGCCCTATTTTTAAGTATACTTTTTTTCTTTCTCTAGTTCACAGGGTATGCTCATAATGATCAGATGACTGGAATGCTGTAGTAATAATTCACATACCTTGCAATCAAATTGGACAGGAAGATTCAAGGAACATAACACAGGAAGACCTTTCTTATTGAGGGAAAGAACCAGATGCCCGTTAAAAATGTCCATATCACGTAGACTCAGATCTTTACCAGGAATAATGATATTCTGAAGGAAAACAGAAGCACGTCAAAGATGCGAGTTAGAGAGACACACAAACACAAAGCAATATATAGAGAATAGACAACTGCAGAGAGACATAGGAAGATGATCAAACATCACCTGCCATTTAGCTGACTCTGTATCTTCACCTTGGCAACTAACCAGGTAATAATCTTCACCAGACCACTTACGATCAGGCATAGGAGAATTAGTAAGGATATAAAATAAACCGTAGTGATGTTCCACAAAGGACTGTACACCAGAAGCACGCTTACATATTCTTCGTAAACCATCTATCGGATTGGCAGCATTTATAACATAAACCTGTGGTAAGCATCAAGATCAACATATCACTAGAAAAGTACAATCAAATTCTAAATTCATGAAAAAAGAGATAAGTTCCTTCCTCAGATGAACTCCTTGAGTTTGAATTCACAGTTATAAACTTGCCATCTTTTGTGCTTGTTATGTCCACACAAAAACTGGAATCACTTTCAGTAAATACCGGGAGATCAATCACATTATCACACCCTAGTTTTCTGCAGATAACCCTGCCATATGATCAGACCTAGTTAGGATAAGACAATTGCAATTTGAATCCCATCCCATCCCCTCCCCACTTTCGCCTCGGAAAAATAAAAACAGAAAAAAAGGAAAAGAAGGGAGAAAAGAAAGTCTAATTATGAGATTTTGCCTGTAAGGTCGCTGGTTATCATCTGACAGAGTATAAAAAAGAGAACTTCCATCTTGGGCCCATGCCAAGCTAACAACACCATCCACTCCCATTTTTGGATCTATACGTCCACTTCTGAGGTCCTTTACTTGAAGCATGAACCGTTCTCCACCAGAAATATCAATTGTGTATGCAAGATAGTTGTGATCAGGTGAAACTCTACATGTACCAACATGGACATACCCTGCAATATTGATTTTATCATCTATAAATCCCCGATTTGAAAAGAAATAAAAAATCAAGTCAGAATAAAAATTAAACAATTTAACTACGACGATGCTCAACAGGTATAACATAGTGAGTGAAAGAAGAAACTTGCCATATTCCTCCGCAAGTTCATTCCAGTCAAGCAGGATTTCCTCATGTTTTGCTCTTGGCGTTGCATATTGAAGAAAAGTCTGCAGCCAACCAGTTGTCTCTGTTGCTAGCCTCCTACACAGTACCGGATTTTCCTTCCCCTCAGGAATGTATTGGTAATACAGCCTGCCCAAAAGAAGATAAAATAAGCAATAAATAAAATTAAAAAAAGAACCGAAGAATAGTGCAATGGTACATTGCTAAAGTTGGTTTCACACTCCACCAACTCTTCAAGACGGCAAATAGAAGGCATCCTTCAAAAATAGACAAAATGGACTCGAAATTCACACAACCATATTAGAAGCATTAATATCTTTGCAACCATACCATTGGGAATCAAAGAGTAATGCTTCAAATACTCATTATAAAGCATCACTTTGCAGCACATGGCATACAAAAAAATCCAATCTTTCAGTCAGCCACCTCCATTTTCACTTGTAATTCGATGAACCAGAAAGAGGAAAACTAAAGCAACAATTAGCCCAGATTACTACAATTCAGAGAATTTTTACATGAACACAGCGAGCAAAATTATTTCATAAAAAATGAGATGTATAGAAAAAAAAGGACCAACCAGGGTCCCCAACGCTCAGGGGGAGTGGAAATCTTAGTGGGTATTCGACTTCTCATCTCCGACGACAATTTGGATTGTAGTTTGTGGGTATCAGCCATAAAAGCTTCGGCATAGCTGTTTTCTTGGTTGAGGTACTCTATGAAATCGGTGTCCTCTGTGTTGGACATCCAATGATAAGGATCTTGCAAGGTGTTGCCGTGCACGGAGACCGTGAAAGGTACTTGCTTTGGAACTGGGGGTGATTGTGGGGGCGGCGCGAAAGGGAGTGCACGGCATCGAGAAGAGAAGAATGAAGAGGGTATGGTGCGGCATGAGGCAAGAGCGAGGCACAAAAGCGAAGTTGATCTATTGATTGAGCTCTTGGAGTGTACAAGATAGCAAAATGCCATGGGAATGGGAGTATCAGTAGCATACCGGCGCGGGAAGCTATCAGACTCACCACAGCAGCACTTTAACTGGGATATTCAAATTCACTCTCTCTCTCTCGTTTTTTTTTTTTCTTCAGAATTTTGTGCTGTGTATTTTTCCTTTCTTTTTTCTTATTCATGCTAAGTGCCTTTACCTTTCCACTACTATATCTTATAGAAGAGAAGTACTGCATGTCACACTAATACTATCTTATATTGGTTTAGTCAAATTATTTACTATTATGTATGTACAAGGTAAGATAGTGTGGCAACTACTAGTATATAAGTAATATTAATACTATATTTTTACACTTATTCATATGCAAGAACCTAAGTTTACAGCTATGTTTTTTATGTCATTGCACTTTGTTCCAATAGTTGGGTGTGTGTGTATATTTAGATCTTTGGCTTTTTAATGTATAAAAAAAAATTATATTTTTTACACATATATAAATATACACTTCTTTTAGATTTATACATGACGACATCTAAATTTAATTAAATCTTTTTAAATTTTAGTTAAACTTACTTAAACTTTTTCATTAGGTTCATATTCCCTATATCCCTACACCCAGATACAAAAGCCCCATTCTCCCTAAGTTCATCCTCTTTTGTGGGGTAGAGACGGTATAAAGAAAAATCTGGAGTCACGCCAAATAAAATTTGTCACTAACTCACAATTCAACATTTGAAGTGTCAATAAAACTTAAAATGACTATATATAGAACTATAAAATAAGTCTAAAATTTTAAGTGTGGAAATTTCACTAACTGACAGTTCAAAATTCTACTTACACTTTCTTTTATCAATTGTATTTAAGATTAAGTATAAGCTGAAACTTTGCCGAGCATACATTTAGTATGAGGAAGTGAGCTCAATGGGGGGCTCGATCCCGTCCCGGGGTAAGATAGCAGACTTTGATATTGAAGAAATAATACTCGTACATATAAAGGATTTGAGAACATTTTGGTGGGTTCATTTGAGTCTTAAATTTAAATTTTTCCATTAAATATAGAATACTTTAAGTCGTTCCTTGGTGCATTGCATGATCCATAGCCTTCTTCCAGAAATATTTCCATTCTTTGAATTAGCTGCTAAAATAATGCAAGATAAGTAGAATTTCAGTACTTCACCCTTGTACATTCTTCCCAGAAATAAATCAGGAATACTTCTAGTCTTCAATGTACCAAGCTTGAGAAATCTATATGCTCTTGTTATTTTCTAAAAACATCATATGAGAAGTTCAGAACTGTAGTAAAATTAACAAATAAGGTCACCTGTACAAGGCAAGCAAACTGCCCACCACCAATACTCTATGAAAATGTATATAATCTGTCACTATATAGGGTACTCAATTTAACAACAATAAAGAATTGTACTTTAGTTTTCTCCCACTAGATCACCCCAACTCCGCCGGCACCAGAACCACCATTCTTAAACTTGAGAACGCTACACTTCTATGATTCTATCTTTACCAGTCACTGATCTTCTTTTAGTTCTGAGCAGCAAACTTCTTTTTTTACTTCAAAGTCTCAAAGTGAAGTCATTGGGCATACTAAACTGTTGCAGTAGATGTTTTCTTAGTATGCTTATCATCTTCAACATCCTGAAAGTTCCCATATTATGTTAAATTATCTTATAAAGAAAAGATGCAGCTAATTTTTCATCAATACTTAGACAAAGTGTTGATATCATGTAAATAAACTTTCAATAGCATCCTAAACACACAATCTCAACTGCCATTGCATGTTGTGCCCTCTTCTATCCACTTTTTGCTCACATGAGAGTATGTGCGTGTGCATGCATGTCAAAAAAATAGATTTATCACGAGTAATTAACTTAATGCAGTAATTATTTTGGAGAAAAAAAATTGAATTAATAGGTGACTTGAGAATACTAGATAGGAATAAAAAGCCAGAGAAACCCAATGTGAATCCCAGATAGAGAGCACTTACTGAATTGCCAATCTTGTCAAAATCATCACCAAAACTGTCTTCACCGTCATCTGAAAGATAGGCACGATAACAAGATAATTAATAAGCCAAAGCTAAGACAGAACGCAGAAATCATAGTAGATCATGACATATATAAATCAAAGTTAACCGTCAAAAGTTGTGAAATCCCAAAGTTTTCAAAGACAAGTTCACTCTCGGGGAATTTTAGGAATGGACCATTAACAGTGGAACCATTCATGTTTTTTCACATACAATCTCAACATGATGCACAACATTTCACAGGTGATTGATCCGAGATATAAAATTAGGACCTGAAAGACCAGATGTTTCTAAAACCAATTCTATACAACTTAAGGTAATATACCTGGACCTTCATCACTGTCTTCAAGATCTCCTAGAAGAAATGTGTCCAAGTCTTGCTCAGTCGAAGATGAATTGGAAGATTTACTCTTTAAATTTTTGTCTGTTGCTTCTGCCGTACTAGTTCCTCCAATAACGCCAGTTTGGTCTACCTTATCATCCATTTTCTGGTCAGCTGCTGCTCTGAGCTGAACCTCCTCCAGATATTGCTTCTCAAACCTAATTTTGACTTAATAGTTACTGAATGTGGCTAACTGAAAAATGTTACAGCAATGACCCACTAACAGAAAAGCTGAAAGTGACATCAAATTTCTGGCAAAGATGAGAGGATGATCAAATATGATTTTACTTTTTCCTCTTTTCAAACCATGTACAACTAGAATATGCACCAAACATCAATATGTCTTCCACATTTCAAGCTGGTCCAAGGGCAACAAAAGCGAGTTCTCATATTGGAACAGAGCATGATGGCATTCTATGTGGCTAATACTTAGCTCCATGGAAGAAGAAACTCTGCCCAAAGACTTGAGCTCTGATCAATTTGTAAAACATTCAAACAATCATTGGAATAAAAATTTTTCCATATCACATTATCTCAACTTTTTTCTTCTGATTGTTTCAGAATAATTAGATTTTAATGTAAAGAAAAAATACACCAGAACAGAAGATTTCCTTCTGTCGGTCACTAGTGTATCTCCTTTAATTAACAGAAAAAACAAACTGTGTTCGTTTATCAAAGAATAAATAGTAAAAAGACACAATCAAGTTAGTGAGCAAACACAATTTTTGCATAAAATAGTAATAATTCACCGTCCTTAAAAAGATTAGCATATTCACAAGGATAATTCTGTTGTGGGATACAGATAGAACTCCACAAAGCATGCGAAATGGTGTATGAACAAGTAATGATAGCAAAATCAATCATCAACATGATATGCTACTTACGGAGACACATGAGTGTTGACAAGCGTGAAATATATCTTCCAGAAGTGTCTTTCTTTCATAGCACGTGGACATAGTTCATATCTCAACTTCGAAATTTCCTGTAAAGGAATAATTGTTAAAATAAATAATCTGTGCTACAACTGTGCCTGCAATAATTTTTGTATACTCAAATACATACAAATAGTCTTGAATCCCTACTTTATGTTAGTTTAAATGAGTGATGAACTGGCAGAAAAAAGAAGGCTGAAAATAAGTATCAAAAACTCCTTGGCGGTAGCGGATTAGTGTAAAAGAGATTCCTATCCCATTCCTTGATAAAGTATACAATGCTATACAGACGGCCTGTTTATTCTGTAAAGCATAAGTGAAGGCACTACATTATTGCAAGATAATGAGAGGCAGGTATTACGTTAATATCACTTAATCAACCCGATCAAAAACAACAGGCATGCGTAAGAAATAAAACCCATTTAATTCCAGATGGTACAGAGGGATACATTAGACAAGTGTCTCCTTCCACATATGGGGCAAAATGTATTGACAATGTATGACAGCAGAGATGACAACCACACCGCCAACCACTAAATATAATTAAGTAAAATAACAGGAAAAATAAAGGTGTCACCTCAAANAAAAAAAAAAAAAAAAAAAAAAAAAAAAAAAAAAAAACCGACAACTACATTGATCTCTTAATCAGTCATCACTATTATTTTCCCCCAGAAAATAAAGTGTTGCTTGCACGACTTACAATGTCTTTGCCTCTTTGTCACATTCTAAAGTAAACATGTGAGATGGAAAGCATTAAAAAACCAATCATGTCATACAATTTTAAAAAGATGGGGTGTTCCTTTTCTCTCGCTCTCTTTCTCCCTTTGCTAATACTTGCATGAAACACGTTATGTAGAAATCAAGGAGAATATGATAATCAAAACGTATTTCACACAAATCTTACCAATGAAGGAATACCAACTCATACAGGGGTTAAAAATGCTATTCTCTTCTTCTAGTTTAAGAAAAATCTAAACTATAATGAACATATGAAAATTCAATCCAGCTGAAACTGGATATAGTTGAAATAATAGTGGTTTAAGAGATTGATAGATTTAAACTCTCCAATTTCCCTGCAATGGGGATCAAATGTAACACGCTCAGCAGAAAAATTAGGAAATTACCTTAACAGTAGTTAGCACAAGGGTGGCATGTTTTTCCTGAAACTCATTAAGATCTTTTCGAACATTGGAAGCTGTAGTGGGTACATCAGATGCCTCCGCATCATCTACATTTTCCAGCAAACAATTCCCAGTAAAAGCAGTGGCCAAAACAGTGCAAAACAGAAAACCCAGAAAATTGCAAAATGCGAATTACCCAATACCTGGTTTGAGAGGAAAGTTCTGGAAAGTACTGGAAGTAAGCCCCTTGACGAAGGATCTGAGATCGTCAGTGACACCGAACTTTTCCAGCTCAGACTGGGAAATGGAAGTGGACGAAGTAGAAATGGAATTGGCAATGGAAAGAGGGGAAGATAGAGAGAGCTGGGGAGGAATGATTTCGGAGAATTTGATTTGATCTGCTTGTTTGAGCGCTGCAATTTTGATCTGATCGGCTTTCTTGGACGCTTCAGCAGCAAATTCCTTGGATTTCTTGGCGGTTTCGGAGACCAAATCAGCGATTTTGGTAGAATTGGTTATGCTTTGGGATTGCTTGGCAGCTTCTTCTGCGAAGCTCTTGGCTCTCTTCCAAAAATCTTCCATTGTTTGCCGCTCTTCTCTGCTCTCTGCGTAGAGTCTTTTCTCAGAGTCAGCACAGCACAGGACGATAGTAGAAAATAGGAGAAGGCCACAAGTTTAAGTATACCGACAACTATCATCGGTTTATCTTAAATTCTTAATAATAGCCTTCTTCATGGAAAAAAAAAATGTTTTATTTAAAAAAAAAAGAATAGCCTAGATTTTGTTCAATTAAAAAGATATATACTCTCACATAATTAAAAAATTTAGAGATAATTAATTCGTTTGATTAAAATTTTGGTCCTGTCAAATTTTAATTAATCTAGTTAAATTTATATACCATCAAATATCATAATATTTTTCTTTTTTCCTTGTGGTTGNTTTTTCTTTTTTCCTTTTGGTTGAATAGTACATATCTTGAACTCTAATAACATATAAAAATAATAATAATAACAGCTGTAGAAAATATGTAGGGTGCAGAACAATAATCGTGACTTGTAAAATATAACAGTATTTTTCAATATGATTTTTTTTCATGAAACAAATTAAAATCATCAAATTGAAATTGATAAAAATGACACATATCTATGTTGAGAATTAATTTTATATTTCAATTTTAGATAGATTAATTAAAAATTAATTAGGATATACAATTAGGGGGTGATGATGGGCTTTACTAGATATTGGGTTGGGTTGAATTGCTGAAGGAGAAAAAAATTTCCAAACTAGAACCAACCCAATAAGAAGTGGGTTGGGTTAGAGAGTTAGAGCAGTTGAAGATGCCTCAAAGAAAGGGTCCATGGATCTTCGTTTACTTCATGCAAGATTTTTGTGAGGAAAATTACAAGAAAGAGATCAAACATTTAACTCGTTACTTGAGAGGTATGAGTGAAACCCAATNAATTAGGATATACAATTAGGGGGTGATGATGGGCTTTACTAGATATTGGGTTGGGTTGAATTGCTGAAGGAGAAAAAAATTTCCAAACTAGAACCAACCCAATAAGAAGTGGGTTGGGTTAGAGACTTAGAGCAGTTGAAGATGCCTCAAAGAAAGGGTCCATGGATCTTCGTTTACTTCATGCAAGATTTTTGTGAGGAAAATTACAAGAGAGAGATCAAACGTTTAACTCATTACTTGAGAGGTATGAGTGAAACCCAATTGATCACAGTGAAGGAGCTTCTCTGGTTTATGTTCACTATCAACTCTTGTGCTCCATAATATATATCCAGACAATTAATAAATAATTAAATATAAAGAGCAAGAGATGAGTGTCAATTGGGCAAGAGATGATGAGCAAGAGTCGTGCATGCATTTTTTAGTATATAAAATACATCTGTCATAATATTTTATTTATCAAATCTTAAAATATTATATTATCTATCAATTTTTTTAGTTAATAAAATGTTAAATTAAATACGTTATGGGAGAAAATTTGATTATATAATAATATTATTTTTTATAGAATTTTTAAATGGTTAATGAGGCAATTGTCCCCACTTTCATGAACATAGAACTATCAATGGCACCAATCTAGTGGCATTTCTTATAGTCATGAAAATTAGATGGTTTAATATCATAGGTTCTATTTTTGTCATATATTCTCCTCCCCTTTTTTTAGTGTATTGCACTCTTATTAATAAAAAGTGCTAAAGCGGATTGTAACCTAAGAATCAAGGCCTAACCCTAACATTTGGATAGAACCAAACTTATCAAACCTATGATGAGCCATTCCTGGGGTATTGCTGTCGAAGCATCGACAATTGTAGGCCTGTAACTTTATGTAGAGAAACACTTTGAGATTTTTATTTTTGTTAATGAGATGCTTCAAACACAAGACCTCCTTCTTGTGAAGAGAGCATTGTGACCAATTGATGTACAGATTAATTGGCTAATGTGTACCTATAATACCTATTTCCTAATGCTAATCTACGTAATATACGGCTGCATTCAAAGCCAAATTTAAGTCCAGCTGCCACACGTTTTTCAACTAATTAAGATGAGAAAAGTACATATTTCATATATTGCATTTACTTCATGCTGACTTTCACCAGCACAGCCCATGATTTTATTTCTTGTCTTTTAAGTTGACTATCTATTTGGGATGTAAAACTTAAATATTTATACACGGTTAAATAAATTGTTTTTAGTATGTGTGTTATTTGTTACGGGTCAACTAAACCGAATCTCACATGTGGCATGAAATCTAATTAACCCTATATTTTCTGTTATTACAATTTTGAAATTATCTTGCTAATTATAAGCAGTGCTCGTAGAACGGTAGAAGTTGTACAAGTGATTAACATTGTCATTACCAAATCCAGTGCTTGGTAATGACAATTCCAAAAGTACATATGTGAGTAAACAAAGGTATGACACAATTCTAATTACGATAATAATTACTAGCCCTCTTCTATCACAAATTAAGATTTGTTTACTATAATCAAGCACGTAATGCTGGGTTCCACAATATTACATTACATATAAAACAGTTTCCGAGTTTCTAATTAACTTTACGAGACCATGTTTTACGAGATTGTGGGGTTGGTAAATAAATAAAGAAGAAAGCATCTTGTTTTGCTGAGAGCATGAAAAAACAAATAAAGACAAAGAGAAGCTTGTTAGTAGGGTAAAGTCCTAGTTTCTTACAAATTTTAGGGTTTTCCTGCCTAATGTCGGCCACAATAGGGAAAGGAGACAAAAACATATTCCACATTTTCCTAATTACAACAACAACACACTTTATGTGCAAAACTGTATCCAAAAAGGGCTCCTGTGTGTTCTCCGGCCGGCCGGCCGGCGGCGAAATGAGATTATCTTCTCCCTGAGTTCCTCCATGTTTTATGGACCAACCGGCAAGTGCTTGTTATGTATGGGACGTCGTCTTCTCACTCTGGTATAATCCATTGTAAAGTATTGTGAAGGGTCATCCCCTGTTTCCACCCACTCTTGCCTTGTCCCCTTGCGTCCAACCACCATGCTTTGCTTTTCCTGCTCTTGGTTACCTGTCAAATTTTAATAAATTCATAATAAACTTCAAGAGATCTCATATTTTAGAGTGCAAAATCCTTTAGTGATTAATATATAACAAGGTGACGATTAAATAATCTAATCTAATGCATAATAGACTTCTGTTTAGTCAATATTATAAGATTCTTAATTTATGTATGTGTTGTTATTTAGTCAAAAATATTGAACTATATTAAAAATAAATTAGCTCGAAAGTCATGTTGCTTTTTGGAAGATATGTCAAAGGAGACCACTTTAATTATATTGGTAGCAGAACTGTGTAGCCATTTGCATACCGACTCTTGAGGTATAGTAGAGGCCTAGTGGTAGATGAAGACTGTGCTTGGTCCAGTTGAAAATGGAAAAGTTAAAAATTTGGATTAATACAAATTATTTTGCACTTATTGTTTAGTAGAAGAAAAATATTAAAAATGAAGTGAAAATATATAACAAGACTCTGCAACTAGGAATCAACCACACTAATAGGTAAATTATTATGACAACAAGCTATATATCTTCAAAGTTGCAGTAAGTAAAAAAAACTTCAGAAGAGAAAAGTTACTTTGCAAGCTATGTGATCTATACTATGAAATTGAGGTTTTTATTTATCATAGTTACCTGAAACTGGAAGTTTTTCCTTCTGTTTCTTGTATGATGTGAAATCTCTGCCTTCATATTCTTGAACCTGTTTTTAATTTTGAGGAAAACGTAAGAACGAATTGCAATATATAAAGGATATATATGCAATGCTAAGAAAGGAAGATTCTTCAAATTCATGCAGTACCTGCTCAGTCAACTTTAGCTTCCTTGGCAGTGTTGGAAAAGAAACCTGGTGTTCATATACTGCTCATAATACAAACTACATTAGAACTTAAACATACAAAGAGAAAGAGAAGAGAGAGCGAAAGAGGGAGGATCAGCTGATTAATTACCTTGAGGCTGGAGTGAAGGTTGCAAATTATCAACTTGCAGAGAAGCACAGGGTGGTAGCAAAGCAGACAAGAAAATGCTTAGCACAGTGATGATGATTAACAGCTCCATAACTAGCTCTATTCAGAGAATATGCATGAGACACTTTCTTCAGCAGCTAGGTTTTGCTTATTTATAACCCACCAAGCAAGGGAAACCTCATATTCACGCGCATGAGAGGGAGAGAGAGGGAGAGAGGAAAAGAGAGAGGGAGAGAACATACACAAAGCACAAAGTGAAGAGTTCCAAAACAAGTAGGGGAAAATCTTAAAAATTCATGGTTCACTTTTTAGGAGGCTTCACACTGCTTGTGTTGATTTTGTCACCTCTTACCGTACTGTAGGACCATTGGTTTGATTTCTGTTATAGTCATCATATCTCCACATTAACTACATATATCAAAATACATGTTTTGGCTTCTAAGACAGCTCTATCTTTTCTTGCCCATATGAAGAAACAACTTATTTGATAATTTCATCATCTCCTCTATTTTAACCTAGCTGCTTTTTCCCACTATATAATGGAATGATATTTTGAACAATTGCAGTAGTCAGTTTATTAGGCTTCATATCACATAAGGGCTATCGAGGTACTGAGAAATAATATACTTCTACTCCTCTTAAAAAGGTGGAGGGTAGAATGATCTAATTAGCCGTAGAAGATGGATATTAAGTGGGTTTATAGTGAAACCAGTTAATTAAACTTAATTATACATTAGATGCATGCATGTTAAAAAATAAAAATTAAAGATGCCCAAGTTTCTTATACTTTTATATATTGAATGTATGTGTACCAAAGGACTATATGTATATCATCGCAAAAGAAGCTTTCTTTTAGTATATTTTACAAGTAAATTAATCTAAAACTCTATTCATTACTCAAAGAAAATCATTAGTGTTTGAAGTAACTTGCGCACATTTCGATTCTTTCACATGCTTTTTCAGTCAAAAAGGATACCATTAGCCATAAAATTAGGGATTTAACAGGGAAAACTCCTTATAGTCTAAGTATCTATAACCAAAACCTTAACAATTTTTTAGGTGATTCTCAACTCAACGTACTGCCAATTGGATTTCTTTTGACTTTTTTGCCTGTTTTTCAAAATCAAATGACCTACGAGAATGGAACTTTCTGGCTAGCAGACCCTAGGGCAGCCAAGTAAAACAGTAAACTGATTTTTCTTTATTTTATAATTTTCACATGCCATAACAGTGTTGCAATAATATTACAAGTGTCTATTATTATATTGTTGTGGTACCATTCAAAGTTCTCGAAACCCACCCAAATGGACCGACATTCATGCAAGCCAAGAAAATGCAAAGAGGGTTCATGGGTTTATGTGGTAAGAACTAAGAGTTTAATCAAATTTTCTGATAAGCTTAGCTCTTTCTTCAATGGCACATTCAACAGACATACATACCCACCAAACCATGACCCAGTGGAGGGTCTTCCAGTTTTCAAAGCTAAGCACATGCAATATCATGGTTCTAGTGTAGTCAACTCACCAAACTTAAATGGGTGTCCCAATGTGGCCTCCCAAACACAAGAATATATTTGAACTTTTTGGGGTTGTATATATTATGAATCTGTTGGTATTGATATCATGGATGTACAATTGCTAATATGAAATATGGAAACTAAACAGTTCGTAGTTAATATTCGTTTTTAAAGTTTATGTGATTCATATTCGAATTTAGAATCATAACCAAAATACTAAAAAGGAATATGGAATAACTTTTGTAGATATCATTTTTCAAATTTTATTGGTTTACTTTGTTGCCTAACAAATTTTTATAACGAGAGGAGTACAATATTGCTCTTAGAATTTGAGTATTTGTGTATTCGTTGTTACTCAAAAAGAAGTCTAAAATATCAGCAGAGTTATCGAGGACTAAAATAACAAAATTGATTTAGTGGAGAGAATAATTATTTAAAGATTAAAGTGATATTAAACATATATCAAGGACTAAAATAATAATAATACCTTTTGCTCAAAGGGTAAGACTTTTTTTTTTTTTTATTTTGCTGTGAAAGTAAAGGGTTAGACTTGTTATATGGTATTGGAAAGACACAGAAGAAGGTGCTCTAGCTAGAGTCCAACACTTATTTTGTTTTTTTTTCCTTTGGGCCTGGCTGGCCAATGGGGTGATGCACACATACTATTTTAGATCCGTGAACTACATGACCCAATCATGTCACTCTTGAGTCTTGAATTATTATTCTTGAGTACATGAATAGCAAAATACTTTTATTGTTTTTTGCTCCAATAATACAAGGTTCCATCAATTTAAGATTAGATTCTTTCAAAAACCACTTCACGAGGTTTTACTAACCAAACTAGCTGAAAGCTTCTAGTTTAGAGATTTTAGCAATACAAAAACTGATGTAAAATTAATATGTACTATGAATTGTTTGCAATGGAACTAAAATTTGATTATACCATGTATAGAAGATGGGAGAAGATAAAAAATAAAAAAAAAAAAAAGAGGTAAGAAGAAAAGAAGGCAGATGCAAGCCAGGGGAAAAACATGAGACTTTTGCTTGCATCTTGCATCCAGGAGCATTAACTAAGCACTCTAAACCTACTGCACATTAGGAATCAGGTACTCGAGCAGAATTGAAATGATATATATTTCATAAATCTAAACTAAAAAAATAGAAAAGAAGCATTCAGAATCTACAGCAAAGAAGGCCCTGTCTCCAACCCCGGTGCTTCCGGTAATGCCTTCTCTCAGCTTTTGCCATTCTCACTGGACTGCTATTCCATTCAGACTGTAATCTGCAAGCACAAGAAGAATATGAGTTTGTTAGTCAACAAGTTTGATGGTAATGAAAAGGCATTTAGCCAACGAGTTTGATGGCAATTTACACGGGAAAGGCGAAGGATCGCGTGCTAGTTGTGCTGCTATCTGATCGCAGAGAGATGCTTCCAGAATAAGGTACCGCCCCTGAGTAACTTATACGACTTGAAACAGCCGAGAAACTTGACTCTCCTAAGCTCTGACGAAACTGACTTGTTACAGCCTCATCATCACATTTCCCATTCGCGGACTCACCCATGTTTTGAGGCTCACCACATTTACAGCCACTAACTTGGTGACATTCCTCTTTGCTACAAGCTGCAGAAGCTGAAGGCTCAAACTCATGAGTGATGCTTCCATTCTCTGGCATGCTATCATTGTTTGAATCATCCACTACAAGCGCCAATGCCCGACTTGCCAAGACTGCTTCCTCAATTTTGTTTTTGAACTCTTCAGGCTTGGACTGCGATTCAGGCTCACCAGGGACCTGCAGATAAATCACAAACATCACTTTCTGAAATTTCTCTCACAAGCAAGCGCGAGAACACACAAAAAGTACCCAAAAGCAAAAGAGAATATCATCAACATTAGGCTAATATTTCTATATTTCAATAAAAGCTCCAGGATCTCTATTTGTTGCAAGATAGATATGAAAAATACGTGATCATTTTGAAACCTCACTTAATGGTGGTATGTTGAAAATGTAGCAAATAATATATCTTCTCAGTGATTAATATCCTTAGCTATGAGCCCTGCGCAACCAGTAATTCATTATCCACACAAATATCCCCGTTTCGTCATATCTAGCTACCATGAGAAAAATCATTAAACGTAACAAAAATCATCAATTAATTTATCCAAAAGAAGATCGATTTTGGTAACAAAAACCCTGCATAATATTTGCTAAAAAGTAAAATATAGAATACCTGTTCATAGTTGTCTTCAATTTCATCACCCTTGTCAATGGAAGGAGTGGGCTTTTCTCTGTCAAACAAATCTTGCAATAAAACCTTATCTCCAGATAAAACCGTCTCTTTATGGACATTATCAGCAGGTTTTTCGGCTGCATCTTCATCTCTTTGAATTAGAACCTTGGAATCACATGGATTAGCAGAAACCTTGTCAGATTCTTCTGTTGCTGGAAAAGGCACACTGATCCCAACCTTGTCTTTCATCAATTCTTCATTTTTGTAACTCTCAGAAGGTAAGAATTTGTAGACATCCTCTTCATCAACACTATTCTCCAACAAAATCTTATCCTTGGCTGGCACTCCCTCATCAATGCAAATATCCTTTATCATATGGTAATCACTCTCTTTATAACAAACAGTGAATTCTGGTTCATATTCTGTAACACTTTTGTCAGTATAAATATCTGATGAATTCTCAAATGATTCTATTTCTTTTGGTGGATCAGGGATTATTGCATTAGCAGACTTCTTAAACGATTCTATATCATGGGAAGGATGAGAAACTGGGTCAACAAAGCCCTCAAAATCTGCTTCAGCATCCCCCTCATTCCTCTTTAAATCAATAGGGATTTTGTTCTCAATTTTTTTCACTTTCCAGTTTCCAGATTTGCATTCAGCGGGTTCTAGATCACTGTCACTGAACTCAAAAGATTGACAATCAGGCTCAAGGCCAATATTTGAATGGCAAAAGGCCAGTTCACCATCTGCAAATGATGCATTCTCATAGCAGTGAAAATGAATTCGTAAGGATTTAAATTTCTCAATAGTATTAAGCAGTATGATTACAGAAAACACAATTGAAAACATAACAGACTTTAATGAATCATAGGCAGAATCTGTACTAAAAATAGTTATAGTTTGAACAGAAGGAAAATCAATTAGCCCATGTCATAAATGGGACCATTTTTATGGGTTGGCATTCAACATCTGGGTAAGGGAGTTAATCACCTTAAGTACATAATACAATTGGAATCAAAGGGCAGAGCAGATAATAAGATTGTTGAAAAAGATCATTAAAAAAAAAAAAATTAGGCATTACCTAGTTTCATGGTTGCATAGGTTAAGATACATGAGAAACTTTTCTGAGCTTATGCACACAATCTTCTGCAGGACCCTGAGAATCTGCAAATGAATATAATTAGAATAGCAAGTAACTTATAGTAACTGCATATTATGAAAACAAGAGCAATAATGAACTCAACGTTTAAAGAAATGCTCAAAGCTAAGCATCGGTAACAAGATTCCACCTTGATTCTGCAAAATATACCTAACTTTCAAAAATAAAAATAAAAAGCCCCTAACCAACAATTTGAAAAGACCTTAAATTATTTATTTGAATTTCATCAAAAAGTACACTGAAGGAAACTTCTGCTTCGATAGAAAAGAAACCAATTGGAATTTTGTCTGTGATTACTAATCTAGAAACCATAAACAAGGGCTATGGAGCGTTTATCATAGGCTCAAACAATATAATAAGGTTCAGATTAAAAGCACTTAAACTAGTAAGATAGGGGGACCTTTTAATTTAAGCTTCTGATATCACATAACCTATGGTCCTATACCAATTTGTAGTTTTGCTAATTAAACAATATCAATTTACACTAAGAGTCTACGGTAACCTATAAAGTACTAAACATAGTACGAGATACCCTTTACTTTTTAAAGTAAAAGATTACGGCTAGCTAAATAGAATCCAAGGACAGTCCTCTCTCTATATAAAAGGACAAGAAAAAAGTTTAAGACTTTTTGAAAGTTTTCAACTTCAAAATTAGAACCCCAATTTTAAATCACGAGCCCCAGAAAATCCCTACCAATATTTTGTCTGGTAGCTCTGATTAGATCTAACCCATCAAAATTAAATAAATAAAATAGAATCCTAGAAAAGTAGAGTGAAAATCCCAGCTGGGTTACAACTCAATCCCATGAAAGAAATCAGGAAACATAGACAAATAGGAGAGGTCTATCTCAATCTCAGATCCCAAAACCTTCATATCCCCATAGAAAAAGGGCTAAAAATTGCATCAATTAGAAGGAAATTTAGTATGCTAAATCTCGTACCTTTTCAATCTGCTATTAAGAAATTGCACTTCTTCTTCTTCTCTCTTTCTTTCTTCAGAAGAGACAATTTAGCCAAATCCTAACTGCACAGAGACAAAAGTGTCAAAAAAAGGAAAATTGGAAACAAAATGCAGTAAACAATAATAACAGTTAATAAATGGTTCATCATCATCTCCAATCACAAACAAGGTGAACTAAGCAAGGGAAAGAGGGAAAGAGAACCTGAAGGACCAAAAGTGCAGAGAAATAGACATTCCATGAGCGAAATTAAAGGCAAAAACAGGGTGAAGACAAAGGAATTACCAAAGGCAAAAGCTTGCAAAGAGAAAGAGCCTTGCTTTTATGTGGAATAGTCAGTAATGCATCAATCAGTGTTTAAGAGAGAAGAAAGCAGAGAGATAAAATAATAAGCGGCTACAGAGAACAGAGAGAGATAATGGGTCACTGGGTGAGTTGCAATTATAACCCTAATAATGGTCAACTAGTGCTGTTTCTCTGTCTCTCTCTCTTCTCCCCAACCCCTTTCTTCTGCAATTAATGAAAACACTAAACAGAGCAACAAACGGCCCCTTACCCGCAAGACCCGTATTTACTAGGGTATATTATAGCATTAAATTATCGCCTCTACCAAAATTTAATGTCATACCAAAAATGGGTTTTTTCTCTTTCTCAATCTCTCCCTTGCTGTTCTCGTTTCTCAGAAAAATTCTCCCATTTCAGCCCCTACCTCTGTTATGCTTATGCCTCCCCTCTCTTCAAAGTCTCTATCTTTTTCCTGACCCACCTTCAGATTCCACCACTTTTTTAGTTTTCCCGCGAAAGAAAAAAACGTTAATCCTCAATCTTTTTCCATTTTCCCACCAACCAAGCACTAGAGATTTCCCAGGAAAATGAACCCAGGACTCCGAAACCTCACCTGACCAATGGCTCATTGACTGTATCGGATCCACCAAAGAGCCTAGACTTTCGCACGTGCTCTGTAATGGTCCCCCTCCTTCTTCTCGAACGAGAGCACGAAGCCTTTGACTTGCTCCTCATAAAATCCAAAAAAAACGATCCCGTTTAGCGCCTGACACCGATGTCGGAGAATTAGAGTGTTCTTCTGATATACTTACAAAGTCAAAAACTGCTCTGTTAAACGGCGGGGAAGAGAGGTGAGAGAATTGTTAGGATGTATCTGCGACCCAACATGCTGTTCTTGTTGCTGCCGATGCTGATGCTGCAGCTGCTGTTAGCTGCATCACAAATCTGCAACTCTGGTTCAGTCGCATATAGCAACTGAGCTGGCTTTACGTGTTTGTTGTGGTTTTTTCTATTCTCTTTGAATCTCCTTAAATATGGTCCTTCTTCTCCCTTATTTTTATTTTTTAATTGGGACCCGGTGGCCCACACGACGTACAATTTCATCCTGCCCACTCAGCAATAGCCAGCAAACTTTGCCTTTTGAAAATTTTGATGAAGATTGCATGAGGTCGTTACTACTCCTTCAAATTTTGCAACCATCCTAGCCGCCACCAAAACATGCTGCACAACTCTCATTTTCTTTGGAATCAAAACTTTACTTGATCATCATCCAAGCGGTTCAAATTCAGAGCCAGCATTCAAGCAAATTTTGCATTCAATGTATCAAGGCCATGTCAAGTATTTTTTTTTTTAGTTTATACTCAACTATTTTCACACTCTTTGAATATAAAATTAATCTATATCTATAATTGGAGGAGTAGCCGACAAACTTCTTCCAACAAAGACAACTTTAAGGATTTAAACTCAATGTTTTTAATCAAAAATATCTTAAAACTCAATGTGCTTCACTAAATTCAGAGAAAAAATTTCTTTTTAAATGTATCACGGCTAAGTATTTTTTTTTCTAATTTATATTTAATTATTTTCACACTTTTTAAATATGAAATTAATTTATATTCGTGATTAAAAGAGTAATCGACAAATATCTCCCAACAAATACAATTTTAAGAATTTAAACTTAAAAAAATACCTTAAAATTCAGTTGTTTCCTCTAAACTAACACCTTTATGGTTTAAGAAAAAAAATCCTTACTTGATGTAATGATAATTAGTAATAAGAGAACGAAGAAATTCAGGGATGCGCACTCGCGGCACGTGAGTTTGGGGACTCAATTGTTTCACACGTTTCAGATCAATATACGTAATGCTAACGTCCGCCGAGGTGGGTGGTGATTAGGGTCGGTTGTCGGTATCTTGAAGAAGGATTTACGTGTAAGCGAACCGGAAACGGAGCGTCGTTAGCAATCTTCCAATTGGAAATGCATCGCAACGACACAAGAATAAAGATTAAAGAACTGATCGATGACTAATCAAACCACCCACACGGATTTCATCAAAAGCTTGTCATCATGCAAATGGGCTTTATTTTAATGCTTTGTTAATTAATCCCCATTCATTTATTAAGAAAAAGACATTTTTATGGGAATACTTTAATCGTCGAGTGATGGAATACTTTGTTATAAATGTGTTGGTTTAAGCTAAGGATTTATCAGTCTAACCATATTTTTCTAATTATATGAATTAAAATGTTTTAGGTCAATTCACACTGTGTAGTGTGTATTCTTATTTTTTTTTTATAGTATTACGCTTCTACGTAACAACAAAATATTTAAATTTAAATTTTATAGAAATCAAATGAGCTGAGATTAAAAAAGGAAAAAAAATTAATTATTAGTTAACATAAATTGACCTCTAGATGTATAACTTGTAGTGAATAGAAAAAAAAAATTATATTTTTAATCAAAAACATTATACTTTGAAATTATTCTTAAAGCACATCTTGCCAATTGACAGTGGTACATTCATATTTGATTTCATTACATTCCGCTAAGAACATTTGTATTTGAATTTGAATATTGCATATTCAATTAAAGTTAACTTTACCATGTTATAATACTAAATAAATATGAACTAGAATAAAGAAGTTTATTTCATTCTCTTCAACGGAAAAGGTTTAATTACCTACTCTTATAATCTACTTTCTCAAACCTAACAGCTATTGAAATATTTGTGGAAAGATTAGGTTTGTCGTCTTTTATCAATCCTTCGATACCTCCATCTGCTTTATCAAGATTTTCCACATGATGCTGCAATGATGGTGCCTAAAATTTTATTATATGTCACATCTTTTATTTTTTCTTACTTGTTACTTTTATCATAGGTCACATTTTAATTTTTCGGTTATAACTTGTACCTAATCGATATTACACCTTTTTTAGATGCTTCATTTTAATGCTCTATGGTCTGTCTTTATCTTTTTTGACTCTTGTCCTTTTGGTTAAACCTGAAATGTGCTTGATTTGGCGGTTCACCAAAAGATGGGATTTCAATATCAACTTTTCTATTCAAAGAATGATATTCTCACTCGTTATTTTTTAAATTGCACTTTCCTAATTGAAAGTTTAAACTAATTTTACTATGAACTATTATGCAATATTAATAAACCTCTTAGAGAACACTTAGACTTCAATAGGAGAAACGATAATAAAAGTTAGACAGTGATCAAATTGTTTATGGCCAAGTGGTATATTAAGATTATTCTAAAAGCATGTAGATTTTATATTTAAATTTAGAGTTATAATCAAAATACTTTAAAAAAAAAAAAGTTAGACAATTAATGATGCTGTGTGTGTTTTTAATCATTATGCTGTCTCTGTTAATCCCCTTCAGACTTTATGTCCTCCATTCAAGCTCAAATATTAATTATGAAACTTTTGCTTTGTTTTAGATGACTAAAAATTGGATAAGTGATTTTTCTTTTTCTTCTGCTTTATGAATTAGTGAGATATTCTTCTATAATTAAGATTAGACAGTTTTATTTCAGAGATAATATATGAAGTTACATATATCCATATATGATTTTTATTTTTTTTGTTACAAGACAACATAAAAATTTGAAAGTTGTATATATTTTTTATAGTTGATTATTATTTCACAATTTCAATCTTTGACAAAATTAGTTTTTGAAAGTTTTACAATTAATTAGATCAATGAAGCTTCAACTAAGCATTAGGTCAAAGATAGAAAAGACCTAATGACCTTTGCTCAGTTCTAAAGGCCAGGTTTCATTTCATTTTGATTTTATTCAAAAATAATTCAATTTCCCTTTTTAATTAAGTAATTTATTCAAAAGCTGAATTAAATATGCATTTGTTTAGATATATATTTTATGTAGAGACAAGCTAATTAATAGATAACTGTATCTTTAAGGAATCTTCAACTTGCACTCCCACCCCCAGCAAATTTAAATGAGTCAAGCAAGTCATAAAATCATATTGTCAATATAATTTGGGAGTCGCTATTTTTACACCCAATTTTGTTAATGTCTAAAATTATATAATATAGACTAATCTACTCTTATTTAATATAGAAAAATTTTAGTTAATTGTAAAAACTCTCATTTAATATAGAAAAATTCCATATTAATTAAGGATAATTTAGTCTATATCATATTTAAATATTAAATAAGATATGACATTAACAAAATAAGATGTAAAAATAACGACTCTCTATCATTTACATAATGTTCCAATCCTATTTCATTTAAAGCTTCTTATTATATGAATGCCATATCTCTTTTACTGAGAGAATTCTCTCCCTGTTTTTTTACATGTTTCTGGCCTAAGTGTCATATACCTAGCTCGTTAATGTACCAAAAAAATATGTGCAAATAGGGTTACAATTACATCTTAAAGCACACAAAAAGACGAGAAAAGAAGTGAGTAATTGAATGGCCTTGGAGAGTTTGAAGTTGACTAAAGAGAATATATAGCAGCTCATGCGTAATTAAATTATTGTGGTTGAAAATGTGAAGCACAACAATTGCGTGAGCCACAAAGGAGGAGTAGTTATGAGTTAGGTGCACCTTGTGGTTGCTAAATGAGGTAAGCTATTTTCCATGCCTGCCTTAAACTAAACTAAACTTCAAAGGGACCTAGCAATTTGCTCTCTCTTACTCATAACACCACTCATACATCACCAAATTCCAACCATTACATTTATGGTATCTAAAATGACCTAACATTGCTTTGCATATGTTTAAGGTATATATTTGATATGTTATATATATTTTACTGAAACCTATATATATTTATTGTTAGAATTATGCATGTGTAAATTTTTTTTTTTTATAACCCAAATATTAAGGCCTAACTCCAACATTTAGATAGAGATAAATATATTATATTTAGGGCGAGTCATCCCTGCTCTAAGAGATTCATTGTTGAAATACTCACAATTATAACTTTATGTGAATGAACACTTTGATATGCATGTGTAATTATTATGGGTAGTTATTGTACCTTTAAGAATGTCAATGATTGTAATTATGGTCTTGTGGTTGAAAAGAAATCCCATGTCTATCTGTCGTTCGAGTTTAATTATTAAACTTGAATTTTAATAATATTAACACAGATCCATTCAATTGTATGGTGTGTATGCATTGGTGTGATTATTTAAAAGAAAGCACGAGAAAAACTCTTGCAATGCTGTTGGCATGATAAAGCAGAAACTTGCTGACATTTTCCATTATAAATAGGCATTGGTAACACGATAACATTTCACTTCAGCTGGTGGATGTCATTTTAATTAAATTGACACTGTTTCATATTAACATATATAATTAGTATAATTTAAACTTAATTAAGTTTATTTTATTTTATTTTATTATATAACTCGAATTTAATCAAATCAAATCAAATCATGTGAGCTAGTGTTAATTAATGGAGAGGATTTGTACTATAAATTATTCTAATAATGGGGATTTACTCAAAGAAAATGGAAGCACTAATGATTGTAAAATCCGAAAAAGGGTCGGAATATTTCGGTTTGATGGGATGATATCTCTAACTCTATAACTTTCAGAATTTAGATCATTACATGTTTCTCAAATTGAAAGCAAATCATTTCTTAATCAGGAGTGCTGATTTTAGAAGAAAAAGAAAAACAAGAAATAGGAAAAATTTATTATTTGCATATTTGATGCATAGATTCCCACTAAAATTATTGCTATGTATATAATTCTAATGAATACAATTATTATTTTGTATTATAATGAACACAATTAATTAAGACCAACTAATTAAATCTTGTTAGAAGACCTCAAGCTAGTTATGTACCCAAAATTTAAAGTTAGAAAAAGTATCCTACTAATTTTGAGAGTTCGTTCTTAATATTATTATTTTTTCTAACTTTGAAATTTAGTATTGTTGTTTCTATATTAATTATAAATATATATGAATTTGAAATGTAAAATATTGTTTTTTATTTTAAAAAAGAGAAAGCCAATTAAATTTTCATCATATTTTATTGCATCCAAAGAGGGAAAAAAAAAATCTTTTCTTTTCTTTTCTTTTCTGAAATCTCAATAAGTAGCTGAATCATTACACCATTAAGCAATTATCCTACTATCACGTTGGCTAGCTAGGAGGAATTGGGAATTTGGACTTTACAAGAGTTCCACAGATTAACAAAGTATAATATAATTCATATTTCATAACAATAACAAGATTCAAGAGAATCAAGAGCCTTCTCTTGAAGACTTTTCTCTAGGATAACATTTCTTTTATACCAAGTAAACGCTTTAAAAAAATTTCTCCATATTTTACCCTCTTTGATCGTTGACATTTAAATTAGAGGACAAATTAAATGACATCACTTGAAGGGAAAGAAAGCTAGGGAATTGCAGACTATAAATTACAGTGAAAAATCATGGACCACTTATTAGATGGTTCCAACCAAACCTTGAAAAATATGTGATATGTTAAACGTTTCATGTAATTTCCTCCTCCTTCCTCCATCTGAGATTGTATATTTTTCTGTATCGCACTGTTTATATAATTTAATATCAACTAATTATTTTAACTCATACTAGGACACTTGATTGTATATGAATGCTATTGGAATGTAGACAAGTCTATTTAAATTTCTTGTACTCTGTCATCAAGTTTCTATGTTTAAATCTCATTGAAAATGAGTAAAATGTGATTATGAAAGGAAATAAATTACGTTTCCAATAAAAAAAAAATTTAGTAAAAAATTAAAATCACTATATAAACCTAAAAGAAAACTTTTTTTTTTTTTGTGAATAAGTCTGTTTATAGTCATTGTACTCACTATCTTCTTTTTGCTGCTTTTTCTTTTTCTATTTTTGTTTTTCTTCTCTCTCTTCACGAGTTTAATTTTTCTGTGTTAAATAGTTGATTATGCGTTGCACTACCAATCGTTTGATAGCTGTTCAACAATTCTAGATTCTACAACTAAATAAGGGCCTGTTTGTTTTAGTCATTTTCTATTTCCATTTCCAGTGAAAACAGAAATCAAATCCGAAAACATATTTGGTTCAATAAATAAGAAATGTTTTCAAAAAATATATTGTAAACTAAAAATGTCAAAAAGAAGTTTTTAGTGTTTTCACTTATGATTGGTGGTAATTTTACAATTCTACTAATTTCTTCTTTTTTTTTCGACAAACACTCGCCCTTTCTCTTTCTCATTCTCTCTGGTTCTCTTCCTCCGACACCATTGCAACCATGAAGAAAAGTAGTAATGGAAAAGTAACTCCACTCATAGTTGCTGATCAAAGGCTTCAAGTCTCCAACTGGAAGAAAGAAGATAGATAAACAAGCAAATTAAAACATGAAGGAATATTCTTTATATGTCAATGCCCTCTCTGCTGGGAAATCCCTCTGCCTTGGCCAATAAGAATGGTGCCCCCTAGTGGACTCCCATCGATCAGACTCTGCCGATGTAGACGAGACGGCTGTGATTGAGGACAAAAGGGGCGTAATGCTGGTGGCGCCTACTTAACCTCGCACTAAAGGCGTGGTGGGTCCAGCATAACTGAAATCATCTAAGCTGAAAAGGACCCAGAAAAGGAGGATGCTGAGGATTACTTTAGCTTTGCTTCCTTAGGAAAGGATTAAAGTCCAGACCAAACTGGTTGATGGTCTTTAATCCGAGTAAGAGAGGTAGAGGAAGGAGTAAGGGAGGAAAGGAAGTGGGTGACGTGTTAATGTCCATTGAAAATAGAAATCGAAAACAATTTTCAATTTCAAAAACTAAACATATTTCTTAAAAGTGAAAACAAGAAAACAGAAATGTATTTTAGGAAATGAAAATAAGAAAATATTTTCTAAAGCAAACAGCCCCTAAATATTCAAGTATTGATGTCTTGTCACACTTTTTGAAGTAAAGGCAAAAAAGTTTGTTCTCCAATTATTTACAACTTGAGAAATTCAAAATGGTGATAGTAAAGCAAAACTGGTCCTCCTTTAATTCTGTCCCAGCTATTCTCCAACCCGTTGAAGACAAGAGGGAAAAAAGAAAATGGTAGTCCCTCAAATATGGCAAATTGGTTGCTTGAATTGAAACAAAAACATTAAAGTACATAAAAAAACGACAAGAGTATCCAACAAGAAAGAAGCCGACCCCATTACAAGTTTTGCCTCTGGGAATTTGTCTACTATGACGACAAACTTGTTCCTTTCACTCAGTTATTTTCTTGGGTCTCACCTTATTTAAATCTCTTACAATTGACAATTGGAACAACAATGACCCTTTTGTGAAAGGATCCCTGTTTGCCAGAGAACATTCTAGATATGCTCCATTCTTAATAATTGATTCCTATTTTTAGTCTGCTTTAGGTTTGGATTTTTGCTTCCCTCATTCTCACAAAAATTAATAATGTCAACTGCCTCAACCCACTTGCAGAAGAGGAGTAATGAAATATATACAAATATTCTTCTATAATACTCCGTGTTTCTACGTGAATTTGCACAGGTTCCCTTGGGAAGATCTTCCATCTGAGCGGGAACCCTTCAAGGATTTAGCTGGCTAAAGAAGAGGATAATCGCGTCTCTACACAGAAGCCTTGGGCGAGGACAACGCCCAAGAAGCAAAGTGGGAACTATGTGTCTTGTGGATTGGAAGGCTTTGAGACAAGGTACAGACCTCCCTGGGAGGTCCTCTATGATGACCCGAGTAAGAGAGCTGCATGCATAGAAGCGTAAATGGAAGTTTCCTGAACCAGCCATGTCACCGTCCTTTCTCTTTTTTCTTTATTTCAGATTTTATCCTTTGTACCAGCCCACCTGTACCATCCTCTGTACTAACGAACGCCTCTGTGAAATCTCCTCCAACCCATTACCTCAAGCGCAAACCCCTGCCTGCTGGACTACAAGAAGGCGCAGAGGTGCAGAGCCTGTCCCCCCAACGCGCACACATGCGCAGGCAGGATTAGTTGTCTGAGTCTCTGAAAACGATGGCCAACTCAGCCTAGAAGGTCCATTGCCATGAAGCCTATATAAACCCCAGAGCCCCCACACCTTAAAAAAATATCTTGCAAAACCATAAAGTCCTACTTGAGTAAGAATCTCAACCCAAACACTCAAAGCCACCCTCAAAACTTCCATAAAGTCACTTCAGGCCACCATAAACTACCATGTGCTCAGCACCCCCACTAGCACACCATATACAAGCCACACAGCCTCCATCTAAGAGCCCCATTTGCGGCAATTGCATGGAAATATACACTTTTATAAAGTAATTACGAAAATGAGGTAGTTCTAATAGTATTTACATAAAAAGGGTAGTTTTTAATATTTTAATAATTTCAGAGTTAGAGGTGAACACGCTTTACAGAGATGAAGTGTTAATAACTTGAACACGCTTTAGAGAAGGGGAACACGTTTTAGAGCTCGGGTCAAAGATATGGGACTCTGTGAAGGAACACGCTTTATAGATAAAATGTGAACACGCTTTATTTCTAAAGCGTGTTCTCCTTCAAGTTTTCACACTCCTAAACCCTAAACCACAACGTCAAAATCCAAAACCCTAACCCAAACCCTAAATCCCAAAGTTCTAACCCCAACCCCAAAGTCCTAACCATAACCGCAAAATCCTAAACTCCAAACCCTAAATCCTAAACTTAACCCCAAAACCCCAAAGTCCAAATCCTAAACTCTAAACCCTAACCCAAACCCCAAATCCTAATCCTAACCCTAAACCCAAATCCTAAACCCCAAATCTCAAACCCTAAAGTCATAACCCCAATCCCAAAACCCAAAAGTCCTAACCCTAACTTTAAAACCCTAAACCCCAAACTTTAGGATTTTTGGGTTGGGGTTAAGACTTTTGGGTTTCGGGGTTGATGTTATGACTTTGGGGTTTGGGTTTAGGGTTTAGGATTTGGAGTTGTGGTTAGGACTTTCAGGTTTTGGGGTTGGGGTTAGGACTTTGGGATTTGGGTTAGGTTAGGGTTTAGGGTTTAGAATTTAAGATTTTGGAATTGTGGTTAAGACTTTGGGGTTTTGGGTTGGGGTTAGGATTTTGGGTTTGGCGTTTGGAGTTTAGGGTTTTGGGGTTATGGTTAGGACTTTGGGGTTTTGAGGTTGGGGTTAGGACTTTGGGATTTAGGGTTAGGGTTTGAGGTTTTGGGTTGTAGTTTAGGGTTTAGAATTTAAGGTTTAGGGTTTAATGGGGTGAAAGCGTGAAGGGGGACACGCTTTGGAGATAAAGCGCGTTCCTTTGAAACACGCTTTACACACTTTATCTCTAAAGCGTATTCCTTTGGAACACGCTTTATCTATAAAGTGTGTCCCTTCACGGAGTCTCATATCTTTGACCAGAGCTCTAAAGCGTGTTCCCCTTCTCTAAAGTGTGTTTAAGTTATTAACGCTTCATCTCTGTAAAGCGTGTTTACCTCTGACTCCGAAATTATTAAAATATTGAAAACTACCCATTTTATGTAAATACTATCAAAATTACCCCATTTTCGTAATTACTTTATAAAAGTGTATTATTTTCGTACAATTGCCCCCATTTGCTTCCTCAAAGGTCATCCCAAAGACCTTGTTCGTTCACCTCTCAGTCCACCAAGGCTCAGTCATGCTTGAAGACCTATTACTCCCCAATAAACAAATATAATATTGTGCATTGTAGAACTAACACTAAATTAAACCTTTTCTATGTACATAATAGGATTGTGAATTATTTATTTGTGCTATCTAATTTATGTATTTGTCCTTTTCGCTCTTGCTTCCATAATCACACATGCAGTGTATATATTAATTATTTTTTTGGCTCTCTTTATTTGGACAAAATCGGAAATTTAGCCAAGTCATGAGCCCTAATTTTGGCTTTCAAAATAATGTTGGAAACTATGCAAACAATGAGCTGTGACCACCTTGTAGAAGCTTCTAGTGGAAGACTGGCTTTGGCTCCTTATTTCTATGATAAGTCATTTTTTCATGTTTAGTCTTGTAGAGGTGTAACATGTAAGCCTATCAAGCATATTATTTTTTTTCTATATGATATATTCACGCATCATTTTTTGGAGGCACGTGATTTGGGTGTTTCCATAAGCAGTGGCCTTGTGAAGACAGAATCAGCTCAAGTTTGATAATGTTATGTTAGAAGCCCTCTTCCAACATTTTCAGAGGTAACGATTTTGAGTTCACTTCGGTGAGTGTGTCTAGTTCCCAATTGCAATGCGTGAGAATCACGTTTAGGGCCAAACATGACATAAGCTAAAAATAATCACGTTGGGCCCCAACTAGATTCTAGGGCCTACATCAAAAAACCAAACTCGCCCCAGTCTTTGTCATTATGAAATTGAAGACCAACACCACTCAGCCCAGGAAATGGATCCTTTCAACCTTGCCACGGCTCTGAAGAAGATTCCTACAAGTTAAAAATGAATCCATAGAGAGTGGTGAGCTTTGGTGAGGAATTGAGTGATGGGTTCAACATTTCTCTCTCCATTTTCCCAATCATTAAATGCATCTTTATTGATTTTCAACATGCACAATGAGAACAAACACTTCAAGTAAATCATGAATATAGGTAATAATGGCACTAATCATATTGAATTGATTTCTTTGAACCCCAATATTGCCAAGGTAATGTAAATTTATACTACATCTATTTCACAACTATCATCAGTCCAGGGGAGAACCATCCATAAATACAAACTTAGGGACATGACAAAAGTGCCAGGATTTCCCCAATCTTTCATATATAGATCAATTTCTCTCCTGTTTCACTTATCAATTGAATATTGCAAGGGAACTAAATGATATTGCTAGTCCACTGATCAACCAAAATCTTCAGCGCGTCTCCATCTGCACTCTGCAGAAACAATGTTTGTTCACAATACCATCCTTCAAAGTCAATAGAAGTCATTTGGCTTGCCGATCTTAATGCTCTGATCAGTGAGGAATACGGTTATGGCATTCTTCTGCCAGCCCTTAAAACTCCTGCAACAAAGCAGCAGTTTAGGCTAACCAATAGCTACTTGACTGACAATGAAAAGCACTAAGGCCTATCATCAAGGTCATGATCAAGATGACCTACTTGGAATGTAAGTTACAGCGAAAACAAAGAGTGGTCACAATAGGTTAAAATTTTTAATCTTTTTTGGTGCAAATTAAAAATTTCAATCTCCTATATATCATCCATAAAAATATTAACTGAACTCATAAATATTTACACATGTAAGAATGTGCATATTTTCTTTACATCTTTCAATATTTGAAAACTTACATGACTATAATTATTGTTTCAAGTCCAAATATATTGTTTTTGTGAATTTTCAAAAGACAAAGTGAATATAGTTTAGAATTAAGCTCAGAGAAAAAAAAAAAAAACTCATTAAGTTATCTATTTTTTTTTTTCCAATTAAGCTGTATTGATTAATATAAAGCATTTTCTTAAATGTTACCAATGGGTGGTTCTAATGTTTTATTCTATCAGTATACATAGTGTATAACATCAGAAACAGAATGTATACCCAACTTTTAATATTATAATATAGATTAGAGCTGGAGAACTGCAAGAGAGAGGCAGTGATGAAGAAAGTAGAAAACATAAACAACAGAGGCCTAGCTGACAGAAATCTCTACCACCACATCAAATTTCAGACAATAAATTCTTCAAGACTTATACTTTGCAGATTTTTTTTAAGAATTGTTTAGCACTTATGCATGATATTGCTAAAATATATATAATGCTTCACAAGCAGATAGCCAGAAACAGCAGAATAATTATATTCAGTAAGCTTACTTGTGGTCAAGATGTGCGAGAATTTCTCCACCGGGAAAAGCAGATCTAGTGGCCTCATATGCAGCTTTTATAGACTCTCTCCAAGTCCCACCTATCTCCTTCACATTTGTTTCCACCTTTGATTGGTTTGGATCTTCCATTGGCAAGGAATATCCAGAAAGTAGGTGACCCACCCAAACATTGTCTTTCCTAGAATTGCAAGGACAAAGTACGTATATGCATATAGCATTTAAGCAAAATTACTTTTATGAAAAGAAGCAATGAATCTCAAACGTTTTGATTTCCACTTCCAAAGTGACCCTCAGGTTACTGCACAGCATGAGGTTAGACTTGAAATAACTTGTACACATCTACAGTGCTTTGATAATTATGGGTGTTTGATTGCAGTTTTAAGTAATTTAAGGTAATCTAGGTTACAGAAGCTCTTTCATAAACTCAGTCACTGTAATCTTTACATGGTGCTTCAAAAGTGCTTTAATCTGCTTTGCTCAAAGTCAAAAAGTGCATCAAATACCCAAAGTAATGAAGATTAAAAAGTTCAGAAGGTTGAGAGAAGATGGTTTTCCACTCATTTGAATTTAACCATTTTGAGGTTGTAGAATTTCTTTGACACTATCAGCAAATTCAATTAGAAAAATATGGTAATTCACAGTCAATGAATACTTACTGGACTACATCCATATGCCGAGGTGCATAATGTCCACCGCCTATCCCAAGAAGGACTCTCTTCTTAACATTCTCCCTAGAGAGCACGAGTATCAGATTCAGGCCAGAAAACTTCACCAAGTAGGAGGAAGCTATTATAACATCAAGGAATAACATGATGAAGTAAAGTTTCTGATAAAGTAGTTTATAGAGAAGGGGTGAAATTAAAGAAACAAAATGGGAACCATTTAAAGCATGTCAAATGAAATGCTAAAGTCTGAAAAGCGGATGACCACAGATTAAGCATATTTATCATCTAGCAAAAGAGACTAAATGTATTGCCACCCATTATGACATCTGCATGACGGGAAGACCTCATGATTGAGCTATTAATAGCAAATACAAAACAATTGTGCTAAAAAGCATTACTACATTCTCGTTCAACAAATAAACAGATCATTCAAGCCTTGTATTGAAGCTACGTGAGAAATAACATAAAGCAACCAAATATTATTTAGCCTAATCCTTCTACCTGCTCCAGTTTCCTACATCTGTCCCTCCTCCAAGTCCAAGTCCTTCCCAGACTAACTGCAAGCATCCCAACAGCATCAATTCAGTAAAGAAAAAAAAAAATATTACTTCACAGGTGCCTGTAATGCTTTTGTAAGGATGAAGTTTAGAAAAATATGTTATCCATGCAACTATATCTCATATACAGATGCACACATCATGAAGAAGCATGGAAATCCACTCAACCTGAGCCATAACATTAGCAGCATCCTGCCTCTTCCAATACTCTTCAGTACTACCTATACCAGGAGAAAACCAGTCATTCCCCAAATACTGAGTTAAAATATAGCTAATAGTTTCATGTGTAAATCAAAAAATGGATGTAACTGCACGGACTCAGAAACTATAGCAAAACAAGAGGTGCATATGTGGTTTATGTTTTGTTTCATTTATTTTGTGGTCCACATCCAACTATTCAGGAGGGGAGATATAGTGAAGCTTAATACAAATGGTTAGATGCAGCTCGCTATAAGTTTGAGTTTCTTTAATCTCTGACAGAGAGGAAAAAGCAAACTCAGTATACCCATGCCAACCTCCATGCAGATCGAATAGGCACGCAGAAAGAAAACAGAAAAGTTAACAGGGCAAAAGGGAAAAGATGAATATTAGAGGAAGAAATAAAAAAAGAGAGATAAAATGCCAAATAAAAACTCATAGCATGTTTGGTTTTAAGAAAAGCTACTATAGCAAGACATTCAGAGAACCAAATAAAGGTAGATACAGAGACTTGCAACAGTTTTTAGTACTTAATGAACCCCTAATGGACCATGCAATGTAGTAATAATATATGATACATCAAAACCATCAATCTGGAATAAATTGGAGAGGAAAGAAAAGATGCTCACCAATCTCCAAAAACATAGTTGGCTTGTTTGTCAACGGCCCATGATGAGTAGCCTCTAAAGTAATCTACATTGAGGAAATACAATTCTGCTTAGAAAAAGTACATTAAAACTAAAGAAACAAAATTTCTTACCAAAGTAAATGCAATTTAACAATGAGTCATCTTCCTCCTAGAGGTAACATGCCATGTATTTGCCTCACAGGAGTATTGAATCTAAAGTATAAGTATTTAAGATATAACAAGAACATTAAAGACTTAAGGGTTAATTACAGTCTTCCTTGACAGTTGATTTATAACCACAGCAATGGATGACAAATTAGAAAACAACATTTATTGTTACGTGATAAACATCAGCAAAGGCAAAGAAAAGGTTGTTTAAATTTAAATCAAATAAGAGATACCTCAAATTCAGGAACCAAATTATGAGCTTGAGCAATTTTTTTCAACAGTCTAAGCCAAGGCCCCATCCTAGGACTCGGCAGTGCTGCCCATCCAGGTTTCCCACCTTGAGGAGGAACATCCCCTTCACGCAAATGAGGGACTCCTGCACACACATTGGACCCATCCCCACCAACAGCATTTCATTTCACAAGAAGCAACCCCAAAGCTAAAGCAACAAATGACAAGTAACACAGATATCCATACATATATGCACATGAAAATTCAGAATCGAAATAGTACCAATTGGATGAACAGTTAGTGCAGGTTTGTTAGAAACGGCAGTGTGTTTGCTGAGGAAGATGACTTCATCAACCACCTCACCAGTCACCTCCTCCCACCTGTTATCCAAATCGTCTTCTACCACTATACTTTTCCCATGTAGCAATACCCTTACCCCGTCATTAGCGAAGCTCTTCATATCCTCCTATTAACCGAACAAAGAAAAGAAAATCAGAACACTTGAAACAGTAAAAAATAGCAAAATGGGTTCGAAAAAGGCGATTCCTTGAACCTGGAACGAGGGTCCGGGTTGCCACCCGGGCAGCGCCAACAGAGCATTGGCCGGGTTGATTGAAGCCGGGTCGGTCGTTGTTGCCACTAGTAGCGTCACCATTGCGATTATCTCTTATTATTCCTTTCTGGGTTTTCCTCTTTCTCTTAGCTCTTCGATTATCTGAAGCTGAAATTTTGGATCCGATTTCGATGTGGGTTTCGGGGAATTGGGGAAGGAAATGAAGTTTTTGCAGGGAAAAGGATATACAAAATGGTTTAGAACTCGAAGTGACACACCCACAGTTTGTAATGGCGGGTCAAGCTGGAACACTGGAAATGGAAGGTGGGAGTGGCGGCTTGCGGTTGGGGACTGGCCGCACAGGAAGGAGTGCTACGACGTCGCATGTTAAGCAACGGTACGACTACCGCCATCGACCCGCGAATGACAACGTTAGTCGTTAGTCGGTTACTGGGAGCTCGGACGATACTCGAGTTCATGGGCCGGGTAGCATGTCTAGAATAGAAGCCTTATTCTTGCTTCGGACTGACATGGGCTTTAATTTATAGCCCAATCAATTTCCCTTACAAGCTGCATTTTGAAGGTGTTTTTTTTGGTTTTCAGGAGTTGGTTCTTCTAACTTTGGTGTGAAACTAATTTTGTTCGAGCTTTGGTGTGTCCTAGTCATTGACATTTTTAGTGAAATTTAAATTTTTAACAGTACCTCAAGATTCGCTCCACATGGAGCTAAATCACACCGGGTGATCTAAATTTGTTTTTTAATTAGTGATTAAGTATGTTTGAATAGATATTTTTTTTTTTATAAGAGAGCTAAAGTTTTTACAAATAGCTTATTAGTTTAATATTATAACTGTTTGAAACATTAGAGATATTATTTATGTGATTTATTTTTATTTAAAAAATTTTAAATAATTTTTTTTGATTATTAGATAAATAGAACTAGATATTTTAATTGAGGATATGGAGGGATAGGGGCATTTAAACTTAGGATTTTAATTTTTTGGGAGATCCCTACTCCCTAGATCAATTGTAATGTGTGTGCTTATGTAATAAAATACTTATCCATTTAAACACAATTATTATAAATTGGACAATTTTATCGTGCTTGAAAAGCATATTATGCCTCAAAGAAACAAGAGAATGTGTGACTTTGACCAAAGAATATTATTATTTCGATTATGTTCATGTACCATCCAAAAATTAAACAATAAATCTAAATATCATATACATAATAGATACTAGAAAAACTTCCATATAAATTATTTTGTCCTTAATATTTCTCTTTTAGATACACTCAAGAACATGAAATAAAATGAATCCCCGAAGATATCTCAAATTTGATAGAGAATTATTTTTTTTCAAAAGAAAATATTTTTCTTGTAAAATTTGCAAAACAAATTTAATTATTTTAATTATGCGGTATCGGACAAAAAAGAATATGCTATTTTACATGTAGCATTTTTCTTAAATATAAGCTACATCAAAGTAGTGAAATTATGTCCACATATGTCAAAAAGTTACTTGGAAAATGAGGAACATGTTGGTTTGATTGCAGCGGGTCTCCAAAGGACATGTTGGATCAATGTAATGTGTCCTATAAAGACACACTAGATTGATTTTCGCGTGTCATTAATATACACGTTGGATTGTTTCCGCTAAATCAATTAAACATGTCTTTATATGATATGATAGATTGATCTAGTGTGTCCATAAGGGACTTGTTGAAAATAATCCAGTGTATTCACTTTGAAAGAAAAGAAAAAGGCAAAATGACAAAATGTTTCACTATCTTTCTCTCACTTTCTTTTTCTTTTTTTTTCTCTCTCTCTATCACTTCTCTTTCTCTCTCTTTCTCTTTTCCACTATCTAGCACATCTCTTTCTCTTTCACTTCTCTTAAGGACATACTAAATCAATTTAGTGTATCTTTAAGGGACTCGTTACAAGTTTTACTCATTTTTCATACACTACAATAGTTTTTTTTTTTTTTTTTACTAAGATTCATTATTTTAATGTAGGGTATCTTTAAAAAAAATATTATATTTAAAGTAGTGTATTTTTTTTTGGTATGTTATCGTATAATTAAAATATTTAAAAATGACTAATTTTTATAAATAATTTTAAGAATAACTTATTTACGTATTTATTTTATATTTTATATTATTTTCGTCATTTTGCCTAAAAAAATATATGAAATACAAGGAATGAAAATCGCTAAACCAAAATTAAAAAGTGGAAAAATATCCCCCAAAGGATTTCAAAGCTAAAGTATGACACGTGAAAAGTGGGGAAGGCGCTTCACTGTGTAGGTGTCCTTCAATAAACAGATGTTGTATTCCTCTTCACTGCACAGAATTTCTCTCATGGCATCCAAATCTCAACGCCTCCATTACTGTGACTCTCTTCCTCCTTTCTCTCTCTCTCTCTCTCTCTCTCTCTCTCTCTCTCTGCTATCTGTTCTCTTTTAATGGGTATGTTTGGCTTTGCTCCATCAGCTACTGGGCATCATCTTCCATTCTCGTGCTTAGAAAACACTAGCTTACTAATTTCAATTCTGGGTTCTCAATTAAATTTCTTCACTTTTCTCCTCACTCTCATAGCAATAGTTGCAGGGACCAACTTGCAGAGTCCAGCTAAAAGGGCGAGAACAATGGCCACTGAGTCCACCATGAAGGATGCTTTTGCCAAATATGCTGAATATCTGAATGCCCTTGTAATTCTTCTATATCTTGCGATTTCATTGAACAATTTCCTAGTGTTACATGGAAAAAAGTTTCTGTTTTTTCTTTTAAATTTTATGCAATACTGTGATAGGTTTATAAATGTGACTAGATTCAATAATTTGAGCTGGAGGAAAAAAAAAAAAAAAGGTTGTTACTGGTGTGCTCATTCTGTTTTTGTAGAAATTAGATGAATTTTGGGTCGGACTAGCCAATATCTTTGTTAATCTACACATCATGTCCATAGGTTCTAAAGTTTTGAGGTATTGTTTTTTGGGTTAGGAGTAGGGGAAGTGATAAGTGATCCTTTTCAATGTTTAGGCTAACTCTTCTAAGCAAAAGAAAGAACTTTAAGGTTCTTGTTTTCATGGTTACCAATTTCAATATGTTGTGGTATTGAAGTCATTGCATTTTGTCCCTTTCAAGTTTCTAAGAAGGGGGAAATTGTGTCAAAACTGAAGGGTGGTAGTGATGGAATGGGATTATCAAGGGTAGGGATTCATCTGGAATTCCAAAATAATCTGGAGTGCACTGCTTCTTTATGGAAACTTGTTGAATGAGTATTAATTGACTATTGCAAGTTGAGGGTTGCCGTAAGTATTCTGTAAGGTTATCCATTTTACAATATGGCTTCATTTTGAAAATAGTTTCTGGCTGAAAAATTACGTTTTTTTTGGATGCATGTAGGCTGAGTTCTTTTTTACTTTCACTTCCTTCTAAAACAATTTCCTTTCTTATAAAAATAAAATAAAATTAATTTGATTGGTGCTAGCTGTATGGGTGGCCATGTATATCTCTAAAATTACTTCCTTGGCTTCCACAATTTGGCTACATTTTGAAAATTATACTTGAGTTTCAAATTTTATTATTTATGGGCGGCTTAGAGGCTTTCTACTCATGATGTTGCCTATTATTTTGACATTTGGTAAGTTTATCTTTGTAGAATGACAAACGAGAAAGAGTGGTTAAAGCAAGTCGTGATGTCACAATGAATAGTAAAAAGGTCATATTTCAAGTGCACAGGTAACCTTTCTCTCTGTTCCTCGTCTTCCCTCTTCTTTTTTCATGCTCTCATATGTGTCGCTGGAGCTCTAACTGCTTTTAATGCTTTCTTTTCTTGTTTATTGTGGTTAATTTCTTTTCAGTGATCCTTTTCTCTAATCTTCTTTTTTCTTTGCCCATTAGTACTTTATTTCTCTAGATCTTTATGTTCCCGAACCTGCTTGCATTGTCATTTTTTGTTTTGATTATCTGAATAGAATGGGTAAGTATAAATAAGAAGTTCTGTTAGTGATGACCAGGTATTTATTTTAGCACCTGCTAGAACTTTATCTATGTAGATCTTCATCTTCCTGAGCCTACCGACATTAACATATTCTAATTTCTTAACTAGGATGAGTAAATATAATAAAGAAGAAATTGTTGAGAAAGCAGAAAAGGATTTAACAGCTGTTACAGATCAATACATGTCTCGATTAGTCAAAGAATTGCAAGGAACTGATTTTTGGAAGCTCAGACGAGCATACTCACCTGGGGTATACTTCATCTCCTTCTCTGTTGAGGATGGAAATACTGTTTCTCTGATACATGTCTTGGGCGTTTGCAGGTGCAAGAGTATGTTGAAGCAGCAACTTTCTGCAATTTCTGCAAAACTGGAACGCTTTTGAAGCTTGATGAGATAAATGCTACTCTCTTACCACTCAGTGATCCATCTCTTGAGCCTTTGAAGATAAATATTCTTGACTATCTGCTGGGGGTAAATGTTTTAGCAGATTCTGTTAGATGTGTTTGGTCTCTTGGGATGATCTTGGCAGTACTATCGGCCATCCTTTTTTTCCCTCAAATAATTTTTTTGATAATCTATTGATCGCATGAAGATACAGGATGCACGTAATTTTTTTGTCCTGCCTCTCCTATACTTCTTGGAAGGTGCTCACTGTTCTTTTACAGCTTGCAGACTTGACTGGAGAGCTGATGCGTTTGGCAATTGGTCGAATATCAGATGGTGAACTTGAATTTGCTGAAAAGATATGCAGATTTGTTCGTGATATATACAGGGAACTTACCCTTCTAGTGCCAGATATGGATGATAGTTCTGATATGAAGCAAAAGATGGATACAATGCTCCAAAGTGTTATGAAAATAGAGAATGGTAGTGTGTTATCAGTTCTCTTCCAGAAAACTGTTTGCAAGACAAGTGTTTTATCTATTTAAAATTTGATGCATTAGAATCTTAATAGGTGGAATGAATAGAATAATCTTGAAAATTGATTGGAGAGAAAATTGTATATCCCCTTTTAACTTGGAAAAGTTTACGATCAGGGTGTTGATAAGCGCATAAGAATTATGAGCATGTTTATAGTCAAAAAACTCGGATTTTTTTGAGCATACTATACTAGATTCTTCACATTGAGGAGGCATGACTGCTTCCTTGCTTGAGTTAGATTGTTTTCAAGCATGAAAATAATTAGTTAAAAAAGACCTTTGGTTCTGCTGGCTGAACCAAAATACTGGGATAACCTTCACTAAAAGCATTCTGGATTGCATTCATCAGAACCTGGTATTGTTATGATAATACAGCATTTTATATGCATCAAGGTACATCATCCATGCACATTTGAACCTGGTAGAAAACATCATCATCATTCATGCACCTGATGGTCTAGAACTTATGATAATTACTATTATACATTATTGTTTAGTTTGTATTTTAAAATTTATATCAGATAAGCCATCATCTTTTTTGCACCATACTCTGTTAACCTGTGTTATTTCTGCAGCTTGCTTTAGTGTTCATGTGAGGGGATCTGAGTATATTCCACTGCTTGGATCTAATGATCCAAGTTCTTTCTTGGTGGGAGTTCCAGATTTTGAACTATGAGGTAACTTCCTTTGCTTCTAGTCTCTGGATTTGTTCTGGGAGGAGACACACACACAATCTTTTTGCTATAGTTTTATAGTTGTTCCTTTCTAATGAGAGGAGCTTTCCATCTTTAATAATATCAGTAATACTACTGGAAGGTTGTGAAGGGTGATATCTCTGCATGGATCAGTTTCAGCAAAATTTTGAATAGGCTACTCATAACTATCAGCAACGAAAATTTGCAGCTTTATTCTCGTCAAAGATGGCATGTATAGTTAGTAACTCTTGGAACTGAATGCTGAGCTGATCACATAAAATTAGCATGTTTGAGCTTAAAGAAACCTTTGAAATAAGGTTTGAATTATGCCAGGATATGGATGAACCGTTTCAGTTGCTGTGTTCAGTGGATCAGAAAATCCAGCAGCTAAATGATTGTGTCTGTATCATGATACAACATTACAGTTTTTTTGGACATGCCATGAATTAACAGTCTCTCTTTGATTATGAAGGGTATTTTGTGTAGCAAATGAGAAAGATGATATTAAGTACTTCAATAGTTTATGTACTAACTGGCCTGTGGTCGCTGTTGGTTTCAAAAATAGGGTTTAAGTTACTATTTTTAACAGTGGCACCAATTACAAGAATTAATAATTCATGTTACTAATATCGTGATGCCACCAAAAACAGAAATTTGTTCCATAACTATAATGACCATCTTTTATTTCATAATTTTATTTTTGCATATCTTATTCGGAGAGATCATTTACTTGCCAATTTAGTGGATACATATAACCACAGCTCATAATAATTGTATGAAATTACATATAAAATTTGCACTTTAATCGATGGAGAAGCCATTGACTCGGCATTTTAGAAAAATTAAGCTAATTATTTTTTTATGTTTTTATTTCAATGAAGAGTTCTTGTATTTTTACAGGAAATAATTTATCATTCAAAATTTCAAAGTTGAAAGGATTTCCGATGCATTTTTACTTTTTCTTCTGGTAAGAGTCATCCTTAATTCTGGCTTTGATAAGTTAGTTTATGGGATTTCACAATAGAATTAATATATTATTTATACTAGTGTATCTTTCCTTCTATAGATTCTACTACATTCGCTTTCTTTGAGATTTAAACCTTAGACCCTTTAGATAATTATATAGTGCTTCACCATTGTGATGGCCAATAAAAAACATATTTTACATCAAATTAGATATTGGTAACGCAATATTTCTTTGATTTTTTTTTTTCCTTCTTTCGGGTTCCTATCATCTGTTAGTAGACTGCGTGTTAGTAAGAGAGTGACTGAGTAGATTTCTTGGGTTTTTCCAAGGTAGGGGTGGTTTAAGCTGAACACAGATCGCTCTATGCGTAGGTCTTCTTATTTTGCAGCATGTGGGGGCTTGATTAGAGACGCTTTTGGGACGTTTCTAGCTGGATTTCTGTGTAACTTAGGTCAGTGCTCTATAACTCATGCTGAACTGTGGGGTATGGTCTATGGTATACCGTTGGCTTGGTCTTTGGATATCAGTAAAGTGGAGGTAAAGACTAACCCCCAGTGTCGCATACAACTGCTGCAGAGTTGCACTAGTAACCAGCATCCTTGTTTTAGTTTAGTATAAGAGATCAGATATATGCAAAGCCAAGCCTGGGATTTAGTTATCAAGCATATGTTCAGAGAGGACAACAGATGCGCTGATGCTCTTGCTCGCAAGGGTCACGAGGGTGGTTTCAACGTTACACAGTTCTTTGAACGTCCCAGCTGCTTGAATGAGTTATTGTTGGAAGATAGCAGGGGTGTAGCCTTGCCCAGATCTATTTTTGGTTAGTTTGTTGTTTGTTGGGCTTTTGACCCATTGCCAACCAAAAAAAAAAATCTTGGAGATTTATATAAAGACCTTAAGAATCTGCACCTTGACATACCATTCAAGCCTCAAGTTCCTACATTAAACATTAAACTAGTGTCAACACCATGCCTGAGATTTATATAAAGACCTTAAGAATCTGCACCTTTACATACCATTCAAGCCTCAAGTTCCCACATTAAACTAGTGTCAACACCATGCCTGGAGAAGCTCAAACCCCTCTTCTTCCCAAGTACTTGCAAGAAAATGAATTAACCCAAGAATGCAAGGACGTGATATGCACCCTACCAGTTGAAAAGGGTTGGGTTGCAAGTCACCTCCATCAGTACCAAGGGTTTTGGCACACCACTAGGCAGATGCAAGGGGTTTTAGCTTGTCAGAAGCACTTTCAAGCACATGATACTGATATTATCCTTGTTACCACTCCCAAATCAGGCACCACTTGGCTCAAAGCATTGACATTTGCCTTGCTCAACAGAAAGAGATACCAAGATCTCCAAAACCACTCTTTGCTTACTAGCAGCCCTCATGTTCTTGTGCCCTTCTTGGAGCTTGATCTATATCTTGAGAAAGATTACTCTCTTCCTGATTTTACCTCCTTCTCCTCTCCAAGGCTCTTCTCTACTCATCTACCTTATGTCTCATTGCCAAAATCTATGAAGGAATCAACTTGTAAGCTTGTGTATCTGTGTAGGGATCCTAAAGACACTTTTGTTTCACTTTGGCATTTCACAAACAGTTTGAGAAGTGAGAGTAGAGGAACCAATTCACTTGAAGATTCTTTTGAGAAGTTTTGTAGAGGAGTGAGTTTGTATGGACCCTTTTGGGAGCATGTGCTTGGCTACTGGAAGGAAAACTTGGAAAAACCAGAGAAGATAATGTTTTTGAGGTATGAAGAATTGAAAGTGAATCCTGCTGTTGTTTTGAAAGAACTAGCTGATTTTATTGGGTGTCCATTTTCAAAAGAAGAAGAAGCCAAAGGGGTGGTGGATGATATCTTGAACTTGTGTAGTTTTGATAACTTAAGCAACTTGGAGGTGAATAAGAGAGGCAAATTGTCATCTGGTGAAGAGAATAGATATTTCTTCCGCCGCGGAGAAGTTGGAGACTGCAAAAATTATCTCACACTTGAGATGATTGAACAACTCAACACTATCACTGAAAAGAAACTGGCTGTGCATGGATTAAGATTTTAAGTCTCCCATTAGCATTACTAGTAATGTGTTATGCAGTACTAGGATATGTAATTGTTATTATTATTACTATGTATGTTGAGGTCTAGCTCATCCCTCTTATATTAATCTATCATCCATGAATGATTCTTGATGAGGGTTTCATAGGCTTAAGCTTTTAGATGAAGACATATGAATGATTTTATATTTAACACGCTTCGCATACAAGGCATAGACCTACTTATGCCATATCTTGAAATTTCAATTTAATTGAGAAAGTAGAGGCAGAATAATTTCATCTCCGACTCTGATATCATGTTAATAACTGATTCAACTCAAAAACTTAAGCTATTTAGTGAAGATCCATGAATGATTTTATATCTAACATTTAGTTCTTTTTTTTCCTTATACATGCATGACGAAGATTTTTGTTGGTATTCAGTTAATTTTATAAGGTAGTCCATGGCTTATGTGAGTATCTTGAATTTATTTGATTTGGAGCTTTAATTGTGTGCATGGTGGTTTGTGGTATCAAACATATATAGCTCTCAAGTCAAAAGAATATAAACTGTGTCATTCTTTTAGAACGGGCAAAAAATGAAAGGAATTATTTTAATAGAAATGATTTTGTAATGAATCTAAATCCACACACATAATACAAGTATATATTCATTTTTAATTTTCTTTTCTCTCATCATTTCTTTCCTTTCAAGATCTCCTCTCCTTTGATAGAGCCTCCACGTTAAAAAATTATTAATAAATAGTAATTACAATTTTTAAGTGGGACTTCAAAAAAATTATAGTTACTAATTATTTCACTTCAACATTTTTTCACCAATAATATGTGCAAATCAATGTCCATACACCAATAATGCAATATGGTAAAATACCTCTTATATATGTAGCAATGTAGCATGATGAAGTGAAGTGAAGGCTTTTTTCGTCTTTTTTTTTGGCTGAACAAAGTGAAAAAGTGTACTATACCTATGCTAATGGATACTGTACTCTGTGGCTTCTGTATTTTTGGGGGTAAACTTTGGTGAAAACGACAATTCTCTTCTGTTTTGGGTAGAAGTATAACTTTTTGTCAGTGAATAATTAAACTGGTTTTCATGCAATAGATGCGAATCCATGCATGCCTATGTGATATCCTATAGACCAAACAGCGAGTATTGATTTAGGATTATTGAATGGAGATGTCATTTCGCTTTCGAAACTGATTCATTCAGACATTCACGAGATATGCAATCTATATGATATGAGAGGATGAAAAGGTAGCAAGGTGGATTCATGGCTCACCAAACAAATTAACTCATTCCTTTTCTTATTACTCAATTTCAACTAAGGGGAATCATGCATGCATACTTAATTACCATATTTCTTTACACTTTCTTTCCATCCAAGTTCTCAGTATAACGTTTTAAACTATAATACGGGCACAGTGTTAGTGGATGTATGTATAAGAAAATGTTAAAAATCTAAGTTTGTTTAGTTAAAGGTGATTGGGTGTGTTCGGATGGGACTCACTCAGTGATTTTAGTGTCATTGCGAAGATTTTAAAAAATTGAGTCACTTAGTATATGTCAAAACACACAATTCTTTGTAAAATATAAGAACGACATAATATAAAAAAAAACATATCAAAAAATAACTTTTTCAAGTTTTT